>OY730482.1:16991090-17456203 GCA_963422695.1 Xylophagus ater | reverse complement strand
AAAAAAAATATTTATTAGTCAAAACTTGCCTTAACTTTATTACCTTGATTACAAAAATGGAATGAATTAATTCTGTTTGATTCTTATTTTATATATTTTTAATTTTACAGAATTAGCAAAAAAAATAAATTTACAATTGAATATTGGAAATTATAAAAAGAATAAATGCTGATCTAGCGTCTAGCATATTTTGAAATAATTCTTGTTAAAAATGTATTTAATAATTTTAGGTTGAAATTGAATATTTTAATAAATGCTGACCTAATGTCTAGCTTTTTGAAATACTTTATATTGAAGAAAGTTAGGTCACTAACTTTTTAAGAGGTTTTTACGATGTACTTGATGTATGTTCAGGTTTCGTAACTCCTCCCCCCTTAGTATGAAGCGATGGCCATAAGAACTGTGAAGTTGTTAAGGCTGGAGCGAAGATGTGGTTGCCAGGTTGTGTAATCTGAAGTGTAGCCGTTGATCTTTTGTACGCTAGTATTATTCCAACGATGATTGAGATACTAATGATACTTAAGAAGCCATAGGTGCAATAGTGTCTTGTTAGTGTTTCTGTCCTCAGCACCTCTATTGATTCCTTGTTTTTGATGTGGTATTTTTGTAGTTTCCGCATATTTATAGTTTCTATGGTGGAATTTGATTGTATACTATTGAAAAGCGATGGGAAGATATGAACTTCATCCCAAAATACATCTTGGTTGTCACGATACATTATGCCGTTGATTTCGATTTCACAGCTTCTATAATGAATCAGGATAGTCCCTTGTAGTTTCTGATGGTCATTTCCACAATTAGATTTTATTAATGTAGCTGGAACATTTATGAGAAGTATGTGGTTGGGCTCTGGCTGCAACACAGTTTCAGTTTCTCCGACGTCATTTAGTGTACAGTGGGCAGGTTTGTTGTTCATCAAATTTCCGATGCATGTTGATTGGTTGGTCTGCTCCTGGTGTGTTGATTCTTTGCAGTAAAAGATACCTTCTATTTTGGCACAAATTTCGTCCAAATATTGAATATTTTGGGTATTGAGGATGATATAAGGATTCGTGACGATTTCTTTGGTTTTATTTATAGGAAGTGGTATAATATGAAACAAGGAGAATTGCTCATTTGATAGGATTGGGATACGTACATTAAAAATTATGTTTGAGCCATTGTAATAAGCCTGTAATCCTAATAGTTCATATATGTGTTCATCGGATTTTATTTCTACAGATTGATTACTGAACATGTTAGAAATTAATTCAAGTTCATTTGAATTTAATATTAATTTTGGTATAACATTCAATTTAGCTAATACAATTGCTTCTGCTATATTTGCTAAATGGCTTGTTAGTAGGTCTATGTTGTAATTAATTTGGTTAAAATATTGTCTTTTAAAAAGGTTGCCTTCATCAACCCGATTTCTATTTGAAATATTTTCTTGATATCGATTCAAGAAAACTTCAATTACCTCTTGCTCATTATTAATATGATTAGTTATGTTTTCAAATCTGGTAATCATTTCCGTGTTAATTCTAATCTGACTATTTAGTTCATTATGGAATTCTGTTTGTTTTGCCGTTAGTACCTCGATTTGTTTATTTAAACTCTGTGCATCATTCGCATCCATATTCCGAGTGATAAATTTTATGGCTGTACCTAGTCCGTTTAATAGTCCTCTTTTAGTTCTTACTTTTGGAGTCAATGATTCTAATTTGTGTGTCAATTCTTCAAGTTTTAGTTTCGTTATTGTAATGGATTGTTTAGGCTCGTCAATGTTGTCGAATGTCTTCAGAGAGTTTGCAATTTTTTCTATGTTGTTTTTGTAGGTTTCTAGTTTAACAATATGTACGAGATTATTATAACTTTTAATAGTTCGAGCTGTTCCTAGTTACAGAGGAAGAATTCCTGGGCTATTTGTCATATCATGTACTTCCATAATTTGACCAGACGTTAGGGTTAATCTGTAATAATTAATTGGAAATGTTAAGAAGTACTTTAAGCTAATGTTTTCTTTTAATTCTAGATTTATGTAATTTTTTATTTTCTGAAGTTATAATTGTTACCTTTTCATTTTTCTTCGGCTTTTGCTTTGTGAATCTAGGCGTTAACTTGTTTCGTTTACATTCTTTCCTAAAAATTATTTCGTTTTCTTTTATTTCTTCGGGATCTTCCCTAGTTTTGTTTATTTTATCTATATTATTACTAACTATATTTTCAATTTTTTCTTTTATTGAAGGATATAATTGCGATTGGAATTCGTTTAATTTTACTAAATATTCGTGTTCATTATTGAAATTAATATTTTTGTTAAATTCAAAAGTTCTACCGTAAAATAGCTCATATGGCGTAAATTTAGTTGCCGAATGTATTGCATTATTGTAAGTAATTAAGGTTTCTGAAAAAATTTCATCATGGTTTAAATCTAGATTATTTTCCTTTCGTTTACTAGATATAATTCTATAAATTTCTGTCAGTGTGGAATGTAATCTTTCTACAGGAGAATTACTGCTGGTTTGTTGAAAAGAAGTGAAATGTAATTCAATATTATATTCTTTGCAGTATTCCTTGAATATATTAGCCGTGAATTCTGATCCTTGGTCACAGACTAATTTCAGAGGGATGCCGTGTAGGCTCATGAAATGTTTGAGGCATTTTAGTATCGAAATACTATTTCTTGCAGGTACAGTATAACCTGAAGCGAATTTGGAAAATTTGTCTATTATCGTTAGAATTTGTTGATTATTAATACTATACATATCTATATGAAGAATATCTAATGGTTTTGTTGGAGTTTCTGGCTTCATATATTTGATTTTTGGAGGGTGCCTATCATATTTCAAAGTTTGACACTTTTCGCAGTTGTTAATAATTTCTGCTATCTTATTTTTCATGAAAGGGAAAAAGTATTCTCTTTTTAAATGGAGAAGGGTTTCGTTCATGCCTCTATGGTTATTTTTCTTGTGATATTCATTTATTAATTTATCTTGATCGTCATTTTGAGTTAAATCTGTTAATATCTCTTTGCATCTAATTAAACGGAAAATTTTATTACTTGAAAAATATTTTGAATATGCAGATTGTACAATACGGAAAGTTTCGTCATCAGTAAAAATTGCAGAAAGCTTTTTAGGAGCTAAATATTTTTTGAAAATATCGATCATAATTTCTTCAGTGAATTCTAATATTCGTATTGTTCGACGTTGTTTATTTTTGAAGGGGACTTCTAAAGACATTTGTGGTTTTTGATTAGAATTTTCTAATATGATTTGAAGATTAAATTCGTTTAGAGGTCTTTCTGATATTGCTATTCCGTCATTTAAATTTTCTGTTGCTGAATGTAGAGTGGATCCTGATGTACTTTGAACTGAAGTAGATGCATCGTTAAGATTGATTTCCATATTATTTGTGATTTCTTGATTATTAATTTTAATTCTACTTAGGGCATGTGCATTTGTGTTTAACTTCCCTTGTTTATAGACTATTTCACAGTCGTATTCTTTTAATTTCAATCTCCATCTCACTAATTTGGAATTAGGTTCTTTTAAGCTCATAAGCCAAGTTAAAGGTTTATGGTCCGTCACAATTTTAAATTTGTTACCGAATAGGTAGCGTCGGAAGTATTTGGTTGCCCAAACAATTGCTAGAAGTTCTTTCTCGATTGTTGAATGGTTTGTTTCGGTTTCTGTCAAAGTTCTACTAGCGTAGCATATTGGTTTGTCATTACCAATCGGACCTTCAGAAAGGATTGCACCAAGTGCGAAGTTGCTTGCGTCAGTTGTGAGGATAAAAGGTTTTGTAAAGTCTGGATATTGGAGGATCGGATCGTTTACTAAAATAGTTTTGCAAGTCTCAAATGTTTTTATATATCTTTCATTTAATTCAATTGATTTGTCCTTTTTTAAGCATTCCGTTAAGGGTTTAGCCAGTTTAGCGAAGTCTTTTATAAATTTCCTGTAATAGCCTAATAAACCTAGAAATGATTTAATTTCTTTCTGAGTTCGTGGTATAGGAAAGTTTTTGATGGCTACAATTTTTTCCGGATTGAGTTTTATACCTTCTGTAGAGACTATATGGCCTAAAAAGGTAGTTTCTTTATGTAAAAATTCCGATTTGTCTAACTGCACTTTTAGGTTAAATTCATGTAATTTATTAAAAACTTTCTTTAGATTGATTATATGTTCCTGAAGAGATGTTGAGAAAATGATTATATCGTCTAAATAAACTAGACAAATGGTACTTTGAAGATCTTTCAAGACGTTGTCCATTACTCTTTGAAATGTAGATGGTGCGTTTTTAAGTCCGAAGGGCATTCTAATGTATTCAAAATGTCCTCCTTCCACTGCCAATGCCGTTTTTTGAACATCTTTTGGGTGCATTTCAATTTGGTGGAAACCACTAGCTAGATCTAGAGTGGAAAAGTATGTACATTTTCCTAATTTGTCTAGAATCTCTGTAATATTTGGTAGAGGGTATCGATCGGAAATTGTTTTCTCATTAGGTTTTCTATAATGTATTACCAGACGCCACTTTTGTTTTCCACTGGAACCTTTTTTCTTAGGAACTATCCAAACTAGAGAGCTCCATGGGGAATAACTGGGATGTACTATACCTTGTTCCAACATATCGTTTATTTGCTTTCGCACTTCTTCTTTATGGACATATGGATATCTATATCGTCTGTGGTTGAAATACGATGTTTGACTTGATTAGTAAAACTTAAGGATTGGCCTTCTTTAAAGAAAATACTTTCGTATTCTCTGCAAACTTTAAAAATAGTTTTCTTTTCTTCGAAATTCAAATGAGATGTACGAATTAATTGAGTAATATCGTCGTCTAAATCAGGTTGATCATATTCAACGTTGAAATTGCTTATTTCTACAAATTCGGAAGAAATATATTTTTGAACTTTTAAAGGTTGCTCTAGTAACAGTGTTTGTTCCAAATTTAATTCATTTATCACTTCTACTGTGCTGTACCAATCTTTTGCTTTATAGATACCTTCAGAAATATATAATTTTGGTTTTAACTCAATATTATTAATGTAGATATCTCCGTCGCAAATATCAGCTGGTAATTTAATGATAGTTTTTGAATTTGCGGGAATTAACTGTTTACCGGAAGTAAAATTAGGTTTAAATTTTAAGGGAATAGTTGAATTATTAGTGATTAACATTTTGTTAGCTAAATCAACTTTTGCGCCCAATTGTGTGAGAATATCAAGTCCAATTAGTCCGTCGAAGTATCCGTGAAATTTGAATATAAGGAATCTTAAATATCCAGGTTCATTAAATTCTACAAATGTAGATAAAGTTACTTCTTTATTCAGTTCGTACTTACTGAGAATAGTTGTGATCGTTATTGGTTCACATTCGATATGATCTATAGGAAGAGTAAATTCTGGATTTAAAAATGATGAAGAAGCTCCTGTATCAATAAGAAATTTTAATGGTCTTCCAAATGGAGATGATATATGAATATAGGGTAATGTAAAACCGTGTTTATTAACGTCTATGTAACCTGTGGGTCTTTCGAGGCTTTTATGGGAAAATTTTGAGGATCTTCTTCCTCGAATTCGTTATTAGGTTCGTTTTCTTCGTAATCGTAGTATTCGTCGAGTTGTTGGTATGAGTTTAGATCAGATGGTTCGTTTTGTGAAGGATTATAATCATAGTCTACGTTATTTATATTATGAAGTTCTTCACTAGTATATTTAGGAAATCCTGTGGGTCGTATAGAATTACGGTAATTTGAATTATTTTGAGTGTTTCTAAATTGTTGTGAGGGAGCCCTTTGTCTTAGATGTGTATTTCCCGAACTGGTGTCCATTGGTTCTGGAGGGGGAAATCTTGGTGGATTATTTTGTGAATTAAACGAAGTTTGATTCTGGTTTCGATTCCTGAAATTATTATTTGGATTATAAGAATTGTAATTGAACCAGTTTTGAGGTCTTGTAAATGGTACTTGATGATAATTTCTTGGTCTTTGTGGAATACTGAACGTTCTATTTTGAGAGTTATTAAAGAAATTTGAATTTATGTTTCTTGGTTGTTGTATGTTTGGTCTTGGATTTGTAACCATGTTCGTTTTATAATTGTGTGAACGAGGCTCTGATTTCATATAAGATATGTTTTGTTCTTTAATACAATTGCTCTAATAACTGAACCTAGAGGTTCTCTGAGACCACTTAAAAATGTATTTAAACACATTTCTCCAACCAAATCTTTCTTTGCATTTATTACGTTGGGATCTGTTTCGTGAATTAGAATATTATTATACATGGTGGCTTGAATCTCAACTATATCACTATAAAAGATTTCCACTGTTTTATTATTTTGTCTTAGAGTATGTAAATCTCTTATCAAAGATGTTTCTGTTCGTTTGTCAGAGTAATGTAGTATTAAGTTATTTTTTATGTCTTCCCAAACTAAAGGTGTGCCATACATATTAAGTACTTCGTTTGCTTGCCCTTCAATTTTATTTCGAATTGCACGCAAAAGTATTCTTGAATATGCTGTACCGTCAACACTCCTAGTATAACTTAATATTTCTTCAACATTGTTAAGAAATTCGTGAAGCAATCTAGTATTTCCATCAAATTTTGGTAAATCTTTAATTGCATCAGGAATTCTCAATGAATTAAAAATATCTGCAGGTGAACTATGAATTGAACCCGAAGGATGCACTGAATTATTTGCACTTGTCATTTCGTTATTTTCACTGAATTCAAATGAACTATTTAGATTAGGTATTTATTCCACTAATGAACACTGACATGTTTTCACTTTCAATATTTTCAGGGATTGAACTAAGGCTTTTAAATATTCTTCAAAATTTTTTGGATATGGGAAATATGATATTTTCTTTATTTTTCTAGGACTTGACATTTAGGAATAAAAGAAATTAATTCAATATTTGACTTACATGAATGCCAGGCAAAGGTATTGCATTCTTTTTATTTAAAATTATCTTAAATAACTGATGTTCCGTCAGTGTAAGGATTGATGTTCCTTCCGTTTAAGGATTGATGTCCTTGAATGCTGGATAGGCGTCTATGAGTTGAAACTCTCCGGTCCAAAGGTTGTTACTGCTATTGATGTCCTCTCAATATTGAAATTATTCACGATATGCCGTCGTAATTTCACTTCACAACTCCCTTATTATATTCACTTGGGATAAAATTGTATTTACACTGTTAACTCTTTATTTTATGGTAAACCGCCACTTATTTTTCAGAGAACAATGATTCGAAAAAATTTTAAATTACGGTAAACCGCCGTTTTATAATAAAATTTCTCAAACAAAAATAAAAAAAAATTTTTTTCTTTTATTTTTTTTTTTTTTTTATTATTATTTCCCGAATGAGGATAAAAAGGACCGTTTGCCTATCCTACCGACTGCGCCAAATAAGTTTAGGACAAGGATTTAGAATAAAAAAAATATTTATTAGTCAAAACTTGCCTTAACTTTATTACTTTGATTACAAAAATGGAATGAATTAATTCTATTTGATTCTTATTTTATATATTTTTAATTTTACAGAATTAGCAAAAAAAATAAATTTACAATTGAATATTGGAAATTATAAAAAGAATAAATACTGATCTAGCGTCTAGCATATTTTGAAATAATTCTTGTTAAAAATGTATTTAATAATTTTAGGTTGAAATTGAATATTTTAATAAATGCTGACCTAATGTCTAGCTTTTTGAAATACTTTATATTGAAGAAAGTTAGGTCACTAACTTTTTAAGAGGTTTTTACGATGTACTTGATGTATGTTCAGGTTTCGTAACTCGCGCAATGTATCCACAAACTGGTGTGACGAATGAGAACATACAAAACATGTGCTCAGTCCCACAATCATTTTCTGTACCCCCACCAAGCACTGGTGATAATCGGATTGACAATTGGGGAATTAAATTTAGTGGAAGTTCTCACGGAATGTCAGTGGACGGTCTCGTCTTCCGTGTTGAGACTTTACAAAGCCGGAGTGGAATTCCGTGGCATGTAGTATGCGGGAATTTCCATCTCCTATTAACAGAGATGGCAGAAAGTTGGTATTGGAGAATCCTAAGAGGGAATCAATTTCCCAATTGGCCAACTCTGCGTGACGCCCTGTCACGTCAATTCATAAGCCTTGACACGGATCATGAAATAGTCCAACGCATCTTGCAAATGAAGCAGAGCAATACTGAGTCGTTCGACATATTTTACAACACCGTTCTAGCATACTATTATCAGATAAAAACCCATTACCTGAAACAGAATTGGTCCAAATTGTGAAAAACAACACCAAAGAACGAGTGTCAAACCTAGTGTTTGGCAATAATATTCATTCTCTCGAAGAATTGCACGATGTGTGAAGAAAAGCGAAGCAGCATTTATCCTCAAGAGAATCCGCTCGACGACGCATTCATGAAATTGATTATCTTCCACCGGGTGAACAGAATTTATACACTTATCAAGAACCGAACATTGAGTCCGTCCAACCACCGTTACGTGTGCTGGAAACAGTGGAGTCCGAAAGACGACCGAGGCGGCCGTGTTTGAATTGTGGCCAAATGGGCGACGATTTTTATTTCTGTTCTTCTGATAGACGGAATTTGTTCTGCTATCGGTGTGGACATAAGGATGTTGTCACTCCGCAGTGTCGCCGCTGTAATCGGGGAAATCCCAAAGTGCTCCGAGTATTCCCCGGGACACCTCGGATGTCACCGATGCACCCGGACCAACCCCCGACTCACAAATAGGCCCCCGCAACACTCCGAATAGTCCGCACTCGGTATCACGCGTTACCATCTTGAAACGTGATCCCGATTGGAACGTCCCTATTCCGAAAAATATGACCCCGATAAAATCGCTTCATCAGAGACAGATGGAGTATGAGGATGCTCGGAAAATTTTTGAGGTCCTTCCAAAAAGCGGTGTTTCAAAACACATTGAACGCTGTCGAGCGCGCGCGGGACGACGTAGACAGTTTAGACAAGACATAGAAGCAGTGTCAAAGCTAAAGAAGGATGACAATAGACCCTATGCTCGGGTAGAAATTGCCGGTGAACCTCTGCTAGGTCTCCTAGACAGCGGCGCTAGCATTTTATGCCTTGGTGCAGAGTCCATTGAATTCCTTGAACGGAAGAACTTGCAGTTATCAGGACGGAGCTCTGAAGTCAGGACAGCTGATGGTGCTTCTCAATCACTTCTTTGGCATCTCTTGTTACCAATTACGTACAAAAACGTAGCAAGAGATGTTAAACTCTACATTGTGCCCGGTCTAACGCAGGTACTGTACCTTGGCATCGATTTTTGGAGAGATTTTGATATTGCTCCACATCTGTTTGGATCTGTTGATGCGATTGATGACGACCCCATTGAGGACAAAAAATATGCATGTCATAAATGCGAATGAAAAGATGCACCTTGAAAAGACCAAATCGCGATTTCCTTCTTTCAACCACTTCGGGCTCGGTAAGACCAATCTCGAAGAACACGTGATTGATGTAGAGGGTGTAGAGCCAACTAAGCAACGGCACTACCCTGTTTCGCCAGCGGTACAAAATTTAATAGATGCAGAGATAGACCGAATGTTGGGTATGGGAGTAATTGAGGTGAGCCACAGTGCCTGGAGTTCGCCTATAGTCCTGGTTCGCAAGCCCGGAAAAGTACGCTTGTGCCTGGACTCAAGAAAGGTGAACCGGGTGACTAAAAAGGATGCTTAACCCCTGCCCCACATTGAAGGTCTCCTGACCCGTCTAGAAAATACGAAATACATTTCGAGCATTGATTTAAAGGATGCCTTTTGGCAAATACCACTGGAAAAACAGAATAGAGATAAAACGGCTTTTACTATTCCTAGCCGCCCTCTGAATCAATTTACAGTGATGCCCTTCGGTTTGTGCAACGCTCCCCAGCGTATGTGCAGACTGATTGACAAAGTCATACCGACCCACTTGAAGGTACAAGTTTTCGTGTATTTGGACGATTTATTGGTAGTATCACAAGATTTTGAGACACATTTGGACCTGTTGAACATTGTCGCTCGCTGTCTTATGACAGCGGGACTAACAATCAACATGGAGAAAAGCAAATTCTGATTTATCTTCTCCAAAACAGGTACGGCGGTTTTTGGGTGACAGGCTGGTTTCGAAGGTTCATAGCCACCTATTCTAGCCTTGCATCTCCAATAACCGATTGTCTCAAAAAGTCGGTCAAATTCACCTGGACCGATGGTGCACAAAAAGCTTTTTAAGTGCTGAAGGCATCTCTGATTTCTGCTCAAATTTTGGCGAACGCTGACTTCAATTAACCTTTCATCATTCAATGTGATGCGTGTAAAACTGTTGTCGGCAGTGTGCTTTTGCAGTGTGACGAACAAGGAACGAGAAACCAATCGCCTTCATGTCACAGAAACTAAACGCTGCACAGCAAAATTATAGCGTTACCGAACTTGAATGCTATGCTGCTGTGCTAAGTGTAAAGAAGTTTCGGGCGTATATGGAAGGACAACCCTTCAAAATTGTTACCGATCATGCGAGTTTGAGGTGGCTCATGGATCAGAAGGACCTGAGCGGGCGTTTAGCGCGATGGAGTCTAAAGCTTCAGGCCTTTGACTTTGAAATAGAACACCGTAAGGAATTGGAAAATGTGGTTCCCGACGCTTTATCCAGAATTCTGGTGGAAGAAGTGACGGAACCTGTCCCTTGCGTTGATCTAGATTCGGAACACTTTAAGTCAGAGGAGTATCAAGCATTGATCAACACGGTTACGGAAAACGGACACTGGTTACCCGATATGCAAGTATCGGATGGCTATGTGTACGTTAAAACCGAATTCACAAAGAATGTCGATCGTGCTGATAGAACCCGGAGACTTTGGATTCCGATGCCACTGACGCCCGAGCTGGTCCGACTGGCCCGTGATCCGCCTTAGTCTTCGCATGGGGGGATCGCGAAAACGTTGTATCGGCAAGGGTACTTCTGGCCGAAAGTGGCAGCGGAAGTCCGAAAATACATAGCAGATTGTGCAACGTGTAAAGAAACGAAAGCCCCTAATTGCGGCCGCCAATGGGTAGTCTGGTAGAGGTCAATAGGCCGTTCCAACATTTATACATAGACTTGCTAGGTCCTTATCCAAGATCTAAGCGGGGGAATACAACCCTCCTTATCATCTTGGATAAATTTACGAAATTCGTTTTCCTGAAAGCGTTGCGTCGTGTGAGTGCGACGAATATCGTCGATTTCGTCGAGGAAAACGTGTTTCAACTGTTTGGTGTACCGGAAGAAATGGTTTTCGACAATGACCCCCAGTTGCTCTCAAAGGAATTCGCTCAATTGTTGTCAACTTATGGTGTAAAGCATACTCGTACCGCGGTATATTCTCCGCAGTCAAATGCTTCGGAACGCGTAAATCGGTCAATTTTGGCCGCAATAAGATCCTATGTGCGTGACGATCACAGGGAATGGGATTTGAACCTTGGAAGCATTGGCAGTGCTCTTAGGAGCACTGTCCATGCAGCGACTGGATCCGATCCATATTCCCTGGTGTTCGGTATGGACATGGTGACACACGCGAGCACGTACAAACTCCTCTGAAAACTTGACTGCGTTGCGGAACAAGCTTTTGAGATCTTACCGCCGAGTGATCACCGTAAGTTGGTACACGAGCGTGTCCTGAGGAACTTGGAGACAGCACATGAACGCCATGGATACCAATATAACAAGCGGGTGAGGCACGTTATCTACGTGCCCCGTCAAGAGGTTTACCGAAGGAACTTCACACTTAACGATTTCTCGAAAAATATCAACGCTAAGCTAAATCGCAAGTTCCTAAAATGCCGAATTGTCCGAGCCGTAGGTAATTCCATGTACGAGAGCGAGGATCTTCGCGGCACTCACATTGGCATGTACCATGCAAAGGACCTAAGGCAATAGCCCGGCTAGCATGGTATAGCACCAGACTTCTCCAGGGTGTGGTCGAGTCCCACGTTGGGCTAGTTCAAGATTGCACTGATCTCCAATTGCACCCACAAGCTTTTCAGCTTCTCAAGGAACGTTTGCACATTTCCTTGAGAATCTGTGTTGTAACATGTGCCGTGCAATGGTGCCTCCACTGTATTTTGATTTTTTTTGAATCATAAAAATCAGCTGGTTGCAGTATTGCATGGCACAATTGCATTGATTTTTTTTCTCAATTTTCAAATAAAGGCTATTGTTAATAAAAGTATATAATATTATATACTTTTTTTTAATTAACAACTGGGAGAGGTCAGAAAGGAAAACGGGATTAGGAAAAATTCGATTTTTTTTGGATGTGGGCGAAAAAACTGGGACTTGTCAAAAGGATTTCATAAGTGGACGGACCTAAAATTTGGTTTCTTTTTCTTCGATTTTTTTTTGGGGGGGATTAGTGAATTTTCTTAGAGTTTTTGTTCTTTTTAAGTTTTTCTTGGAGTTTTTTATTTTCGTTTGAAAGTTTTTAAGTTATTTGAAAAAAAAAAGAAAAATAATAATAAATTAAATTCAACAATATATCGTTTAAATAATATCGTGATGAATAAAATTGATAAATCCCGAGTGTTCTTAAAATTGATTTAAGATTTTGTGAATCGCAACAAATTTTTGTTTTTATAACTTTTGAAGATTTTCCAATTAGCAAGAAATTAGTGAAACTCCAAAAAATGTAATAACATTAATATGAATAATTTGATAATAAAAAAATCTGTTTATTAAAACCCAAGAAATTTATGAAAAAAAACATAATTTTGGTAATTTAACCTTAATAAAAGGTCCCACATTTAAAAAAATTATTAAATCTTTATGATTTAAGTGAAATATATCGAAAACCCATAATTTAAAATAAGACCATAAAAACAAACCAAAACATATAATTTTTAAAATAAAATTAAACATAGAATTTTCAAAATAACTAACTAAGAATAGATTTTTAAAACAAAAAGAAAAAAGCCAATAAAAACATACATAAATATACGCAAACCAAGAAAAAATAACATAAAGAATTCTAGTTCAATAAAATACGCAAATCCAGCTCCAACAAATAGTGCACATCAAAACACATACAACAAAAGAACAAAAAAACAAAAAGGAGCGCTTACCAACACCCAACAAAAATTTGATTTTTTTCTATACCGAAGGAATTTTCTTCTTGGGGAATTTTTTTTAAAATAGAATTTTTTTTTGTTTTATTAAGGCCTTGATGCAACAGCCACGTTCATTTTTTTTATTTTTCTTTAAATTACATTGTTTTATTTTAATTTCTTTTCATTTGAATTAACAAGTTTAAGTTTGGGTTTTTTTTTTAAATTTTGTTTAATTTTGATTTTCTTATACCATAGGTATTATATAATTTTATTAAATTCTAATTTTTTTTTTTGATTCTTTTTTTTTGTTAAATACAAATGGCAATTACATGAAATACCTTTTTGTTTTTTTTATGCGACATATTTTTCATGAATAAAAAAACCAAAATTATGTATAACGGATGAAACGGTTGGTTTTTTTTTTATTTCTTGTCTCGGTTTTTGTTTTTGGTTTGCATCCCTGAAGATTCCAGGTTTGAAGTGATGTGCTAAATATCCAATTGTGCGGGAGGGCATGTGTGTGAGAGAAGCGTAGTAGGGTAAATCCACCAAAGTGAGTCAAGGGAACGTGTTTATTTTTTGGGCAAAATCATGGTCATGGGGAGTCCTGTTTTGTTGGACTCCATGGGTGGGATAAGTTAGCCCAGGGGTGAACACTATCATCGGTTCACTCCCTCCGATGACAGCATCGGCGTCACGCGCAATTTTGACGCCATGGATCAATCCGTCCGTTGGCCGTTGAGGGTTTTGTAATCATATAAATGATTGCCCTCTTTCCTTTATCAATTTTGTCTTTTTATTTTATATACCCGCTGATGACATGAAAAAGTGTGGACGTAATAAATCCACTTCTCCAGCCTTTTCGTCAGCCCAAATCATGGTACACATGCAACTTTATGTAACACCGTGATTAGTGGTAGAAGGTAACCACTTCCCTCCGTCGAGCTAGTTAGAGCAATGAAGCTAGGTGTACCTTTTCTTGGTTACTTTCGGCTCTAATACCACTACATATAACTGATACCAGTCAGTTATATGCCTTTTAGCAAAGGATCACCATGTTAGGATATTTGTTTGATAAAGCAAACAAATTCCTAACATATAACCAACACCGGTTGTTACGTTAGAAGCGCAAGGAGGAACTGGTAAAACGTTCCTAATTATATTGATTCTGGCTGCAATTCGATCCCAAAATTACATAGCCTTAGCTCTTGCGTCGTCCGGAAAAGCTGCTACCAGTTGGAAGAACTGATCATCCCGCTTTGAAATTGGCATTGAACATGCAATTCATTGAAACTCCCACGTGCAACATTTCCAAAGCGTCCGGCATAAGAAAAGTATATAAGAAATGAAAACCTCTTATTTGGGATGAATGTACAATAGCTCGAGGCTCTTGATCGGTCATTGCAAGATTTGCATGGAAACATCAGACCATTTTGGAACGCATTAATATTGTTTGTAGGAGATTTCAGGCAAACATTAACTGTAATTCCTCGATCGACATCAGCTGATGAAATAAATGCTTGCCTGAAATACTCTAATTTGTGAGCGTTCGTAAATACGTTAAAATTACCTACAAATATGTGAGTCCAGCTGCAAAACGACCGATCAGCTGAGATATTTTCACATCATTTGCTGGAAATTGGGAAAGCAAAGGTGCCGGTTGATCTGACCTCAGGACGAATTTCATTGCCTCATAACGCAATTTAGTGACGACTGTTATACTTGCATATGTGTTATACGGCAATCGTGTTATATAGAAAAATAAGAAGATAATGTAGTATATATGTGTTATACTGCAATATTGTTATATAGAAAAATAATAAGATAATGCAGAGTGTCTTTCTTTTAGGATTGGCACTCTTGGAGTAAGGACATACATGAATTATATAATTGAAACTAATAATTAATTGAATCAAATTAATACTTGCTAAGTAAATAATAGAATTGTGAAATTAAAAGACTATTCGTAATAAGTTGAAACGGAACAAAATTGGCGATGAGGATAAAAGAAAAAAAAAATAATAATACGTATTTTTATTTAATTTTTTTTTACAAAATGTCGGCGTTAATTGGGCACATACAACCATTTACGCCTGGAAGCAACTTCATTACATATGAAGACAGGGTACGTCAATATTTTTTAATAAATGAGGTTAAATCAGAGCAAAAAACGCCATTATTTATAACGATAGCGGGTCAAGAAGTTTATGAATTGTTAATGTCTTTAACAGTACCTGATTTACCGAGTGCAAAAAGTTTTGAGGAATTGATTTTATTGTTAAAAAATTATTTTGCCCCAAAAACTAACAAAAGAGCAGAGCGGTATAAGTTTCACAAGGCGAAACAGGAAGATGGCGAATCAATTAATGAATTCGTAGTGAGGTTAAAATTTTTATGTCAGTCATGTTACTTTGGAGATTTTATGGATTCATCTAAGACAACATCAGCTGCTGAATTGAAAGCAAAAATTCTTGATGAAACGCTGACAGATCGGTTCATAATAGGTCTACGGAGTGAAAAGATTCAACAAACATTATTAAATGAAGAATCTCTTTCCTTCGAACAGTGTGTCCAGAAAGCTTTAAGTATAGAGCTTTCGTCTATAGCGTCAAAATCATTACAATCAACTCCATTACAAGCAATATTTAGAAGTCAAAATAAAAGGGTGTCACAGTCAAGTCACAGTCATTCTAAAGGAGCAACTTACAAACCGGGATTTAGTCAACAAAGTCAAGGTCCAAAAGTCAGTCAAAGTCAAAAAATCAGTCAAGATCAAAATGTCAGTCAAAGTCAAAAAACCAGTCAAAATGAAAAAGTCAGTCAAAGTCAAAAAGTCAGTCAATGTCGTCGATGTGGTAGGAATCATGATCAAAATTTCTGTCCAGCAAAAGATTGGGAGTGCTTCATTTGTCATAAACAAGGCCATACATCAAATGTTTGTCATCAAAGAAAAATTAAAAATCCAGAAAACAATGTCAAATCCATAAATAAATTGTCATATAATGAACCAGTGGAATTCGAATTATCGATAAATAATACTACGTTAGCAATGGAAGTCGATACAGGAGCAACTGCAACAATTATGAGTGAACAAACATATATGTCAAATTTTAGTAATATACCATTAATTAAGTCAGATAATAAACTTTGTTCAGTTACAGGTACATCGATTAAAGAACTAGGATTAAGCAATGTTGAAGTGTGTTCTGGAAATTGTCAATCAAAATTGTTAGAAATAATAGTAATAGAAGGTAATTGGCCAAAGAGACCATTAATAGGCCGAAATTGGTTGGATGTTTTATTTCCGGATTGGAGAAGGTTTTTGTCAATTTTGGTGCCAACAGGAATATTTCGAAAATGTGAGTACAAATGAGTCTCTGATTAATAAAATAAAGAGTAAATTTTTGAATGCAACTGCAGTAGTGTCAGATCGCCCTATTGTAGGTTATATGGCAGAGATAGTGCTTGCAGATAAACATACACCAATATTTCATGCTGCATATAATGTACCTTATAAAGTAAGAGAACAGGTAGAACAAGAACTCGAGAGGCTATGTAAAGAGAAAATATTGAAACCAGTCAAGTTTAGTCGTTGGGCAAGTCCAATAGTAATTGTTCCGAAATCTACGAAGCAAATTAGAATTTGCATAGATTGTAAAGTCACCATAAACAAATTTATACAAACAGAGCACTATCCTCTACCAAAAATTGAAGATATTTTTGCGGGATTGGCAAATTGCTTATGTTTTTGCGTCATAGATCTTACTGGAGCTTATCAACAGCTGGCAGTGGCGTCTCCAAGTCAGGAGCTACTGACAATTAATACACTTAAGGGGTTATTTTCTTACCAAAGATTACCATTTGGTGTCTCTAGTGCTCCCGCCATTTTTCAAGCGGTTGTGGACCAAGTTTTACTTGGACTTAAAGGGGTATTTTGTTACCTAGACGATATTATTATAGGAGCAACTACTAAAAAAGAATGTCTAGATAAATTGTTTGAAGTCTTAGCTCATTTAGATAGGCAAAATATTCGTATAAATATGGAAAAGTCAAAACTTTTAGAACCATCAGTAAAGTATTTAGGGCATACGGTTTCTGTAAAGGGTATAAGTCCGAATGGGGAAAAAATTAGAGCTATTATTCAAGCCCCAATACCAAAGAATATTACCCAATTACAAGCTTACTTGGGACTTATAAATTATTATGGGAAATTTGTTCCACAGTTATCTATAGAACTAAAAGAACTGTACAAATTATTACGGAAGGATCAACCGTTTGAGTGGTCAAGTCAGTGCCAAGAAACCTTTGACAAAAGTAAGAAGTTAATAGTCACAAATAAAGTTTTAGAGTTATACGACCCAAACAAACCAATATTAGTAGCCACAGATGCAAGTCCTTATGGAGTCGGTGCGGTCTTATCCCACATAGTGAATGGAGTCGAAAAACCAGTATTATTTGCGTCAAGTTCATTATCAAAAGCGGAACAAAACTATTCGCAACTTCACAAAGAAGCGCTAGCGATAGTATTTGCCTTAAAAAAATTTCACAATTATCTTTATGGTCAACGTTTTGTAATTTGCACCGATCATCAGGCTTTAAAAGAAGTTTTTAATCCCCGAAAGGGCACCCCTTCGGTTGCAGCATCACGATTACATAGGTGGTCTGTCATATTATCAATGTACAACTATGATATAACTTATAGAAGAGGTACAGCCATGTCCAGATGCTCTGTCACGTCTTCCTCTTGCAGCAGGAACAGACATCGAAAGAACTGAAATAAATTGTTTTAGTTCAGAAAGTAGTATTCTAACCGATCCTACAAAAATTAAAAACCACATAGATCATGACGAAATATTATCTGTAGTATATAAAAATCTTCAAACCCATTGGCCCAAAAATATCGACAGGACCATAAGTTCTTATTTTAAAATTAAAAATAGTCTCTGTACAGATGCAGGTTGTATTTATTATGGAAATAGATTAGTATTGCCATCATGTTTACGAAAGGCTTGTTTAGAGCTCCTACATGAAAATCATATGGGTATAGTAAGAATGAAAATGTTAGCACGCTCATATATTTGGTGGCCATCATGTGATAAGGACATAGGAGATTATGTACAATCATGTCAAATTTGCAATCAAACACAAAAGGTCCGAAAAGAAATAGTACTTACGAAATGGCCTGAAGCAAAATATCCTTTCGAACGAATACATCTCGATTTTTTTTATTTTTTGGGCAAAACATTTCTTATATTAGTGGATGCATACAGTAAATATTGTGATATTAAATTAATGGTTAACACCACAATACATAATCTAATAAGTCAATTAGAGAAAGTGTTTGGAATATTTGGTTTTCCGCACGAGATAGTGTCCGACAATGGTCCTCCATTTTCATCATATGAATTTACAAAATATTGTAATAAATTTGGCATTAAATTGACAAAAGCGCCTCCGTATCACCCACAGTCAAATGGTCTGGCTGAGCGCGCGGTGCAGAATGCAAAAACCATATTAAAGAAGCTTTGTCTTGGAAGCAAAAACGAATTCTCAGTAGAGAAAAATATTCAAAGTTTTTTGTTTACTTATAGAAATTCTCCAATTTCGACAATTTCTAAAACTCCGTCAGAATTATTATTTTCGTTTAAACCTAAAACACGGTTAGACACGATGAATGTAAAAGTAAAACAAGATACAGATTTTAATAAAAAGTTTTGTGAACAGGACAATAATAAAGAAAATTTAAATAAAAGTCCTACAAAAATTGTAATAAACAATAAATTTGAGCTAAATGAAATTGTATATTATAGGAATCATGTAAAAAATTTTATACGCTGGATTCCAGCTCAAATTAAAAATGTTTTAAGTAAAACTACTTATCTGATAAGACTTAACGATTTTAATAGAATTGTTCATGAAAATCAACTACGTAAATCAAAATTATCAGATAGGATTTTTACCAAATTAGTAAGTCCAAATAAATTGACAAATGAAAAAAGTTGTTGTGAAATGTTAGAAAATAAGGAAGAAACCTCGAGTACCCCAAAGGAAAATGTTAAACAACTAGAGGTAATTAGAAAATCACAAAGAATTAGAAATGTACCGAAAAGATTTACATTTTCAGAATTTAAAAAATTAAAATAAAAAAAAAAAAAAAAAAAAAAAAAAAATTTAAAAAATTTAAAATTTTTCTTTTGTATCTAAAATTAAAAAGGGGGAAAGTTGTTATATATGTGTTATACGGCAATAGTGTTATATAGAAAAATAAGAAGATAATGTAGTATATATGTGTTATACTGCAATAGTGTTATATAGAAAAATAAGAAGATAATGTAGAGTGTCTTTCTTTTAGGATTGGCACTCTTGGAGTAAGGACATACATGAATTATATAATTGAAACTAATAATTAATTGAATCAAATTAATACTTGCTAAATAAATAATAGAATTGTGAAATTAAAAGACTATTCGTAATAAGTTGAAACATAAAGAAGTATGCGTTGAAAAAGTATTGCCCAATATCCAAACCAATAACAAGAATCACGATTGGCCGAGTGAATGGAATATTCTTGCGGCCAAGAACAAAGACATCTACGAACCTAACAATTTTGTTCACTTTAACATTCAAAGCTAGGCAGTCACATACAAGTCCGTCGACGTTGTTGTGGAAGCAGTTGAAGCGGTTAGTTATGCACCCGAATTTTTCAAATCACTTTATCTGCTACCGCAGACCTTTCAAAGACGATGTCTTCATTCGCATTCCTATGATTCCAACGGAAATGTCACCTCAATTTAGGAGATAGCAATTCCCAATTTGGCGTTTGCAATCACCATCAACAAAGCTCAGGGCCAATCTTTAGAATTGTGCGGTTTATATCTAGACACGGATTGCTTCTCACATGGACAATTATATGTTGCATGTTCTAGAGTCGGCAAACCAGAAAATCTCTATATCTGCACAGAAAATGGAACAACAAGAAATGTTGTATAACCACAAGCATTGTGAAATTAAATATACGAGAAACGTGCGTTTTTTCTTTTCTTTTCCATTTAACCAGACTGAGCCACAGCAACGCGTGGCCGGGTACAGCTAGTATTATATAAAAACCAGTCATCGGCTACTTGTGATTGGGACCAAACATATTTTATATGAACTATTGAGATATTCTGTAACGCATAAATATAAGAAAGACTATTATACATTTTAAATGTCAACATTCTTTCTAATCCCTCATTTTTTTATTCCCAAACTCACCGGAAGTTGGATAAATACCATACGGAGAGATCCAATCATATTTTCAAAGCGCGGTAACCCGACAATGTAAGCAATTTGAAAACATCCGCAAGTCCGGCAAAACTCACAGGTAAAAGAATTTTCTAGAAATTCAAACCGGTAAAAATTTACGGTATTGCTTTTCTTTTCCAAAATTCTTTTAGCATGACCAATATAAAGTGATAAGAATTTTTGGAAACCACGTGATACAGGTGTCGTCTTCGATACAAATCGGGCGTCGCAGGGAAGGATTACCAAGTAAATGTAGGAATACACCAGGTCGTCTATATCAAATTAAATCTGTTTAGTTTATAATCTTCCATAAAAGGCAACAATGACAATTGCGCACAAAAAGTGTTAGGCAACTGTTAGCATTGAGACTCTATATAAAATTTGGAAATCAGCGAAAATCATTGTCTGACATGGTCTTTCATTTCCCAGATTTACACATATGCATCGCAACCTTTTAAACCGACCAGGGTGCCTATTCTCAAACTCAATCTAGTCCACCGATAGACGGAAATACGCAAAATCGAATCCTTTTTACAAAATCGGTATTCTGGTGAATTTGTATCAGTACAATGCGAAAATCACTCAACTGGGCGTAATCAACCGAAAATGAGTTATTGACTACGGTAATGTGTTCTTTACAATATTTCGTATTGCACAAACCACTAGAACTAAATTCTGTAGAGCAAGGCTGTCCAACCCGCGCCCAAGGCAACTATCAATGCGGCCCTAAAATATTTAAAGTTGGCATCTTTAGCACGAGAGGGCTCACAACACACAAATCATTCCTCAAAAAATGGGCATGCCTCAGTCAATTTTTGAGGAATGATTTGTGTGTTGTGAGCCCTCTCGTGCTAAAGATGCCAAGTGACAAACAACAACCAGGAACAGAACAGAAGGCTGTTTCGTTCTGTAATAAATTCTATTTCCGTTTGCGTTGCTCGCTCAGCCACACTGTTCTGTTGTTTATCACCTGGCGGCTTAAGTGATATTAAATGAATTTCATGTTCTGTTTTCATAATGAAAAAATTCATAAACTAATAAATTTTAAATTGGTTAAACATGAAAACTGTATATTTGACGCTTTTTTTCGCTCGACAGCTATAGTAATATACTAGGGGCCCAAAACACCATATTTCTTCCAATGTGGCCCAGGCAAACAAAAAGGTTGGACACCCTTGCTGTAGAGGTCTGCTCTAGTCCCATTGATGCAAGACAAAACTTATGTTTCTTTAACGGCAAAGGTTTTGTCATAATATTTAATAATTTTTAATAATATTTTTCAATCAAAGAATTTCTTGAACTGCTGAAATCATCGACATGTATTCGGCTTCTATAGTAGACAATGCAACAGTCGGCTGTTTTCTGGAACACCAAGATATAGCGCCTCCTTGTAACATAAAAACATACCCAGTGACAAATTTTCCTTCATCCACAATCAGCATCAGAAAATCCAACTAAATTATTATCATCGTCTCGCTGAAAACACAGCTTAAAGTGCTTAGTTCCTTTAAGATACCTGAGTATACGCCTTCCTGCAATCCAGTGTGGTTTTCCGGGATCATTATTGAATTTACTCACATAATTATTGGCAAAACATATATCCAGTCTGGAGACCTGTGTAGCATACAAAAAACTTCCTACCAATTCTTGATAAGGCACTTGAGAGATCTCTGCTCATTCTTGTTGTATTCTTGGCGACATACTTTTGGATAATTTCTGATTTGGATCCATTGGAGTTGAACATGTATTACAATCCTTCATTTGAAAATGGCTTAACGTATCCATGGTATACTGCTCCTGGTCAATCCAAATTTTACCCTTCATTCTATTCCTGGTCAAACGAAATCCAAGGAACGATGTCGATGTAGCACATCCAATATCTTACATATGAAATTTAGTTGTTAAATTCGATTTCAATTTAACCTTTTCATTATTTGAAAAAATTATCAAATCATCTACATATACAGCGATTGTTAAAACTTTCTCTTTTTCAACTTTAAAATAAATGCACGGATCAACTGTCGATTGCTGCATACCAAATTCTTTTAAAGTTTTATCTAATTTAATGTTCCACATTGCCGAAGTCTGTTTCAAGATATAAATGGATTTTTGTAATCTCAATATATTGTTATTCTTGCTGTATCCTTCAGGCTGAGATATATAAATTTTGTAACGACCGGGTTTTTATGTTAATATCGAATCCTAAAAGGAAGAAAAGAAAAGCGTCAATTACAATATTAAAAAGATTGGTGGAGGAACTTATCTGTTTATTCATGCTGATGTCCAATTTACTGTCCAAGTCCATATGTGTTTATCTGAAAATATTATTTCGATTAATCTTTTCACAGGAAACGATAGAAAGGCGTAAATGGTCCTGATATGTGTGGAAGTTGCTCTTATGTTGAGGATCTAAACGGCAGCAAAATAATAGTTTTTTTCAAACCAATGCATACTATTGCACACTTTTTTTAAAATATTTCTTCGGCAACTACTAGAAAGAGCAAAACGAGAAAATAAAACGGTTATGGCAAAACAAGGAACTAAAAGGGAACTTACCTGTCAAGTTGGGTAGAGGTGTATGAAATATACGGTGTACTCCATAATTTCCGTATATTGTGATGCATCATCGGAATCAACAATTTGTCGCGAGTATTCTAAAAAGAAAATAAATGCTTTAAAAGGAAATATTCAAAAGTTTATTGTTGGTTCGGCAGATTTAACCTAAAATTTTTGTTAGTACTTTTTCTTCCTTTTTACCTAAAAATATACATAAAAGTTAGTCAGCATATAAAGGATTTGAAAATGAAACCCACGATTTACAAGAACGCCCTGAATTTTTGTTTTTCTTGGAAAATATTATTTAAATCTTATTTGAATTAGTGTTACCGGTGAAACGAATTGGATGATCGGATTCCATGAACTTTTTTTTGTTTAACTCTTTAAAATTTTTTTTTTTGATTAAAGTTAATTATTATTTTTATTTTTTCTTTTAATTTTTTTGAAATATTATATACATATATAAATAGTTTTTATTAATAATTCATTTCCATTATTAAAAATTTTTTTATTATATTGTACTATAAAATACCAGAGATGTTCAATTTTTTTATAAAAGAAAGAAATTGGTTTCTGGAAAACACTACACGTCATTCACTACACCACACGACCGAAAGAATAACATAAACAAAACAACGTCAAAATAATTTCGACGTTTCCTGGAAATATTCACAATTCAAGATTATTCAAGATGTATTGCCATCTAGTATAGAAAAGCCAGCGAAAATCTAGACTTTTCGAGCACTCTCCAGATACACACACCAATTTGCTATAAAAGCAGCAGGGTCGAGTCTAAGTTCAGTTTTAATCAGACAGTTGAAGTATAAGCTTCGTCCGAGATTTGAAACGTGATTATTGGTGGGAAGCGATTAGGAGAGTGACTTTGAATACAAAAGTGAAATTGTAATCAATTATTGAAGTAGTGATTGCGTAATTTTATAAACTGTGATAAAAAACTTGTAATAATTAAGTCATTGATAGACAAATATTTTTAAGACTAATTGTTAACGCAGAAATAATTATAAATAAAGCTTATACACTAAATTCACATAAATAAAAAGTGTTATCATTTGCATAACATCGAACCAAATGGGTAGCACGTCACAATATATTAATAAAAATTAAGTTGATATATTATTAAAACAGTTATATAATTTTTTTTATTTGGTTGTGTTCGTTCTTAACTTTCCTTTTAATTTTTTTTTCGATAAGTTGTGTTTACTTAATGAGTAAATACATTAAGATGTGCTAGGGTATAACCGCAATGGCGGGGGGGGGTTGAAATGCTGAGTGGTGCTTGAGGAGGAGATACATTTTTTTTATTATTTTTTTTGTTTTTTTGAGCACTTTTTTATATAATGAAACCACACAATCCAGCATGTGAGTCGCTGGCGTCGCGGCAAAAGTGTGTAGGACGAGCAAGCTCACATGAAAACGAAATAACGATATACATTTCGTTATAATTTCCTCATTTCTTCAGGGAGATATGTGGTTACTGCATCCATTATTACAATATCTAAATCCAGTTTTGCTGCTAAAGCTATCGAAAAGCGCATTGAATTATATCGGAAAACGGCTGAAAATGTTTCGTAGTATTCCTTTTACCTGGCTGCAGCCTTTTGCAACCAATCGAGCTTTGTACTTATAAACTTCACCATTAGAATTCCTTTTAGTTTTAAAAGGCCATTTAAATTTCAATACCTTTTTAGCTGATGGCAATTCTACTTCTTCCCAAGTACCATTTTCTATCAAAGATGAAAATTCTTCTTCTATTGCCTTTTTCCAAAATTTTCCATCTTCTCGAGAAATTGTTTCTTGATACAATATTGGATGTGCCATTGTACTGGAATTTGCCATAAACGTTACATAATCGTCTAAATTTATTGGTTTCGGTTTTCTGTTAGATCTTCTTGGTTGATCACTGGGAACTTAATCAACTGCAATATTTGTATCTTCACCAGAGTAAAGTTCATCTATGTCATTAGATTCAGAACTGCTAACAGTCAAAATATTTTCTCTTTGAAAATCGGATTCAATACAGTTTTCTTCTGACAATTCCCCACTGAATTTTGCTCTTCTGACAAATATTCCTTCAAATTTTGCTCTTCTGGAAATGCGGGAAAATGATTGGTATTTTCGGAATCATTTTTAATTACCTAAAAATATGTTTGATTTTCCAAAAAAACGACATCCCGGCCGATGATAACCTTTTTCTTCTTGGGATCATACAGTCTGTAGGCATTAGAATGCTCAGAATATCCAATCATCACACATCGATTGGATTTTGAATCCCATTTCTTACGTTTTTCTCTAAGAACATGTACCATTGCAGTACAATCGAATGTTTTCAAAATACTAAGACCTGGCTTTTTCTTTGACCAAATTTCTTCAGGAGATGCATAGTTTGCTAATGCTTTATTCGGCAATCGACTAATATTATACACTGATGTTGCCACAGCTTCTGCCCAATACGATTTATCCACTCCAGTATCAAAAAGCAAACACCTTGCTTTTTTAATTATCGTACGATTCATTCTCTCTGACTTTCCATTTTGTTCAGGTGTATACGGAGCACTCGTCTGATGACAGATACCAAAGGCAAATAGTTCTCCATCGCAGCACTGCAATATTCAGTACAATTATCGGTGCGTAAAATTTGTATCTTTTTTCCGGTTTCATTCTCTACAAGTATTTTGAATTCAATAAACTTTTCTGTCACTTCATGTTTTGACTTAAGTATAAAAACAAAAACTTTTCTCGAATAATCATCCAAAAGAAGCACCCAATGGATCTTGTACCATTGGACCACATATGTCCGAGTGAACAATTTCCAAAATATTATTACTTTTGGTTTCTGAAGACCTAAAAGGAAATCTGGACTATTTACCCTTTAAACAAATTTCAAAAGGCTGATTATTTTTGTCAGAAAAATCTACACCAGTCATTAATCCATTCTGCAGTTTTTCCATCACATCGAAACTTAAATGAGCTAGCCTACGATGCCATAAATCATATGAAAGTTTTGTTCTCGCCATGTTTGCAATTATGTGATTACCTGATCTAATTTTTTTTTTTACTCCAGAACTCTCAATGCCCATTATCATGGGTTTGTACTCTTCAGGTAAACCAGCCGGCAATAACGTTCCAACCCATTCGTCAGAAACTTTCATACCAATATTATTATGTTTGTGAGCAGTTAAAATTATTTTGTTGACATATTCCTGTACAGACGCACAATCTAAAAATAAACGTAACAAACTAACTCTTCTGGTGAGTCCACAATCTTCAAACGTAGCTGTGAGCTTGCCCCACACTTCCTTTGCGTTTGTTGAATCCTTTACATGCACATAATTGATTGAATCTATAAGAAGTATGAACTTAGATTTCGCTTTCGAAATCTTCTCAACATCTGTTTCTTCTCCGGTAACACATTTCCACAAACCTTCATGTTCCAAATAATTCTGGACAGCAAACTTCGAGGAATCAAAATTTTCCCTTCCTTTCAGTTTCTCTATCATTGGCAACAAAGCAGTCATGATGTTATACAAAAGAAATCTTCTTAGATACGTTTCAAAGTTTTGCGGCGCAGTCTGAAAAAACGCAAAGTGAATTAACATTTTCTATGAGAAACCATGTGAATATTGAAGATAGATTCTCAAAAAAATTCCAGAAACAACGCAAAGTGAATGAACATTTTATATGAAGTAAAAAACTAATAAAATTAATAATTTGAAAAACATAAATAAAAGAAACTTTATTAATTTTTTTAAAACAAAATTAATATTATATTTTTTAATTGTAAAATAATTATTTATAACAAAAAAATTTAAATTTGTACCCTAAAAAATAAAATCAAAAAGATTAACGACGCAACTTCGAAAAATCTACGACGCAGAGTGAAAATTAGTGTACTTTTAGGAGCGACGCAAGATCGAAAACAACGCAAAATGAAACGACGCAAAGCGAGGTCTAGGTTTACTCTAAAATCTAGTTCTCTTTCTAACATAATTTTCTGAAAATAACTAATTACATATAAACAAGAAAAAAGAGATTAAATAAATAAATAAAATTGTTTTGCCTCAAATATTTTTATTTCAATTCTTTTCTTAAAAGAAATTTTAAGTTTAGTACAAGAAAATTTTCAGAAGTCATTCAAACAGTGAGATAAAAGTTTTGGTTTTTTTACATGCGAGTTGGATATTAAGAATGATAACCTTTTCTGTTTACGCATATACTGACATAAAAACCCGAAACTTCAACGATTATTGGTAAAGTAGTCAAGTTGCCTGATTTTATACTCACCCCTCATATACAAAAGCCTTGGTACCAGAATGCGACATATTAAACCGATGGGATCGAAGGGTAAGGACCCTCTCGATTCGACTAGAATACAAGTACACTCGATTAAGTTCTAGAATAGGCACCCAGATCCGGATAATTCTAGGTAAGTTGTGGAATTTGCATTACCTAAAATATATTAGGAGGTAAGATATGACTTAAAGGTTTTTTCATCAAAAACCACACGATTATTTGAAATGTAAACTATTTTATTTTAAACAAAATATTTTCCACCATTAGCTATGACTTTTGTCCATCTTGCAACCACGGCACTTCTTCAAACTTCTTTGGCGGTTTTCCATGCTCTTTATTGACCACATCAAAATTCCCATTTTTGAATCGCCTAAACCAAAATTCACAAATTAATACAAGTTAAAGAAAAAAAATAAAACTTCCCACGAATTCCATTTATTTTGTCACGTAATCTTCCATTTTCAATCGAATAAAGAACAATGTTGCTTATACTTGATGTCAAATGACTGACTGATTATTTTAGGTTATTGAAAGCTCTCTCAAACATAGTAGCCGTCATTTAAAAAAATATAATGATAGATGAATAGCGCCGTATCTTAGAAATGCTTTACGTTATATCCTAATATATTTAAGGTTGTCTAAATAATGTAATCTACAATTAAGTAGAACTATTAAAGAAAGCAACCGAAAGACTGCAAAGTTTGTGAGTGCATGTATAAAAAAATACATTAAAGTTTCTCGAAACTAGACGGAGCAAAGAGAAACAAGAAAAACAAGAAAAAGACTTGGAACGACAATCAAAATAATTTATCCAGAGGCGTATGCATATGTGTAAAGATGATTGCATTACAGCTGATGTCATTGTATAATCGGGTGAAAACATTTAATTCACTTATAAAATTGATTTTTTTAAATTCGTGTCATTCCATAAACGGTTGGAACTGTTAAGATAATTTTGGAACCTGTAGCTCCGGAACTTCTGAAATAGCGCGTGAAGTAGACAAAACACCCATATAGCAGGTTGGCATATATCGTATCTGTTAAGTTGGGCTAACTAGAATATACATTCCACGTTTCACGAAAATGCAAATAATCACCGATTTACTGTATTTTACATTTATTATTAGTTTCTTTTAAGCGTTTTGTATACAATTCTTTTCTGAACAAATATATTTTTATTAACTATGCTTTATAAATCTATGACAAGCCTTGATCTGACTAGAAGATAAATGATTTCGTGTTTATGAAATATGATTTACAATATGAACTAAATATTTAAATTATAAACAAAATATAAGATTTCATATCAATGTACAATATTACTTAATAGTAATAAAATCTCAAATATTACCATTATCTTGCGTGGAAAAAAATATGAAATCAAATTTATCTTAACATTTGAAATTAGCATCTTTCTCGTGTTTTACTATTTTGCCCTATTCTGGTATTTTCTGTTTTCTCACTTTCGTCTTACTCCAAAATATTCTTTACATATCGTAATCTGCAAAAATCCTTCTAATGTCAAGATACACGAACAGAAACTATGACTTCCTGATACCACAATTTGACATCATCCAACTCGAAGTCTCCGCTAAGAGCACGTCTCCAATCTAAGAGCTCATACCGTGAATTTCAGCAGCACATGATCTCTTCAGAAAGTCTCTAATCTAATTTTATGTAATCGTATAAAATATTTGGTTATTGTGAACCTTTTTTGCGGGGTAATATCGACATAAATAGCAACACTTTAATACAATTATTTTTTTTTATTATATATTATATGTACATAGATGTCAACAAAAGTAATAATTACTTTTGTTGTCGCAAATGGCCTAACCAAAAATGTTTCCGACGGTTATATATATTTATGTAATAAGCAACTATAAAATATGCGTTATATTTTCAAAGTCCTATATTTGACAATATTTTTACATTTAATAATTTGAAATATTGAAAGGCTACATTAATCCATCAAAAAAACTTAAGTAAAAAAATTTATGCCCCACAGCAAACTAGACAAAAAAATGTCCATACATACAGATTTATTGTACAAGAGATTTCTTGCGAAGAGCAGGAAACTTTTCTATTTCCAAACCCAAACAATGAGTCTTCCGACCAAAAATTCTCACATCATGTATTTCATAACAGAGTCGGTTCATGTATCTTCAACTCTACGCAATATTTGTTTCACGCAAAAAAACCAATGCACAATCTAAAAATACAACATTTCAAGTCCTGATTTTATTAATTTTATTATACAATTCAAATTATAGCAAAAAGTAACTAATAATTCTTTTTTCTTGACTTTAAAAAATGGAAAACGTCATGTTTGGAAATGTACTTCCTTTTTAATAATGCTCGCGCAAATTTTCGAAAAATGGTCTCAAATTATTCTTCCAACAATATAACATGACACATTTTCTCCATGTAATATAAAATATAATTGATGGAACAGAACATTTAATTGATGAACAATGGTTTCCGAAATATCCAACATAACATAATCTTACATGTGGCCTGATAATGGAAACTAGTTTTCAATATTATTCATATTCTCAAATTTGTGCACAAAATCAGTTTTTTAACTAACAAAATATTTCTCCTATTCCATAATTTGTAATTCAGTGAATGGAAGATATTAAGCCTCTTTACAGTATGTGCTGGAACGTTCTAATTTCGTTTCAATTCGTATCTCTTTTGAACTATCAGTTATAAGTTCAATTTTTTCTTGCACCTTTTTGTTGGCATACAAATTTTTAAAACTTTTTTCATTTTTGGTTTTGACCGAGATATTTTTTGACACATTTTTCAGCTGACTACTCATAGTCGGATTAGATATAGTGTTTTGAGTTAATTTTGATTTTCTCCGTAAATGTAAAATTGAAAGCTGATTTTGTCGACGAGTTGGAATACTGGAACCACTCCTAGATTTAAAATTCTTTAGTGCGATTTTCTCTTCTCCAGCATTCTTTACTACTGATGTATTTTTACTCGATTGAATAGACAAAATTGAAGATTTACGTGCTAAAATTTCACGTGATTTTGCACTTAGAAAACTATTTCTAATAGTGGATTGTCCAGCAGGTGCTGATGCCGAACGATTTTTGAAATCATTACAGGGAGAGTTTATTGAACTCGTTGCGCTTGAAAGGAGACTTAATTTTTTTGTTAGTGATGATGGACTCGATTTTGAAGTTTTTTGGCACGTTAGTAATTTGTTTTTAACTGCCTCGTTTCCTGAAATTTTTAATGCTTGGTTCTCTTTATTAATTAGAGGATTCGATCGAAATATTTTATTATTTTTGATTGTAATTTCTTTTATTACATTAAAACTTCCCACGAATTCCATTTATTTTGTCACGTAATCTTCCATTTTCAATCGAATAAAGAACAATGTTGCTTATACTTGATGTCAAATGACTGACTGATTATTTTAGGTTATTGAAAGCTCTCTCAAACATAGTAGCCGTCATTTAAAAAAATATAATGATAGATGAATAGCGCCGTATCTTAGAAATGCTTTACGTTATATCCTAATATATTTAAGGTTGTCTAAATAATGTAATCTACAATTAAGTAGAACTATTAAAGAAAGCAACCGAAAGACTGCAAAGTTTGTGAGTGCATGTATAAAAAAATACATTAACGTTTCTCGAAACTAGACGGAGCAAAGAGAAACAAGAAAAACAAGAAAAAGACTTGGAACGACAATCAAAATAATTTATCCAGAAGCGTATGCATATGTGTAAAGATGATTGCATTACAGCTGATGTCATTGTATAATCGGGTGAAAACATTTAATTCACTTATAAAATTGATTTTTTTAAATTCGTGTCATTCCATAAACGGTTGGAACTGTTAAGATAATTTTGGAACCTGTAGCTCCGGAACTTCTGAAATAGCGCGTGAAGTAGACAAAACACCCATATAGCAGGTTGGCATATATCGTATCTGTTAAGTTGGGCTACCTAGAATATACATTCCACGTTTCACGAAAATGCAAATAATCACCGATTTACTGTATTTTACATTTATTATTAGTTTCTTTTAAGCGTTTTGTATACAATTCTTTTCTGAACAAATATATTTTTATTAACTATGCTTTATAAATCTATGACAAGCCTTGATCTGACTAGAAGATAAATGATTTCGTGTTTATGAAATATGATTTACAATATGAACTAAATATTTAAATTATAAACAAAATATAAGATTTCATATCAATGTACAATATTACTTAATAGTAATAAAATCTCAAATATTACCATTATCTTGCGTGGAAAAAAATATGAAATCAAATTTATCTTAACATTTGAAATTAGCATCTTTCTCGTGTTTTACTATTTTGCCCTATTCTGGTATTTTCTGTTTTCTCACTTTCGTCTTACTCCAAAATATTCTTTACATATCGTAATCTGCAAAAATCCTTCTAATGTCAAGATACACGAACAGAAACTATGACTTCCTGATACCACAATTTGACATCATCCAACTCGAAGTCTCCGCTAAGAGCACGTCTCCAATCTAAGAGCTCATACCGTGAATTTCAGCAGCACATGATCTCTTCAGAAAGTCTCTAATCTAATTTTATGTAATCGTATAAAATATTTGGTTATTGTGAACCTTTTTTGCGGGGTAATATCGACATAAATAGCAACACTTTAATACAATTATTTTTTATTATTATATATTATATGTACATAGATGTCAACAAAAGTAATAATTACTTTTGTTGTCGCAAATGGCCTAACCAAAAATGTTTCCGACGGTTATATATATTTATGTAATAAGCAACTATAAAATATGCGTTATATTTTCAAAGTCCTATATTTGACAATATTTTTACATTTAATAATTTGAAATATTGAAAGGCTACATTAATCCATCAAAAAAACTTAAGTAAAAAAATTTATGCCCCACAGCAAACTAGACAAAAAAATGTCCATACATACAGATTTATTGTACAAGAGATTTCTTGCGAAGAGCAGGAAACTTTTCTATTTCCAAACCCAAACAATGAGTCTTCCGACCAAAAATTCTCACATCATCTATTTCATAACAGAGTCGGTTCATGTATCTTCAAGTCTATGCAATATTTGTTTCACGCAAAAAAACCAATGCACAATCTAAAAATACAACATTTCAAGTCCTGATTTTATTAATTTTATTATACAATTCAAATTATAGCAAAAAGTAACTAATAATTCTTTTTTCTTGACTTTAAAAAATGGAAAACGTCATGTTTGGAAATGTACTTCCTTTTTAATAATGCTCGCGCAAATTTTCGAAAAATGGTCTCAAATTATTCTTCCAACAATATAACATGACACATTTTCTCCATGTAATATAAAATATAATTGATGGAACAGAACATTTAATTGATGAACAATGGTTTCCGAAATATCCAACATAACATAATCTTACATGTGGCCTGATAATGGAAACTAGTTTTCAATATTATTCATATTCTCAAATTTGTGCACAAAATCAGTTTTTTAACTAACAAAATATTTCTCCTATTCCATAATTTGTAATTCAGTGAATGGAAGATATTAAGCCTCTTTACAGAATGTGCTGGAACGTTCTAATTTCTTTTCAATTCGTATCTCTTTTGAACTATCAGTTATAAGTTCAATTTTTTCTTGCACCTTTTTGTTGGCATACAAATTTTTAAAACTTTTTTCATTTTTGGTTTTGACCGAGATATTTTTTGACACATTTTTCAGCTGACTACTCATAGTCGGATTAGATATAGTGTTTTGAGTTAATTTTGATTTTCTCCGTAAATGTAAAATTGAAAGCTGATTTTGTCGACGAGTTGGAATACTGGAACCACTCCTAGATTTAAAATTCTTTAGTGCGATTTTCTCTTCTCCAGCATTCTTTACTACTGATGTATTTTTACTCGATTGAATAGACAAAATTGAAGATTTACGTGCTAAAATTTCACGTGATTTTGCACTTAGAAAACTATTTCTAATAGTGGATTGTCCAGCAGGTGCTGATGCCGAACGATTTTTGAAATCATGACAGGGAGAGTTTATTGAACTCGTTGCGCTTGAAAGGAGACTTAATTTTTTTGTTAGTGATGATGGACTCGATTTTGAAGTTTTTTGGCACGTTAGTAATTTGTTTTTAACTGCCTCGTTTCCTGAAATTTTTAATGCTTGGTTCTCTTTATTAATTAGAGGATTCGATCGAAATATTTTATTATTTTTGATTGTAATTTCTTTTATTACATTAAAACTTCCCACGAATTCCATTTATTTTGTCACGTAATCTTCCATTTTCAATCGAATAAAGAACAATGTTGCTTATACTTGATGTCAAATGACTGACTGATTATTTTAGGTTATTGAAAGCTCTCTCAAACATAGTAGCCGTCATTTAAAAAAATATAATGATAGATGAATAGCGCCGTATCTTAGAAATGCTTTACGTTATATCCTAATATATTTAAGGTTGTCTAAATAATGTAATCTACAATTAAGTAGAACTATTAAAGAAAGCAACCGAAAGACTGCAAAGTTTGTGAGTGCATGTATAAAAAAATACATTAACGTTTCTCGAAACTAGACGGAGCAAAGAGAAACAAGAAAAACAAGAAAAAGACTTGGAACGACAATCAAAATAATTTATCCAGAGGCGTATGCATATGTGTAAAGATGATTGCATTACAGCTGATGTCATTGTATAATCGGGTGAAAACATTTAATTCACTTATAAAATTGATTTTTTTAAATTCGTGTCATTCCATAAACGGTTGGAACTGTTAAGATAATTTTGGAACCTGTAGCTCCGGAACTTCTGAAATAGCGCGTGAAGTAGACAAAACACCCATATAGCAGGTTGGCATATATCGTATCTGTTAAGTTGGGCTACCTAGAATATACATTCCACGTTTCACGAAAATGCAAATAATCACCGATTTACTGTATTTTACATTTATTATTAGTTTCTTTTAAGCGTTTTGTATACAATTCTTTTCTGAACAAATATATTTTTATTAACTATGCTTTATAAATCTATGACAAGCCTTGATCTGACTAGAAGATAAATGATTTCGTGTTTATGAAATATGATTTACAATATGAACTAAATATTTAAATTATAAACAAAATATAAGATTTCATATCAATGTACAATATTACTTAATAGTAATAAAATCTCAAATATTACCATTATCTTGCGTGGAAAAAAATATGAAATCAAATTTATCTTAACATTTGAAATTAGCATCTTTCTCGTGTTTTACTATTTTGCCCTATTCTGGTATTTTCTGTTTTCTCACTTTCGTCTTACTCCAAAATATTCTTTACATATCGTAATCTGCAAAAATCCTTCTAATGTCAAGATACACGAACAGAAACTATGACTTCCTGATACCACAATTTGACATCATCCAACTCGAAGTCTCCGCTAAGAGCACGTCTCCAATCTAAGAGCTCATACCGTGAATTTCAGCAGCACATGATCTCTTCAGAAAGTCTCTAATCTAATTTTATGTAATCGTATAAAATATTTGGTTATTGTGAACCTTTTTTGCGGGGTAATATCGACATAAATAGCAACACTTTAATACAATTATTTTTTATTATTATATATTATATGTACATAGATGTCAACAAAAGTAATAATTACTTTTGTTGTCGCAAATGGCCTAACCAAAAATGTTTCCGACGGTTATATATATTTATGTAATAAGCAACTATAAAATATGCGTTATATTTTCAAAGTCCTATATTTGACAATATTTTTACATTTAATAATTTGAAATATTGAAAGGCTACATTAATCCATCAAAAAAACTTAAGTAAAAAAATTTATGCCCCACAGCAAACTAGACAAAAAAATGTCCATACATACAGATTTATTGTACAAGAGATTTCTTGCGAAGAGCAGGAAACTTTTCTATTTCCAAACCCAAACAATGAGTCTTCCGACCAAAAATTCTCACATCATGTATTTCATAACAGAGTCGGTTCATGTATCTTCAACTCTACGCAATATTTGTTTCACGCAAAAAAACCAATGCACAATCTAAAAATACAACATTTCAAGTCCTGATTTTATTAATTTTATTATACAATTCAAATTATAGCAAAAAGTAACTAATAATTCTTTTTTCTTGACTTTGAAAAATGGAAAACGTCATGTTTGGAAATGTACTTCCTTTTTAATAATGCTCGCGCAAATTTTCGAAAAATGGTCTCAAATTATTCTTCCAACAATATAACATGACACATTTTCTCCATGTAATATAAAATATAATTGATGGAACAGAACATTTAATTGATGAACAATGGTTTCCGAAATATCCAACATAACATAATCTTACATGTGGCCTGATAATGGAAACTAGTTTTCAATATTATTCATATTCTCAAATTTGTGCACAAAATCAGTTTTTTAACTAACAAAATATTTCTCCTATTCCATAATTTGTAATTCAGTGAATGGAAGATATTAAGCCTCTTTACAGAATGTGCTGGAACGTTATAATTTCGTTTCAATTCGTATCTCTTTTGAACTATCAGTTATAAGTTCAATTTTTTCTTGCACCTTTTTGTTGGCATACAAATTTTTAAAACTTTTTTCATTTTTGGTTTTGACCGAGATATTTTTTGACACATTTTTCAGCTGACTACTCATAGTCGGATTAGATATAGTGTTTTGAGTTAATTTTGATTTTCTCCGTAAATGTAAAATTGAAAGCTGATTTTGTCGACGAGTTGGAATACTGGAACCACTCCTAGATTTAAAATTCTTTAGTGCGATTTTCTCTTCTCCAGCATTCTTTACTACTGATGTATTTTTACTCGATTGAATAGACAAAATTGAAGATTTACGTGCTAAAATTTCACGTGATTTTGCACTTAGAAAACTATTTCTAATAGTGGATTGTCCAGCAGGTGCTGATGCCGAACGATTTTTGAAATCATTACAGGGAGAGTTTATTGAACTCGTTGCGCTTGAAAGGAGACTTAATTTTTTTGTTAGTGATGATGGACTCGATTTTGAAGTTTTTTGGCACGTTAGTAATTTGTTTTTAACTGCCTCGTTTCCTGAAATTTTTAATGCTTGGTTCTCTTTATTAATTAGAGGATTCGATCGAAATATTTTATTATTTTTGATTGTAATTTCTTTTATTACATTAAAACTTCCCACGAATTCCATTTATTTTGTCACGTAATCTTCCATTTTCAATCGAATAAAGAACAATGTTGCTTATACTTGATGTCAAATGACTGACTGATTATTTTAGGTTATTGAAAGCTCTCTCAAACATAGTAGCCGTCATTTAAAAAAATATAATGATAGATGAATAGCGCCGTATCTTAGAAATGCTTTACGTTATATCCTAATATATTTAAGGTTGTCTAAATAATGTAATCTACAATTAAGTAGAACTATTAAAGAAAGCAACCGAAAGACTGCAAAGTTTGTGAGTGCATGTATAAAAAAATACATTAACGTTTCTCGAAACTAGACGGAGCAAAGAGAAACAAGAAAAACAAGAAAAAGACTTGGAACGACAATCAAAATAATTTATCCAGAGGCGTATGCATATGTGTAAAGATGATTGCATTACAGCTGATGTCATTGTATAATCGGGTGAAAACATTTAATTCACTTATAAAATTGATTTTTTTAAATTCGTGTCATTCCATAAACGGTTGGAACTGTTAAGATAATTTTGGAACCTGTAGCTCCGGAACTTCTGAAATAGCGCGTGAAGTAGACAAAACACCCATATAGCAGGTTGGCATATATCGTATCTGTTAAGTTGGGCTACCTAGAATATACATTCCACGTTTCACGAAAATGCAAATAATCACCGATTTACTGTATTTTACATTTATTATTAGTTTCTTTTAAGCGTTTTGTATACAATTCTTTTCTGAACAAATATATTTTTATTAACTATGCTTTATAAATCTATGACAAGCCTTGATCTGACTAGAAGATAAATGATTTCGTGTTTATGAAATATGATTTACAATATGAACTAAATATTTAAATTATAAACAAAATATAAGATTTCATATCAATGTACAATATTACTTAATAGTAATAAAATCTCAAATATTACCATTATCTTGCGTGGAAAAAAATATGAAATCAAATTTATCTTAACATTTGAAATTAGCATCTTTCTCGTGTTTTACTATTTTGCCCTATTCTGGTATTTTCTGTTTTCTCACTTTCGTCTTACTCCAAAATATTCTTTACATATCGTAATCTGCAAAAATCCTTCTAATGTCAAGATACACGAACAGAAACTATGACTTCCTGATACCACAATTTGACATCATCCAACTCGAAGTCTCCGCTAAGAGCACGTCTCCAATCTAAGAGCTCATACCGTGAATTTCAGCAGCACATGATCTCTTCAGAAAGTCTCTAATCTAATTTTATGTAATCGTATAAAATATTTGGTTATTGTGAACCTTTTTTGCGGGGTAATATCGACATAAATAGCAACACTTTAATACAATTATTTTTTATTATTATATATTATATGTACATAGATGTCAACAAAAGTAATAATTACTTTTGTTGTCGCAAATGGCCTAACCAAAAATGTTTCCGACGGTTATATATATTTATGTAATAAGCAACTATAAAATATGCGTTATATTTTCAAAGTCCTATATTTGACAATATTTTTACATTTAATAATTTGAAATATTGAAAGGCTACATTAATCCATCAAAAAAACTTAAGTAAAAAAATTTATGCCCCACAGCAAACTAGACAAAAAAATGTCCATACATACAGATTTATTGTACAAGAGATTTCTTGCGAAGAGCAGGAAACTTTTCTATTTCCAAACCCAAACAATGAGTCTTCCGACCAAAAATTCTCACATCATGTATTTCATAACAGAGTCGGTTCATGTATCTTCAACTCTACGCAATATTTGTTTCACGCAAAAAAACCAATGCACAATCTAAAAATACAACATTTCAAGTCCTGATTTTATTAATTTTATTATACAATTCAAATTATAGCAAAAAGTAACTAATAATTCTTTTTTCTTGACTTTAAAAAATGGAAAACGTCATGTTTGGAAATGTACTTCCTTTTTAATAATGCTCGCGCAAATTTTCGAAAAATGGTCTCAAATTATTCTTCCAACAATATAACATGACACATTTTCTCCATGTAATATAAAATATAATTGATGGAACAGAACATTTAATTGATGAACAATGGTTTCCGAAATATCCAACATAACATAATCTTACATGTGGCCTGATAATGGAAACTAGTTTTCAATATTATTCATATTCTCAAATTTGTGCACAAAATCAGTTTTTTAACTAACAAAATATTTCTCCTATTCCATAATTTGTAATTCAGTGAATGGAAGATATTAAGCCTCTTTACAGAATGTGCTGGAACGTTATAATTTCGTTTCAATTCGTATCTCTTTTGAACTATCAGTTATAAGTTCAATTTTTTCTTGCACCTTTTTGTTGGCATACAAATTTTTAAAACTTTTTTCATTTTTGGTTTTGACCGAGATATTTTTTGACACATTTTTCAGCTGACTACTCATAGTCGGATTAGATATAGTGTTTTGAGTTAATTTTGATTTTCTCCGTAAATGTAAAATTGAAAGCTGATTTTGTCGACGAGTTGGAATACTGGAACCACTCCTAGATTTAAAATTCTTTAGTGCGATTTTCTCTTCTCCAGCATTCTTTACTACTGATGTATTTTTACTCGATTGAATAGACAAAATTGAAGATTTACGTGCTAAAATTTCACGTGATTTTGCACTTAGAAAACTATTTCTAATAGTGGATTGTCCAGCAGGTGCTGATGCCGAACGATTTTTGAAATCATTACAGGGAGAGTTTATTGAACTCGTTGCGCTTGAAAGGAGACTTAATTTTTTTGTTAGTGATGATGGACTCGATTTTGAAGTTTTTTGGCACGTTAGTAATTTGTTTTTAACTGCCTCGTTTCCTGAAATTTTTAATGCTTGGTTCTCTTTATTAATTAGAGGATTCGATCGAAATATTTTATTATTTTTGATTGTAATTTCTTTTATTACATTAAAACTTCCCACGAATTCCATTTATTTTGTCACGTAATCTTCCATTTTCAATCGAATAAAGAACAATGTTGCTTATACTTGATGTCAAATGACTGACTGATTATTTTAGGTTATTGAAAGCTCTCTCAAACATAGTAGCCGTCATTTAAAAAAATATAATGATAGATGAATAGCGCCGTATCTTAGAAATGCTTTACGTTATATCCTAATATATTTAAGGTTGTCTAAATAATGTAATCTACAATTAAGTAGAACTATTAAAGAAAGCAACCGAAAGACTGCAAAGTTTGTGAGTGCATGTATAAAAAAATACATTAACGTTTCTCGAAACTAGACGGAGCAAAGAGAAACAAGAAAAACAAGAAAAAGACTTGGAACGACAATCAAAATAATTTATCCAGAGGCGTATGCATATGTGTAAAGATGATTGCATTACAGCTGATGTCATTGTATAATCGGGTGAAAACATTTAATTCACTTATAAAATTGATTTTTTTAAATTCGTGTCATTCCATAAACGGTTGGAACTGTTAAGATAATTTTGGAACCTGTAGCTCCGGAACTTCTGAAATAGCGCGTGAAGTAGACAAAACACCCATATAGCAGGTTGGCATATATCGTATCTGTTAAGTTGGGCTACCTAGAATATACATTCCACGTTTCACGAAAATGCAAATAATCACCGATTTACTGTATTTTACATTTATTATTAGTTTCTTTTAAGCGTTTTGTATACAATTCTTTTCTGAACAAATATATTTTTATTAACTATGCTTTATAAATCTATGACAAGCCTTGATCTGACTAGAAGATAAATGATTTCGTGTTTATGAAATATGATTTACAATATGAACTAAATATTTAAATTATAAACAAAATATAAGATTTCATATCAATGTACAATATTACTTAATAGTAATAAAATCTCAAATATTACCATTATCTTGCGTGGAAAAAAATATGAAATCAAATTTATCTTAACATTTGAAATTAGCATCTTTCTCGTGTTTTACTATTTTGCCCTATTCTGGTATTTTCTGTTTTCTCACTTTCGTCTTACTCCAAAATATTCTTTACATATCGTAATCTGCATAAATCCTTCTAATGTCAAGATACACGAACAGAAACTATGACTTCCTGATACCACAATTTGACATCATCCAACTCGAAGTCTCCGCTAAGAGCACGTCTCCAATCTAAGAGCTCATACCGTGAATTTCAGCAGCACATGATCTCTTCAGAAAGTCTCTAATCTAATTTTATGTAATCGTATAAAATATTTGGTTATTGTGAACCTTTTTTGCGGGGTAATATCGACATAAATAGCAACACTTTAATACAATTATTTTTTATTATTATATATTATATGTACATAGATGTCAACAAAAGTAATAATTACTTTTGTTGTCGCAAATGGCCTAACCAAAAATGTTTCCGACGGTTATATATATTTATGTAATAAGCAACTATAAAATATGCGTTATATTTTCAAAGTCCTATATTTGACAATATTTTTACATTTAATAATTTGAAATATTGAAAGGCTACATTAATCCATCAAAAAAACTTAAGTAAAAAAATTTATGCCCCACAGCAAACTAGACAAAAAAATGTCCATACATACAGATTTATTGTACAAGAGATTTCTTGCGAAGAGCAGGAAACTTTTCTATTTCCAAACCCAAACAATGAGTCTTCCGACCAAAAATTCTCACAACATGTATTTCATAACAGAGTCGGTTCATGTATCTTCAACTCTACGCAATATTTGTTTCACGCAAAAAAACCAATGCACAATCTAAAAATACAACATTTCAAGTCCTGATTTTATTAATTTTATTATACAATTCAAATTATAGCAAAAAGTAACTAATAATTCTTTTTTCTTGACTTTAAAAAATGGAAAACGTCATGTTTGGAAATGTACTTCCTTTTTAATAATGCTCGCGCAAATTTTCGAAAAATGGTCTCAAATTATTCTTCCAACAATATAACATGACACATTTTCTCCATGTAATATAAAATATAATTGATGGAACAGAACATTTAATTGATGAACAATGGTTTCCGAAATATCCAACATAACATAATCTTACATGTGGCCTGATAATGGAAACTAGTTTTCAATATTATTCATATTCTCAAATTTGTGCACAAAATCAGTTTTTTAACTAACAAAATATTTCTCCTATTCCATAATTTGTAATTCAGTGAATGGAAGATATTAAGCCTCTTTACAGAATGTGCTGGAACGTTCTAATTTCGTTTCAATTCGTATCTCTTTTGAACTATCAGTTATAAGTTCAATTTTTTCTTGCACCTTTTTGTTGGCATACAAATTTTTAAAACTTTTTTCATTTTTGGTTTTGACCGAGATATTTTTTGACACATTTTTCAGCTGACTACTCATAGTCGGATTAGATATAGTGTTTTGAGTTAATTTTGATTTTCTCCGTAAATGTAAAATTGAAAGCTGATTTTGTCGACGAGTTGGAATACTGGAACCACTCCTAGATTTAAAATTCTTTAGTGCGATTTTCTCTTCTCCAGCATTCTTTACTACTGATGTATTTTTACTCGATTGAATAGACAAAATTGAAGATTTACGTGCTAAAATTTCACGTGATTTTGCACTTAGAAAACTATTTCTAATAGTGGATTGTCCAGCAGGTGCTGATGCCGAACGATTTTTGAAATCATTACAGGGAGAGTTTATTGAACTCGTTGCGCTTGAAAGGAGACTTAATTTTTTTGTTAGTGATGATGGACTCGATTTTGAAGTTTTTTGGCACGTTAGTAATTTGTTTTTAACTGCCTCGTTTCCTGAAATTTTTAATGCTTGGTTCTCTTTATTAATTAGAGGATTCGATCGAAATATTTTATTATTTTTGATTGTAATTTCTTTTATTACATTAAAACTTCCCACGAATTCCATTTATTTTGTCACGTAATCTTCCATTTTCAATCGAATAAAGAACAATGTTGCTTATACTTGATGTCAAATGACTGACTGATTATTTTAGGTTATTGAAAGCTCTCTCAAACATAGTAGCCGTCATTTAAAAAAATATAATGATAGATGAATAGCGCCGTATCTTAGAAATGCTTTACGTTATATCCTAATATATTTAAGGTTGTCTAAATAATGTAATCTACAATTAAGTAGAACTATTAAAGAAAGCAACCGAAAGACTGCAAAGTTTGTGAGTGCATGTATAAAAAAATACATTAACGTTTCTCGAAACTAGACGGAGCAAAGAGAAACAAGAAAAACAAGAAAAAGACTTGGAACGACAATCAAAATAATTTATCCAGAGGCGTATGCATATGTGTAAAGATGATTGCATTACAGCTGATGTCATTGTATAATCGGGTGAAAACATTTAATTCACTTATAAAATTGATTTTTTTAAATTCGTGTCATTCCATAAACGGTTGGAACTGTTAAGATAATTTTGGAACCTGTAGCTCCGGAACTTCTGAAATAGCGCGTGAAGTAGACAAAACACCCATATAGCAGGTTGGCATATATCGTATCTGTTAAGTTGGGCTACCTAGAATATACATTCCACGTTTCACGAAAATGCAAATAATCACCGATTTACTGTATTTTACATTTATTATTAGTTTCTTTTAAGCGTTTTGTATACAATTCTTTTCTGAACAAATATATTTTTATTAACTATGCTTTATAAATCTATGACAAGCCTTGATCTGACTAGAAGATAAATGATTTCGTGTTTATGAAATATGATTTACAATATGAACTAAATATTTAAATTATAAACAAAATATAAGATTTCATATCAATGTACAATATTACTTAATAGTAATAAAATCTCAAATATTACCATTATCTTGCGTGGAAAAAAATATGAAATCAAATTTATCTTAACATTTGAAATTAGCATCTTTCTCGTGTTTTACTATTTTGCCCTATTCTGGTATTTTCTGTTTTCTCACTTTCGTCTTACTCCAAAATATTCTTTACATATCGTAATCTGCAAAAATCCTTCTAATGTCAAGATACACGAACAGAAACTATGACTTCCTGATACCACAATTTGACATCATCCAACTCGAAGTCTCCGCTAAGAGCACGTCTCCAATCTAAGAGCTCATACCGTGAATTTCAGCAGCACATGATCTCTTCAGAAAGTCTCTAATCTAATTTTATGTAATCGTATAAAATATTTGGTTATTGTGAACCTTTTTTGCGGGGTAATATCGACATAAATAGCAACACTTTAATACAATTATTTTTTATTATTATATATTATATGTACATAGATGTCAACAAAAGTAATAATTACTTTTGTTGTCGCAAATGGCCTAACCAAAAATGTTTCCGACGGTTATATATATTTATGTAATAAGCAACTATAAAATATGCGTTATATTTTCAAAGTCCTATATTTGACAATATTTTTACATTTAATAATTTGAAATATTGAAAGGCTACATTAATCCATCAAAAAAACTTAAGTAAAAAAATTTATGCCCCACAGCAAACTAGACAAAAAAATGTCCATACATACAGATTTATTGTACAAGAGATTTCTTGCGAAGAGCAGGAAACTTTTCTATTTCCAAACCCAAACAATGAGTCTTCCGACCAAAAATTCTCACAACATGTATTTCATAACAGAGTCGGTTCATGTATCTTCAACTCTACGCAATATTTGTTTCACGCAAAAAAACCAATGCACAATCTAAAAATACAACATTTCAAGTCCTGATTTTATTAATTTTATTATACAATTCAAATTATAGCAAAAAGTAACTAATAATTCTTTTTTCTTGACTTTAAAAAATGGAAAACGTCATGTTTGGAAATGTACTTCCTTTTTAATAATGCTCGCGCAAATTTTCGAAAAATGGTCTCAAATTATTCTTCCAACAATATAACATGACACATTTTCTCCATGTAATATAAAATATAATTGATGGAACAGAACATTTAATTGATGAACAATGGTTTCCGAAATATCCAACATAACATAATCTTACATGTGGCCTGATAATGGAAACTAGTTTTCAATATTATTCATATTCTCAAATTTGTGCACAAAATCAGTTTTTTAACTAACAAAATATTTCTCCTATTCCATAATTTGTAATTCAGTGAATGGAAGATATTAAGCCTCTTTACAGAATGTGCTGGAACGTTCTAATTTCGTTTCAATTCGTATCTCTTTTGAACTATCAGTTATAAGTTCAATTTTTTCTTGCACCTTTTTGTTGGCATACAAATTTTTAAAACTTTTTTCATTTTTGGTTTTGACCGAGATATTTTTTGACACATTTTTCAGCTGACTACTCATAGTCGGATTAGATATAGTGTTTTGAGTTAATTTTGATTTTCTCCGTAAATGTAAAATTGAAAGCTGATTTTGTCGACGAGTTGGAATACTGGAACCACTCCTAGATTTAAAATTCTTTAGTGCGATTTTCTCTTCTCCAGCATTCTTTACTACTGATGTATTTTTACTCGATTGAATAGACAAAATTGAAGATTTACGTGCTAAAATTTCACGTGATTTTGCACTTAGAAAACTATTTCTAATAGTGGATTGTCCAGCAGGTGCTGATGCCGAACGATTTTTGAAATCATTACAGGGAGAGTTTATTGAACTCGTTGCGCTTGAAAGGAGACTTAATTTTTTTGTTAGTGATGATGGACTCGATTTTGAAGTTTTTTGGCACGTTAGTAATTTGTTTTTAACTGCCTCGTTTCCTGAAATTTTTAATGCTTGGTTCTCTTTATTAATTAGAGGATTCGATCGAAATATTTTATTATTTTTGATTGTAATTTCTTTTATTACATTAAAACTTCCCACGAATTCCATTTATTTTGTCACGTAATCTTCCATTTTCAATCGAATAAAGAACAATGTTGCTTATACTTGATGTCAAATGACTGACTGATTATTTTAGGTTATTGAAAGCTCTCTCAAACATAGTAGCCGTCATTTAAAAAAATATAATGATAGATGAATAGCGCCGTATCTTAGAAATGCTTTACGTTATATCCTAATATATTTAAGGTTGTCTAAATAATGTAATCTACAATTAAGTAGAACTATTAAAGAAAGCAACCGAAAGACTGCAAAGTTTGTGAGTGCATGTATAAAAAAATACATTAACGTTTCTCGAAACTAGACGGAGCAAAGAGAAACAAGAAAAACAAGAAAAAGACTTGGAACGACAATCAAAATAATTTATCCAGAGGCGTATGCATATGTGTAAAGATGATTGCATTACAGCTGATGTCATTGTATAATCGGGTGAAAACATTTAATTCACTTATAAAATTGATTTTTTTAAATTCGTGTCATTCCATAAACGGTTGGAACTGTTAAGATAATTTTGGAACCTGTAGCTCCGGAACTTCTGAAATAGCGCGTGAAGTAGACAAAACACCCATATAGCAGGTTGGCATATATCGTATCTGTTAAGTTGGGCTACCTAGAATATACATTCCACGTTTCACGAAAATGCAAATAATCACCGATTTACTGTATTTTACATTTATTATTAGTTTCTTTTAAGCGTTTTGTATACAATTCTTTTCTGAACAAATATATTTTTATTAACTATGCTTTATAAATCTATGACAAGCCTTGATCTGACTAGAAGATAAATGATTTCGTGTTTATGAAATATGATTTACAATATGAACTAAATATTTAAATTATAAACAAAATATAAGATTTCATATCAATGTACAATATTACTTAATAGTAATAAAATCTCAAATATTACCATTATCTTGCGTGGAAAAAAATATGAAATCAAATTTATCTTAACATTTGAAATTAGCATCTTTCTCGTGTTTTACTATTTTGCCCTATTCTGGTATTTTCTGTTTTCTCACTTTCGTCTTACTCCAAAATATTCTTTACATATCGTAATCTGCAAAAATCCTTCTAATGTCAAGATACACGAACAGAAACTATGACTTCCTGATACCACAATTTGACATCATCCAACTCGAAGTCTCCGCTAAGAGCACGTCTCCAATCTAAGAGCTCATACCGTGAATTTCAGCAGCACATGATCTCTTCAGAAAGTCTCTAATCTAATTTTATGTAATCGTATAAAATATTTGGTTATTGTGAACCTTTTTTGCGGGGTAATATCGACATAAATAGCAACACTTTAATACAATTATTTTTTATTATTATATATTATATGTACATAGATGTCAACAAAAGTAATAATTACTTTTGTTGTCGCAAATGGCCTAACCAAAAATGTTTCCGACGGTTATATATATTTATGTAATAAGCAACTATAAAATATGCGTTATATTTTCAAAGTCCTATATTTGACAATATTTTTACATTTAATAATTTGAAATATTGAAAGGCTACATTAATCCATCAAAAAAACTTAAGTAAAAAAATTTATGCCCCACAGCAAACTAGACAAAAAAATGTCCATACATACAGATTTATTGTACAAGAGATTTCTTGCGAAGAGCAGGAAACTTTTCTATTTCCAAACCCAAACAATGAGTCTTCCGACCAAAAATTCTCACAACATGTATTTCATAACAGAGTCGGTTCATGTATCTTCAACTCTACGCAATATTTGTTTCACGCAAAAAAACCAATGCACAATCTAAAAATACAACATTTCAAGTCCTGATTTTATTAATTTTATTATACAATTCAAATTATAGCAAAAAGTAACTAATAATTCTTTTTTCTTGACTTTAAAAAATGGAAAACGTCATGTTTGGAAATGTACTTCCTTTTTAATAATGCTCGCGCAAATTTTCGAAAAATGGTCTCAAATTATTCTTCCAACAATATAACATGACACATTTTCTCCATGTAATATAAAATATAATTGATGGAACAGAACATTTAATTGATGAACAATGGTTTCCGAAATATCCAACATAACATAATCTTACATGTGGCCTGATAATGGAAACTAGTTTTCAATATTATTCATATTCTCAAATTTGTGCACAAAATCAGTTTTTTAACTAACAAAATATTTCTCCTATTCCATAATTTGTAATTCAGTGAATGGAAGATATTAAGCCTCTTTACAGAATGTGCTGGAACGTTCTAATTTCGTTTCAATTCGTATCTCTTTTGAACTATCAGTTATAAGTTCAATTTTTTCTTGCACCTTTTTGTTGGCATACAAATTTTTAAAACTTTTTTCATTTTTGGTTTTGACCGAGATATTTTTTGACACATTTTTCAGCTGACTACTCATAGTCGGATTAGATATAGTGTTTTGAGTTAATTTTGATTTTCTCCGTAAATGTAAAATTGAAAGCTGATTTTGTCGACGAGTTGGAATACTGGAACCACTCCTAGATTTAAAATTCTTTAGTGCGATTTTCTCTTCTCCAGCATTCTTTACTACTGATGTATTTTTACTCGATTGAATAGACAAAATTGAAGATTTACGTGCTAAAATTTCACGTGATTTTGCACTTAGAAAACTATTTCTAATAGTGGATTGTCCAGCAGGTGCTGATGCCGAACGATTTTTGAAATCATTACAGGGAGAGTTTATTGAACTCGTTGCGCTTGAAAGGAGACTTAATTTTTTTGTTAGTGATGATGGACTCGATTTTGAAGTTTTTTGGCACGTTAGTAATTTGTTTTTAACTGCCTCGTTTCCTGAAATTTTTAATGCTTGGTTCTCTTTATTAATTAGAGGATTCGATCGAAATATTTTATTATTTTTGATTGTAATTTCTTTTATTACATTAAAACTTCCCACGAATTCCATTTATTTTGTCACGTAATCTTCCATTTTCAATCGAATAAAGAACAATGTTGCTTATACTTGATGTCAAATGACTGACTGATTATTTTAGGTTATTGAAAGCTCTCTCAAACATAGTAGCCGTCATTTAAAAAAATATAATGATAGATGAATAGCGCCGTATCTTAGAAATGCTTTACGTTATATCCTAATATATTTAAGGTTGTCTAAATAATGTAATCTACAATTAAGTAGAACTATTAAAGAAAGCAACCGAAAGACTGCAAAGTTTGTGAGTGCATGTATAAAAAAATACATTAACGTTTCTCGAAACTAGACGGAGCAAAGAGAAACAAGAAAAACAAGAAAAAGACTTGGAACGACAATCAAAATAATTTATCCAGAGGCGTATGCATATGTGTAAAGATGATTGCATTACAGCTGATGTCATTGTATAATCGGGTGAAAACATTTAATTCACTTATAAAATTGATTTTTTTAAATTCGTGTCATTCCATAAACGGTTGGAACTGTTAAGATAATTTTGGAACCTGTAGCTCCGGAACTTCTGAAATAGCGCGTGAAGTAGACAAAACACCCATATAGCAGGTTGGCATATATCGTATCTGTTAAGTTGGGCTACCTAGAATATACATTCCACGTTTCACGAAAATGCAAATAATCACCGATTTACTGTATTTTACATTTATTATTAGTTTCTTTTAAGCGTTTTGTATACAATTCTTTTCTGAACAAATATATTTTTATTAACTATGCTTTATAAATCTATGACAAGCCTTGATCTGACTAGAAGATAAATGATTTCGTGTTTATGAAATATGATTTACAATATGAACTAAATATTTAAATTATAAACAAAATATAAGATTTCATATCAATGTACAATATTACTTAATAGTAATAAAATCTCAAATATTACCATTATCTTGCGTGGAAAAAAATATGAAATCAAATTTATCTTAACATTTGAAATTAGCATCTTTCTCGTGTTTTACTATTTTGCCCTATTCTGGTATTTTCTGTTTTCTCACTTTCGTCTTACTCCAAAATATTCTTTACATATCGTAATCTGCAAAAATCCTTCTAATGTCAAGATACACGAACAGTAACTATGACTTCCTGATACCACAATTTGACATCATCCAACTCGAAGTCTCCGCTAAGAGCACGTCTCCAATCTAAGAGCTCATACCGTGAATTTCAGCAGCACATGATCTCTTCAGAAAGTCTCTAATCTAATTTTATGTAATCGTATAAAATATTTGGTTATTGTGAACCTTTTTTGCGGGGTAATATCGACATAAATAGCAACACTTTAATACAATTATTTTTTATTATTATATATTATATGTACATAGATGTCAACAAAAGTAATAATTACTTTTGTTGTCGCAAATGGCCTAACCAAAAATGTTTCCGACGGTTATATATATTTATGTAATAAGCAACTATAAAATATGCGTTATATTTTCAAAGCCCTATATTTGACAATATTTTTACATTTAATAATTTGAAATATTGAAAGGCTACATTAATCCATCAAAAAAACTTAAGTAAAAAAATTTATGCCCCACAGCAAACTAGACAAAAAAATGTCCATACATACAGATTTATTGTACAAGAGATTTCTTGCGAAGAGCAGGAAACTTTTCTATTTCCAAACCCAAACAATGAGTCTTCCGACCAAAAATTCTCACAACATGTATTTCATAACAGAGTCGGTTCATGTATCTTCAACTCTACGCAATATTTGTTTCACGCAAAAAAACCAATGCACAATCTAAAAATACAACATTTCAAGTCCTGATTTTATTAATTTTATTATACAATTCAAATTATAGCAAAAAGTAACTAATAATTCTTTTTTCTTGACTTTAAAAAATGGAAAACGTCATGTTTGGAAATGTACTTCCTTTTTAATAATGCTCGCGCAAATTTTCGAAAAATGGTCTCAAATTATTCTTCCAACAATATAACATGACACATTTTCTCCATGTAATATAAAATATAATTGATGGAACAGAACATTTAATTGATGAACAATGGTTTCCGAAATATCCAACATAACATAATCTTACATGTGGCCTGATAATGGAAACTAGTTTTCAATATTATTCATATTCTCAAATTTGTGCACAAAATCAGTTTTTTAACTAACAAAATATTTCTCCTATTCCATAATTTGTAATTCAGTGAATGGAAGATATTAAGCCTCTTTACAGAATGTGCTGGAACGTTCTAATTTCGTTTCAATTCGTATCTCTTTTGAACTATCAGTTATAAGTTCAATTTTTTCTTGCACCTTTTTGTTGGCATAGAAATTTTTAAAACTTTTTTCATTTTTGGTTTTGACCGAGATATTTTTTGACACATTTTTCAGCTGACTACTCATAGTCGGATTAGATATAGTGTTTTGAGTTAATTTTGATTTTCTCCGTAAATGTAAAATTGAAAGCTGATTTTGTCGACGAGTTGGAATACTGGAACCACTCCTAGATTTAAAATTCTTTAGTGCGATTTTCTCTTCTCCAGCATTCTTTACTACTGATGTATTTTTACTCGATTGAATAGACAAAATTGAAGATTTACGTGCTAAAATTTCACGTGATTTTGCACTTAGAAAACTATTTCTAATAGTGGATTGTCCAGCAGGTGCTGATGCCGAACGATTTTTGAAATCATTACAGGGAGAGTTTATTGAACTCGTTGCGCTTGAAAGGAGACTTAATTTTTTTGTTAGTGATGATGGACTCGATTTTGAAGTTTTTTGGCACGTTAGTAATTTGTTTTTAACTGCCTCGTTTCCTGAAATTTTTAATGCTTGGTTCTCTTTATTAATTAGAGGATTCGATCGAAATATTTTATTATTTTTGATTGTAATTTCTTTTATTACATTAAAACTTCCCACGAATTCCATTTATTTTGTCACGTAATCTTCCATTTTCAATCGAATAAAGAACAATGTTGCTTATACTTGATGTCAAATGACTGACTGATTATTTTAGGTTATTGAAAGCTCTCTCAAACATAGTAGCCGTCATTTAAAAAAATATAATGATAGATGAATAGCGCCGTATCTTAGAAATGCTTTACGTTATATCCTAATATATTTAAGGTTGTCTAAATAATGTAATCTACAATTAAGTAGAACTATTAAAGAAAGCAACCGAAAGACTGCAAAGTTTGTGAGTGCATGTATAAAAAAATACATTAACGTTTCTCGAAACTAGACGGAGCAAAGAGAAACAAGAAAAACAAGAAAAAGACTTGGAACGACAATCAAAATAATTTATCCAGAGGCGTATGCATATGTGTAAAGATGATTGCATTACAGCTGATGTCATTGTATAATCGGGTGAAAACATTTAATTCACTTATAAAATTGATTTTTTTAAATTCGTGTCATTCCATAAACGGTTGGAACTGTTAAGATAATTTTGGAACCTGTAGCTCCGGAACTTCTGAAATAGCGCGTGAAGTAGACAAAACACCCATATAGCAGGTTGGCATATATCGTATCTGTTAAGTTGGGCTACCTAGAATATACATTCCACGTTTCACGAAAATGCAAATAATCACCGATTTACTGTATTTTACATTTATTATTAGTTTCTTTTAAGCGTTTTGTATACAATTCTTTTCTGAACAAATATATTTTTATTAACTATGCTTTATAAATCTATGACAAGCCTTGATCTGACTAGAAGATAAATGATTTCGTGTTTATGAAATATGATTTACAATATGAACTAAATATTTAAATTATAAACAAAATATAAGATTTCATATCAATGTACAATATTACTTAATAGTAATAAAATCTCAAATATTACCATTATCTTGCGTGGAAAAAAATATGAAATCAAATTTATCTTAACATTTGAAATTAGCATCTTTCTCGTGTTTTACTATTTTGCCCTATTCTGGTATTTTCTGTTTTCTCACTTTCGTCTTACTCCAAAATATTCTTTACATATCGTAATCTGCAAAAATCCTTCTAATGTCAAGATACACGAACAGAAACTATGACTTCCTGATACCACAATTTGACATCATCCAACTCGAAGTCTCCGCTAAGAGCACGTCTCCAATCTAAGAGCTCATACCGTGAATTTCAGCAGCACATGATCTCTTCAGAAAGTCTCTAATCTAATTTTATGTAATCGTATAAAATATTTGGTTATTGTGAACCTTTTTTGCGGGGTAATATCGACATAAATAGCAACACTTTAATACAATTATTTTTTATTATTATATATTATATGTACATAGATGTCAACAAAAGTAATAATTACTTTTGTTGTCGCAAATGGCCTAACCAAAAATGTTTCCGACGGTTATATATATTTATGTAATAAGCAACTATAAAATATGCGTTATATTTTCAAAGTCCTATATTTGACAATATTTTTACATTTAATAATTTGAAATATTGAAAGGCTACATTAATCCATCAAAAAAACTTAAGTAAAAAAATTTATGCCCCACAGCAAACTAGACAAAAAAATGTCCATACATACAGATTTATTGTACAAGAGATTTCTTGCGAAGAGCAGGAAACTTTTCTATTTCCAAACCCAAACAATGAGTCTTCCGACCAAAAATTCTCACATCATGTATTTCATAACAGAGTCGGTTCATGTATCTTCAACTCTACGCAATATTTGTTTCACGCAAAAAAACCAATGCACAATCTAAAAATACAACATTTCAAGTCCTGATTTTATTAATTTTATTATACAATTCAAATTATAGCAAAAAGTAACTAATAATTCTTTTTTCTTGACTTTAAAAAATGGAAAACGTCATGTTTGGAAATGTACTTCCTTTTTAATAATGCTCGCGCAAATTTTCGAAAAATGGTCTCAAATTATTCTTCCAACAATATAACATGACACATTTTCTCCATGTAATATAAAATATAATTGATGGAACAGAACATTTAATTGATGAACAATGGTTTCCGAAATATCCAACATAACATAATCTTACATATGGCCTGATAATGGAAACTAGTTTTCAATATTATTCATATTCTCAAATTTGTGCACAAAATCAGTTTTTTAACTAACAAAATATTTCTCCTATTCCATAATTTGTAATTCAGTGAATGGAAGATATTAAGCCTCTTTACAGAATGTGCTGGAACGTTCTAATTTCGTTTCAATTCGTATCTCTTTTGAACTATCAGTTATAAGTTCAATTTTTTCTTGCACCTTTTTGTTGGCATACAAATTTTTAAAACTTTTTTCATTTTTGGTTTTGACCGAGATATTTTTTGACACATTTTTCAGCTGACTACTCATAGTCGGATTAGATATAGTGTTTTGAGTTAATTTTGATTTTCTCCGTAAATGTAAAATTGAAAGCTGATTTTGTCGACGAGTTGGAATACTGGAACCACTCCTAGATTTAAAATTCTTTAGTGCGATTTTCTCTTCTCCAGCATTCTTTACTACTGATGTATTTTTACTCGATTGAATAGACAAAATTGAAGATTTACGTGCTAAAATTTCACGTGATTTTGCACTTAGAAAACTATTTCTAATAGTGGATTGTCCAGCAGGTGCTGATGCCGAACGATTTTTGAAATCATTACAGGGAGAGTTTATTGAACTCGTTGCGCTTGAAAGGAGACTTAATTTTTTTGTTAGTGATGATGGACTCGATTTTGAAGTTTTTTGGCACGTTAGTAATTTGTTTTTAACTGCCTCGTTTCCTGAAATTTTTAATGCTTGGTTCTCTTTATTAATTAGAGGATTCGATCGAAATATTTTATTATTTTTGATTGTAATTTCTTTTATTACATTAAAACTTCCCACGAATTCCATTTATTTTGTCACGTAATCTTCCATTTTCAATCGAATAAAGAACAATGTTGCTTATACTTGATGTCAAATGACTGACTGATTATTTTAGGTTATTGAAAGCTCTCTCAAACATAGTAGCCGTCATTTAAAAAAATATAATGATAGATGAATAGCGCCGTATCTTAGAAATGCTTTACGTTATATCCTAATATATTTAAGGTTGTCTAAATAATGTAATCTACAATTAAGTAGAACTATTAAAGAAAGCAACCGAAAGACTGCAAAGTTTGTGAGTGCATGTATAAAAAAATACATTAACGTTTCTCGAAACTAGACGGAGCAAAGAGAAACAAGAAAAACAAGAAAAAGACTTGGAACGACAATCAAAATAATTTATCCAGAGGCGTATGCATATGTGTAAAGATGATTGCATTACAGCTGATGTCATTGTATAATCGGGTGAAAACATTTAATTCACTTATAAAATTGATTTTTTTAAATTCGTGTCATTCCATAAACGGTTGGAACTGTTAAGATAATTTTGGAACCTGTAGCTCCGGAACTTCTGAAATAGCGCGTGAAGTAGACAAAACACCCATATAGCAGGTTGGCATATATCGTATCTGTTAAGTTGGGCTACCTAGAATATACATTCCACGTTTCACGAAAATGCAAATAATCACCGATTTACTGTATTTTACATTTATTATTAGTTTCTTTTAAGCGTTTTGTATACAATTCTTTTCTGAACAAATATATTTTTATTAACTATGCTTTATAAATCTATGACAAGCCTTGATCTGACTAGAAGATAAATGATTTCGTGTTTATGAAATATGATTTACAATATGAACTAAATATTTAAATTATAAACAAAATATAAGATTTCATATCAATGTACAATATTACTTAATAGTAATAAAATCTCAAATATTACCATTATCTTGCGTGGAAAAAAATATGAAATCAAATTTATCTTAACATTTGAAATTAGCATCTTTCTCGTGTTTTACTATTTTGCCCTATTCTGGTATTTTCTGTTTTCTCACTTTCGTCTTACTCCAAAATATTCTTTACATATCGTAATCTGCAAAAATCCTTCTAATGTCAAGATACACGAACAGAAACTATGACTTCCTGATACCACAATTTGACATCATCCAACTCGAAGTCTCCGCTAAGAGCACGTCTCCAATCTAAGAGCTCATACCGTGAATTTCAGCAGCACATGATCTCTTCAGAAAGTCTCTAATCTAATTTTATGTAATCGTATAAAATATTTGGTTATTGTGAACCTTTTTTGCGGGGTAATATCGACATAAATAGCAACACTTTAATACAATTATTTTTTATTATTATATATTATATGTACATAGATGTCAACAAAAGTAATAATTACTTTTGTTGTCGCAAATGGCCTAACCAAAAATGTTTCCGACGGTTATATATATTTATGTAATAAGCAACTATAAAATATGCGTTATATTTTCAAAGTCCTATATTTGACAATATTTTTACATTTAATAATTTGAAATATTGAAAGGCTACATTAATCCATCAAAAAAACTTAAGTAAAAAAATTTATGCCCCACAGCAAACTAGACAAAAAAATGTCCATACATACAGATTTATTGTACAAGAGATTTCTTGCGAAGAGCAGGAAACTTTTCTATTTCCAAACCCAAACAATGAGTCTTCCGACCAAAAATTCTCACATCATGTATTTCATAACAGAGTCGGTTCATGTATCTTCAACTCTACGCAATATTTGTTTCACGCAAAAAAACCAATGCACAATCTAAAAATACAACATTTCAAGTCCTGATTTTATTAATTTTATTATACAATTCAAATTATAGCAAAAAGTAACTAATAATTCTTTTTTCTTGACTTTAAAAAATGGAAAACGTCATGTTTGGAAATGTACTTCCTTTTTAATAATGCTCGCGCAAATTTTCGAAAAATGGTCTCAAATTATTCTTCCAACAATATAACATGACACATTTTCTCCATGTAATATAAAATATAATTGATGGAACAGAACATTTAATTGATGAACAATGGTTTCCGAAATATCCAACATAACATAATCTTACATATGGCCTGATAATGGAAACTAGTTTTCAATATTATTCATATTCTCAAATTTGTGCACAAAATCAGTTTTTTAACTAACAAAATATTTCTCCTATTCCATAATTTGTAATTCAGTGAATGGAAGATATTAAGCCTCTTTACAGAATGTGCTGGAACGTTCTAATTTCGTTTCAATTCGTATCTCTTTTGAACTATCAGTTATAAGTTCAATTTTTTCTTGCACCTTTTTGTTGGCATACAAATTTTTAAAACTTTTTTCATTTTTGGTTTTGACCGAGATATTTTTTGACACATTTTTCAGCTGACTACTCATAGTCGGATTAGATATAGTGTTTTGAGTTAATTTTGATTTTCTCCGTAAATGTAAAATTGAAAGCTGATTTTGTCGACGAGTTGGAATACTGGAACCACTCCTAGATTTAAAATTCTTTAGTGCGATTTTCTCTTCTCCAGCATTCTTTACTACTGATGTATTTTTACTCGATTGAATAGACAAAATTGAAGATTTACGTGCTAAAATTTCACGTGATTTTGCACTTAGAAAACTATTTCTAATAGTGGATTGTCCAGCAGGTGCTGATGCCGAACGATTTTTGAAATCATTACAGGGAGAGTTTATTGAACTCGTTGCGCTTGAAAGGAGACTTAATTTTTTTGTTAGTGATGATGGACTCGATTTTGAAGTTTTTTGGCACGTTAGTAATTTGTTTTTAACTGCCTCGTTTCCTGAAATTTTTAATGCTTGGTTCTCTTTATTAATTAGAGGATTCGATCGAAATATTTTATTATTTTTGATTGTAATTTCTTTTATTACATTAAAACTTCCCACGAATTCCATTTATTTTGTCACGTAATCTTCCATTTTCAATCGAATAAAGAACAATGTTGCTTATACTTGATGTCAAATGACTGACTGATTATTTTAGGTTATTGAAAGCTCTCTCAAACATAGTAGCCGTCATTTAAAAAAATATAATGATAGATGAATAGCGCCGTATCTTAGAAATGCTTTACGTTATATCCTAATATATTTAAGGTTGTCTAAATAATGTAATCTACAATTAAGTAGAACTATTAAAGAAAGCAACCGAAAGACTGCAAAGTTTGTGAGTGCATGTATAAAAAAATACATTAACGTTTCTCGAAACTAGACGGAGCAAAGAGAAACAAGAAAAACAAGAAAAAGACTTGGAACGACAATCAAAATAATTTATCCAGAGGCGTATGCATATGTGTAAAGATGATTGCATTACAGCTGATGTCATTGTATAATCGGGTGAAAACATTTAATTCACTTATAAAATTGATTTTTTTAAATTCGTGTCATTCCATAAACGGTTGGAACTGTTAAGATAATTTTGGAACCTGTAGCTCCGGAACTTCTGAAATAGCGCGTGAAGTAGACAAAACACCCATATAGCAGGTTGGCATATATCGTATCTGTTAAGTTGGGCTACCTAGAATATACATTCCACGTTTCACGAAAATGCAAATAATCACCGATTTACTGTATTTTACATTTATTATTAGTTTCTTTTAAGCGTTTTGTATACAATTCTTTTCTGAACAAATATATTTTTATTAACTATGCTTTATAAATCTATGACAAGCCTTGATCTGACTAGAAGATAAATGATTTCGTGTTTATGAAATATGATTTACAATATGAACTAAATATTTAAATTATAAACAAAATATAAGATTTCATATCAATGTACAATATTACTTAATAGTAATAAAATCTCAAATATTACCATTATCTTGCGTGGAAAAAAATATGAAATCAAATTTATCTTAACATTTGAAATTAGCATCTTTCTCGTGTTTTACTATTTTGCCCTATTCTGGTATTTTCTGTTTTCTCACTTTCGTCTTACTCCAAAATATTCTTTACATATCGTAATCTGCAAAAATCCTTCTAATGTCAAGATACACGAACAGTAACTATGACTTCCTGATACCACAATTTGACATCATCCAACTCGAAGTCTCCGCTAAGAGCACGTCTCCAATCTAAGAGCTCATACCGTGAATTTCAGCAGCACATGATCTCTTCAGAAAGTCTCTAATCTAATTTTATGTAATCGTATAAAATATTTGGTTATTGTGAACCTTTTTTGCGGGGTAATATCGACATAAATAGCAACACTTTAATACAATTATTTTTTATTATTATATATTATATGTACATAGATGTCAACAAAAGTAATAATTACTTTTGTTGTCGCAAATGGCCTAACCAAAAATGTTTCCGACGGTTATATATATTTATGTAATAAGCAACTATAAAATATGCGTTATATTTTCAAAGCCCTATATTTGACAATATTTTTACATTTAATAATTTGAAATATTGAAAGGCTACATTAATCCATCAAAAAAACTTAAGTAAAAAAATTTATGCCCCACAGCAAACTAGACAAAAAAATGTCCATACATACAGATTTATTGTACAAGAGATTTCTTGCGAAGAGCAGGAAACTTTTCTATTTCCAAACCCAAACAATGAGTCTTCCGACCAAAAATTCTCACAACATGTATTTCATAACAGAGTCGGTTCATGTATCTTCAACTCTACGCAATATTTGTTTCACGCAAAAAAACCAATGCACAATCTAAAAATACAACATTTCAAGTCCTGATTTTATTAATTTTATTATACAATTCAAATTATAGCAAAAAGTAACTAATAATTCTTTTTTCTTGACTTTAAAAAATGGAAAACGTCATGTTTGGAAATGTACTTCCTTTTTAATAATGCTCGCGCAAATTTTCGAAAAATGGTCTCAAATTATTCTTCCAACAATATAACATGACACATTTTCTCCATGTAATATAAAATATAATTGATGGAACAGAACATTTAATTGATGAACAATGGTTTCCGAAATATCCAACATAACATAATCTTACATGTGGCCTGATAATGGAAACTAGTTTTCAATATTATTCATATTCTCAAATTTGTGCACAAAATCAGTTTTTTAACTAACAAAATATTTCTCCTATTCCATAATTTGTAATTCAGTGAATGGAAGATATTAAGCCTCTTTACAGAATGTGCTGGAACGTTCTAATTTCGTTTCAATTCGTATCTCTTTTGAACTATCAGTTATAAGTTCAATTTTTTCTTGCACCTTTTTGTTGGCATAGAAATTTTTAAAACTTTTTTCATTTTTGGTTTTGACCGAGATATTTTTTGACACATTTTTCAGCTGACTACTCATAGTCGGATTAGATATAGTGTTTTGAGTTAATTTTGATTTTCTCCGTAAATGTAAAATTGAAAGCTGATTTTGTCGACGAGTTGGAATACTGGAACCACTCCTAGATTTAAAATTCTTTAGTGCGATTTTCTCTTCTCCAGCATTCTTTACTACTGATGTATTTTTACTCGATTGAATAGACAAAATTGAAGATTTACGTGCTAAAATTTCACGTGATTTTGCACTTAGAAAACTATTTCTAATAGTGGATTGTCCAGCAGGTGCTGATGCCGAACGATTTTTGAAATCATTACAGGGAGAGTTTATTGAACTCGTTGCGCTTGAAAGGAGACTTAATTTTTTTGTTAGTGATGATGGACTCGATTTTGAAGTTTTTTGGCACGTTAGTAATTTGTTTTTAACTGCCTCGTTTCCTGAAATTTTTAATGCTTGGTTCTCTTTATTAATTAGAGGATTCGATCGAAATATTTTATTATTTTTGATTGTAATTTCTTTTATTACATTAAAACTTCCCACGAATTCCATTTATTTTGTCACGTAATCTTCCATTTTCAATCGAATAAAGAACAATGTTGCTTATACTTGATGTCAAATGACTGACTGATTATTTTAGGTTATTGAAAGCTCTCTCAAACATAGTAGCCGTCATTTAAAAAAATATAATGATAGATGAATAGCGCCGTATCTTAGAAATGCTTTACGTTATATCCTAATATATTTAAGGTTGTCTAAATAATGTAATCTACAATTAAGTAGAACTATTAAAGAAAGCAACCGAAAGACTGCAAAGTTTGTGAGTGCATGTATAAAAAAATACATTAACGTTTCTCGAAACTAGACGGAGCAAAGAGAAACAAGAAAAACAAGAAAAAGACTTGGAACGACAATCAAAATAATTTATCCAGAGGCGTATGCATATGTGTAAAGATGATTGCATTACAGCTGATGTCATTGTATAATCGGGTGAAAACATTTAATTCACTTATAAAATTGATTTTTTTAAATTCGTGTCATTCCATAAACGGTTGGAACTGTTAAGATAATTTTGGAACCTGTAGCTCCGGAACTTCTGAAATAGCGCGTGAAGTAGACAAAACACCCATATAGCAGGTTGGCATATATCGTATCTGTTAAGTTGGGCTACCTAGAATATACATTCCACGTTTCACGAAAATGCAAATAATCACCGATTTACTGTATTTTACATTTATTATTAGTTTCTTTTAAGCGTTTTGTATACAATTCTTTTCTGAACAAATATATTTTTATTAACTATGCTTTATAAATCTATGACAAGCCTTGATCTGACTAGAAGATAAATGATTTCGTGTTTATGAAATATGATTTACAATATGAACTAAATATTTAAATTATAAACAAAATATAAGATTTCATATCAATGTACAATATTACTTAATAGTAATAAAATCTCAAATATTACCATTATCTTGCGTGGAAAAAAATATGAAATCAAATTTATCTTAACATTTGAAATTAGCATCTTTCTCGTGTTTTACTATTTTGCCCTATTCTGGTATTTTCTGTTTTCTCACTTTCGTCTTACTCCAAAATATTCTTTACATATCGTAATCTGCAAAAATCCTTCTAATGTCAAGATACACGAACAGAAACTATGACTTCCTGATACCACAATTTGACATCATCCAACTCGAAGTCTCCGCTAAGAGCACGTCTCCAATCTAAGAGCTCATACCGTGAATTTCAGCAGCACATGATCTCTTCAGAAAGTCTCTAATCTAATTTTATGTAATCGTATAAAATATTTGGTTATTGTGAACCTTTTTTGCGGGGTAATATCGACATAAATAGCAACACTTTAATACAATTATTTTTTATTATTATATATTATATGTACATAGATGTCAACAAAAGTAATAATTACTTTTGTTGTCGCAAATGGCCTAACCAAAAATGTTTCCGACGGTTATATATATTTATGTAATAAGCAACTATAAAATATGCGTTATATTTTCAAAGTCCTATATTTGACAATATTTTTACATTTAATAATTTGAAATATTGAAAGGCTACATTAATCCATCAAAAAAACTTAAGTAAAAAAATTTATGCCCCACAGCAAACTAGACAAAAAAATGTCCATACATACAGATTTATTGTACAAGAGATTTCTTGCGAAGAGCAGGAAACTTTTCTATTTCCAAACCCAAACAATGAGTCTTCCGACCAAAAATTCTCACATCATGTATTTCATAACAGAGTCGGTTCATGTATCTTCAACTCTACGCAATATTTGTTTCACGCAAAAAAACCAATGCACAATCTAAAAATACAACATTTCAAGTCCTGATTTTATTAATTTTATTATACAATTCAAATTATAGCAAAAAGTAACTAATAATTCTTTTTTCTTGACTTTAAAAAATGGAAAACGTCATGTTTGGAAATGTACTTCCTTTTTAATAATGCTCGCGCAAATTTTCGAAAAATGGTCTCAAATTATTCTTCCAACAATATAACATGACACATTTTCTCCATGTAATATAAAATATAATTGATGGAACAGAACATTTAATTGATGAACAATGGTTTCCGAAATATCCAACATAACATAATCTTACATATGGCCTGATAATGGAAACTAGTTTTCAATATTATTCATATTCTCAAATTTGTGCACAAAATCAGTTTTTTAACTAACAAAATATTTCTCCTATTCCATAATTTGTAATTCAGTGAATGGAAGATATTAAGCCTCTTTACAGAATGTGCTGGAACGTTCTAATTTCGTTTCAATTCGTATCTCTTTTGAACTATCAGTTATAAGTTCAATTTTTTCTTGCACCTTTTTGTTGGCATACAAATTTTTAAAACTTTTTTCATTTTTGGTTTTGACCGAGATATTTTTTGACACATTTTTCAGCTGACTACTCATAGTCGGATTAGATATAGTGTTTTGAGTTAATTTTGATTTTCTCCGTAAATGTAAAATTGAAAGCTGATTTTGTCGACGAGTTGGAATACTGGAACCACTCCTAGATTTAAAATTCTTTAGTGCGATTTTCTCTTCTCCAGCATTCTTTACTACTGATGTATTTTTACTCGATTGAATAGACAAAATTGAAGATTTACGTGCTAAAATTTCACGTGATTTTGCACTTAGAAAACTATTTCTAATAGTGGATTGTCCAGCAGGTGCTGATGCCGAACGATTTTTGAAATCATTACAGGGAGAGTTTATTGAACTCGTTGCGCTTGAAAGGAGACTTAATTTTTTTGTTAGTGATGATGGACTCGATTTTGAAGTTTTTTGGCACGTTAGTAATTTGTTTTTAACTGCCTCGTTTCCTGAAATTTTTAATGCTTGGTTCTCTTTATTAATTAGAGGATTCGATCGAAATATTTTATTATTTTTGATTGTAATTTCTTTTATTACATTAAAACTTCCCACGAATTCCATTTATTTTGTCACGTAATCTTCCATTTTCAATCGAATAAAGAACAATGTTGCTTATACTTGATGTCAAATGACTGACTGATTATTTTAGGTTATTGAAAGCTCTCTCAAACATAGTAGCCGTCATTTAAAAAAATATAATGATAGATGAATAGCGCCGTATCTTAGAAATGCTTTACGTTATATCCTAATATATTTAAGGTTGTCTAAATAATGTAATCTACAATTAAGTAGAACTATTAAAGAAAGCAACCGAAAGACTGCAAAGTTTGTGAGTGCATGTATAAAAAAATACATTAACGTTTCTCGAAACTAGACGGAGCAAAGAGAAACAAGAAAAACAAGAAAAAGACTTGGAACGACAATCAAAATAATTTATCCAGAGGCGTATGCATATGTGTAAAGATGATTGCATTACAGCTGATGTCATTGTATAATCGGGTGAAAACATTTAATTCACTTATAAAATTGATTTTTTTAAATTCGTGTCATTCCATAAACGGTTGGAACTGTTAAGATAATTTTGGAACCTGTAGCTCCGGAACTTCTGAAATAGCGCGTGAAGTAGACAAAACACCCATATAGCAGGTTGGCATATATCGTATCTGTTAAGTTGGGCTACCTAGAATATACATTCCACGTTTCACGAAAATGCAAATAATCACCGATTTACTGTATTTTACATTTATTATTAGTTTCTTTTAAGCGTTTTGTATACAATTCTTTTCTGAACAAATATATTTTTATTAACTATGCTTTATAAATCTATGACAAGCCTTGATCTGACTAGAAGATAAATGATTTCGTGTTTATGAAATATGATTTACAATATGAACTAAATATTTAAATTATAAACAAAATATAAGATTTCATATCAATGTACAATATTACTTAATAGTAATAAAATCTCAAATATTACCATTATCTTGCGTGGAAAAAAATATGAAATCAAATTTATCTTAACATTTGAAATTAGCATCTTTCTCGTGTTTTACTATTTTGCCCTATTCTGGTATTTTCTGTTTTCTCACTTTCGTCTTACTCCAAAATATTCTTTACATATCGTAATCTGCAAAAATCCTTCTAATGTCAAGATACACGAACAGAAACTATGACTTCCTGATACCACAATTTGACATCATCCAACTCGAAGTCTCCGCTAAGAGCACGTCTCCAATCTAAGAGCTCATACCGTGAATTTCAGCAGCACATGATCTCTTCAGAAAGTCTCTAATCTAATTTTATGTAATCGTATAAAATATTTGGTTATTGTGAACCTTTTTTGCGGGGTAATATCGACATAAATAGCAACACTTTAATACAATTATTTTTTATTATTATATATTATATGTACATAGATGTCAACAAAAGTAATAATTACTTTTGTTGTCGCAAATGGCCTAACCAAAAATGTTTCCGACGGTTATATATATTTATGTAATAAGCAACTATAAAATATGCGTTATATTTTCAAAGTCCTATATTTGACAATATTTTTACATTTAATAATTTGAAATATTGAAAGGCTACATTAATCCATCAAAAAAACTTAAGTAAAAAAATTTATGCCCCACAGCAAACTAGACAAAAAAATGTCCATACATACAGATTTATTGTACAAGAGATTTCTTGCGAAGAGCAGGAAACTTTTCTATTTCCAAACCCAAACAATGAGTCTTCCGACCAAAAATTCTCACATCATGTATTTCATAACAGAGTCGGTTCATGTATCTTCAACTCTACGCAATATTTGTTTCACGCAAAAAAACCAATGCACAATCTAAAAATACAACATTTCAAGTCCTGATTTTATTAATTTTATTATACAATTCAAATTATAGCAAAAAGTAACTAATAATTCTTTTTTCTTGACTTTAAAAAATGGAAAACGTCATGTTTGGAAATGTACTTCCTTTTTAATAATGCTCGCGCAAATTTTCGAAAAATGGTCTCAAATTATTCTTCCAACAATATAACATGACACATTTTCTCCATGTAATATAAAATATAATTGATGGAACAGAACATTTAATTGATGAACAATGGTTTCCGAAATATCCAACATAACATAATCTTACATATGGCCTGATAATGGAAACTAGTTTTCAATATTATTCATATTCTCAAATTTGTGCACAAAATCAGTTTTTTAACTAACAAAATATTTCTCCTATTCCATAATTTGTAATTCAGTGAATGGAAGATATTAAGCCTCTTTACAGAATGTGCTGGAACGTTCTAATTTCGTTTCAATTCGTATCTCTTTTGAACTATCAGTTATAAGTTCAATTTTTTCTTGCACCTTTTTGTTGGCATACAAATTTTTAAAACTTTTTTCATTTTTGGTTTTGACCGAGATATTTTTTGACACATTTTTCAGCTGACTACTCATAGTCGGATTAGATATAGTGTTTTGAGTTAATTTTGATTTTCTCCGTAAATGTAAAATTGAAAGCTGATTTTGTCGACGAGTTGGAATACTGGAACCACTCCTAGATTTAAAATTCTTTAGTGCGATTTTCTCTTCTCCAGCATTCTTTACTACTGATGTATTTTTACTCGATTGAATAGACAAAATTGAAGATTTACGTGCTAAAATTTCACGTGATTTTGCACTTAGAAAACTATTTCTAATAGTGGATTGTCCAGCAGGTGCTGATGCCGAACGATTTTTGAAATCATTACAGGGAGAGTTTATTGAACTCGTTGCGCTTGAAAGGAGACTTAATTTTTTTGTTAGTGATGATGGACTCGATTTTGAAGTTTTTTGGCACGTTAGTAATTTGTTTTTAACTGCCTCGTTTCCTGAAATTTTTAATGCTTGGTTCTCTTTATTAATTAGAGGATTCGATCGAAATATTTTATTATTTTTGATTGTAATTTCTTTTATTACATTAAAACTTCCCACGAATTCCATTTATTTTGTCACGTAATCTTCCATTTTCAATCGAATAAAGAACAATGTTGCTTATACTTGATGTCAAATGACTGACTGATTATTTTAGGTTATTGAAAGCTCTCTCAAACATAGTAGCCGTCATTTAAAAAAATATAATGATAGATGAATAGCGCCGTATCTTAGAAATGCTTTACGTTATATCCTAATATATTTAAGGTTGTCTAAATAATGTAATCTACAATTAAGTAGAACTATTAAAGAAAGCAACCGAAAGACTGCAAAGTTTGTGAGTGCATGTATAAAAAAATACATTAACGTTTCTCGAAACTAGACGGAGCAAAGAGAAACAAGAAAAACAAGAAAAAGACTTGGAACGACAATCAAAATAATTTATCCAGAGGCGTATGCATATGTGTAAAGATGATTGCATTACAGCTGATGTCATTGTATAATCGGGTGAAAACATTTAATTCACTTATAAAATTGATTTTTTTAAATTCGTGTCATTCCATAAACGGTTGGAACTGTTAAGATAATTTTGGAACCTGTAGCTCCGGAACTTCTGAAATAGCGCGTGAAGTAGACAAAACACCCATATAGCAGGTTGGCATATATCGTATCTGTTAAGTTGGGCTACCTAGAATATACATTCCACGTTTCACGAAAATGCAAATAATCACCGATTTACTGTATTTTACATTTATTATTAGTTTCTTTTAAGCGTTTTGTATACAATTCTTTTCTGAACAAATATATTTTTATTAACTATGCTTTATAAATCTATGACAAGCCTTGATCTGACTAGAAGATAAATGATTTCGTGTTTATGAAATATGATTTACAATATGAACTAAATATTTAAATTATAAACAAAATATAAGATTTCATATCAATGTACAATATTACTTAATAGTAATAAAATCTCAAATATTACCATTATCTTGCGTGGAAAAAAATATGAAATCAAATTTATCTTAACATTTGAAATTAGCATCTTTCTCGTGTTTTACTATTTTGCCCTATTCTGGTATTTTCTGTTTTCTCACTTTCGTCTTACTCCAAAATATTCTTTACATATCGTAATCTGCAAAAATCCTTCTAATGTCAAGATACACGAACAGAAACTATGACTTCCTGATACCACAATTTGACATCATCCAACTCGAAGTCTCCGCTAAGAGCACGTCTCCAATCTAAGAGCTCATACCGTGAATTTCAGCAGCACATGATCTCTTCAGAAAGTCTCTAATCTAATTTTATGTAATCGTATAAAATATTTGGTTATTGTGAACCTTTTTTGCGGGGTAATATCGACATAAATAGCAACACTTTAATACAATTATTTTTTATTATTATATATTATATGTACATAGATGTCAACAAAAGTAATAATTACTTTTGTTGTCGCAAATGGCCTAACCAAAAATGTTTCCGACGGTTATATATATTTATGTAATAAGCAACTATAAAATATGCGTTATATTTTCAAAGTCCTATATTTGACAATATTTTTACATTTAATAATTTGAAATATTGAAAGGCTACATTAATCCATCAAAAAAACTTAAGTAAAAAAATTTATGCCCCACAGCAAACTAGACAAAAAAATGTCCATACATACAGATTTATTGTACAAGAGATTTCTTGCGAAGAGCAGGAAACTTTTCTATTTCCAAACCCAAACAATGAGTCTTCCGACCAAAAATTCTCACAACATGTATTTCATAACAGAGTCGGTTCATGTATCTTCAACTCTACGCAATATTTGTTTCACGCAAAAAAACCAATGCACAATCTAAAAATACAACATTTCAAGTCCTGATTTTATTAATTTTATTATACAATTCAAATTATAGCAAAAAGTAACTAATAATTCTTTTTTCTTGACTTTAAAAAATGGAAAACGTCATGTTTGGAAATGTACTTCCTTTTTAATAATGCTCGCGCAAATTTTCGAAAAATGGTCTCAAATTATTCTTCCAACAATATAACATGACACATTTTCTCCATGTAATATAAAATATAATTGATGGAACAGAACATTTAATTGATGAACAATGGTTTCCGAAATATCCAACATAACATAATCTTACATGTGGCCTGATAATGGAAACTAGTTTTCAATATTATTCATATTCTCAAATTTGTGCACAAAATCAGTTTTTTAACTAACAAAATATTTCTCCTATTCCATAATTTGTAATTCAGTGAATGGAAGATATTAAGCCTCTTTACAGAATGTGCTGGAACGTTCTAATTTCGTTTCAATTCGTATCTCTTTTGAACTATCAGTTATAAGTTCAATTTTTTCTTGCACCTTTTTGTTGGCATACAAATTTTTAAAACTTTTTTCATTTTTGGTTTTGACCGAGATATTTTTTGACACATTTTTCAGCTGACTACTCATAGTCGGATTAGATATAGTGTTTTGAGTTAATTTTGATTTTCTCCGTAAATGTAAAATTGAAAGCTGATTTTGTCGACGAGTTGGAATACTGGAACCACTCCTAGATTTAAAATTCTTTAGTGCGATTTTCTCTTCTCCAGCATTCTTTACTACTGATGTATTTTTACTCGATTGAATAGACAAAATTGAAGATTTACGTGCTAAAATTTCACGTGATTTTGCACTTAGAAAACTATTTCTAATAGTGGATTGTCCAGCAGGTGCTGATGCCGAACGATTTTTGAAATCATTACAGGGAGAGTTTACTGAACTCGTTGCGCTTGAAAGGAGACTTAATTTTTTTGTTAGTGATGATGGACTCGATTTTGAAGTTTTTTGGCACGTTAGTAATTTGTTTTTAACTGCCTCGTTTCCTGAAATTTTTAATGCTTGGTTCTCTTTATTAATTAGAGGATTCGATCGAAATATTTTATTATTTTTGATTGTAATTTCTTTTATTACATTAAAACTTCCCACGAATTCCATTTATTTTGTCACGTAATCTTCCATTTTCAATCGAATAAAGAACAATGTTGCTTATACTTGATGTCAAATGACTGACTGATTATTTTAGGTTATTGAAAGCTCTCTCAAACATAGTAGCCGTCATTTAAAAAAATATAATGATAGATGAATAGCGCCGTATCTTAGAAATGCTTTACGTTATATCCTAATATATTTAAGGTTGTCTAAATAATGTAATCTACAATTAAGTAGAACTATTAAAGAAAGCAACCGAAAGACTGCAAAGTTTGTGAGTGCATGTATAAAAAAATACATTAACGTTTCTCGAAACTAGACGGAGCAAAGAGAAACAAGAAAAACAAGAAAAAGACTTGGAACGACAATCAAAATAATTTATCCAGAGGCGTATGCATATGTGTAAAGATGATTGCATTACAGCTGATGTCATTGTATAATCGGGTGAAAACATTTAATTCACTTATAAAATTGATTTTTTTAAATTCGTGTCATTCCATAAACGGTTGGAACTGTTAAGATAATTTTGGAACCTGTAGCTCCGGAACTTCTGAAATAGCGCGTGAAGTAGACAAAACACCCATATAGCAGGTTGGCATATATCGTATCTGTTAAGTTGGGCTACCTAGAATATACATTCCACGTTTCACGAAAATGCAAATAATCACCGATTTACTGTATTTTACATTTATTATTAGTTTCTTTTAAGCGTTTTGTATACAATTCTTTTCTGAACAAATATATTTTTATTAACTATGCTTTATAAATCTATGACAAGCCTTGATCTGACTAGAAGATAAATGATTTCGTGTTTATGAAATATGATTTACAATATGAACTAAATATTTAAATTATAAACAAAATATAAGATTTCATATCAATGTACAATATTACTTAATAGTAATAAAATCTCAAATATTACCATTATCTTGCGTGGAAAAAAATATGAAATCAAATTTATCTTAACATTTGAAATTAGCATCTTTCTCGTGTTTTACTATTTTGCCCTATTCTGGTATTTTCTGTTTTCTCACTTTCGTCTTACTCCAAAATATTCTTTACATATCGTAATCTGCAAAAATCCTTCTAATGTCAAGATACACGAACAGAAACTATGACTTCCTGATACCACAATTTGACATCATCCAACTCGAAGTCTCCGCTAAGAGCACGTCTCCAATCTAAGAGCTCATACCGTGAATTTCAGCAGCACATGATCTCTTCAGAAAGTCTCTAATCTAATTTTATGTAATCGTATAAAATATTTGGTTATTGTGAACCTTTTTTGCGGGGTAATATCGACATAAATAGCAACACTTTAATACAATTATTTTTTATTATTATATATTATATGTACATAGATGTCAACAAAAGTAATAATTACTTTTGTTGTCGCAAATGGCCTAACCAAAAATGTTTCCGACGGTTATATATATTTATGTAATAAGCAACTATAAAATATGCGTTATATTTTCAAAGTCCTATATTTGACAATATTTTTACATTTAATAATTTGAAATATTGAAAGGCTACATTAATCCATCAAAAAAACTTAAGTAAAAAAATTTATGCCCCACAGCAAACTAGACAAAAAAATGTCCATACATACAGATTTATTGTACAAGAGATTTCTTGCGAAGAGCAGGAAACTTTTCTATTTCCAAACCCAAACAATGAGTCTTCCGACCAAAAATTCTCACAACATGTATTTCATAACAGAGTCGGTTCATGTATCTTCAACTCTACGCAATATTTGTTTCACGCAAAAAAACCAATGCACAATCTAAAAATACAACATTTCAAGTCCTGATTTTATTAATTTTATTATACAATTCAAATTATAGCAAAAAGTAACTAATAATTCTTTTTTCTTGACTTTAAAAAATGGAAAACGTCATGTTTGGAAATGTACTTCCTTTTTAATAATGCTCGCGCAAATTTTCGAAAAATGGTCTCAAATTATTCTTCCAACAATATAACATGACACATTTTCTCCATGTAATATAAAATATAATTGATGGAACAGAACATTTAATTGATGAACAATGGTTTCCGAAATATCCAACATAACATAATCTTACATGTGGCCTGATAATGGAAACTAGTTTTCAATATTATTCATATTCTCAAATTTGTGCACAAAATCAGTTTTTTAACTAACAAAATATTTCTCCTATTCCATAATTTGTAATTCAGTGAATGGAAGATATTAAGCCTCTTTACAGAATGTGCTGGAACGTTCTAATTTCGTTTCAATTCGTATCTCTTTTGAACTATCAGTTATAAGTTCAATTTTTTCTTGCACCTTTTTGTTGGCATACAAATTTTTAAAACTTTTTTCATTTTTGGTTTTGACCGAGATATTTTTTGACACATTTTTCAGCTGACTACTCATAGTCGGATTAGATATAGTGTTTTGAGTTAATTTTGATTTTCTCCGTAAATGTAAAATTGAAAGCTGATTTTGTCGACGAGTTGGAATACTGGAACCACTCCTAGATTTAAAATTCTTTAGTGCGATTTTCTCTTCTCCAGCATTCTTTACTACTGATGTATTTTTACTCGATTGAATAGACAAAATTGAAGATTTACGTGCTAAAATTTCACGTGATTTTGCACTTAGAAAACTATTTCTAATAGTGGATTGTCCAGCAGGTGCTGATGCCGAACGATTTTTGAAATCATTACAGGGAGAGTTTATTGAACTCGTTGCGCTTGAAAGGAGACTTAATTTTTTTGTTAGTGATGATGGACTCGATTTTGAAGTTTTTTGGCACGTTAGTAATTTGTTTTTAACTGCCTCGTTTCCTGAAATTTTTAATGCTTGGTTCTCTTTATTAATTAGAGGATTCGATCGAAATATTTTATTATTTTTGATTGTAATTTCTTTTATTACATTAAAACTTCCCACGAATTCCATTTATTTTGTCACGTAATCTTCCATTTTCAATCGAATAAAGAACAATGTTGCTTATACTTGATGTCAAATGACTGACTGATTATTTTAGGTTATTGAAAGCTCTCTCAAACATAGTAGCCGTCATTTAAAAAAATATAATGATAGATGAATAGCGCCGTATCTTAGAAATGCTTTACGTTATATCCTAATATATTTAAGGTTGTCTAAATAATGTAATCTACAATTAAGTAGAACTATTAAAGAAAGCAACCGAAAGACTGCAAAGTTTGTGAGTGCATGTATAAAAAAATACATTAACGTTTCTCGAAACTAGACGGAGCAAAGAGAAACAAGAAAAACAAGAAAAAGACTTGGAACGACAATCAAAATAATTTATCCAGAGGCGTATGCATATGTGTAAAGATGATTGCATTACAGCTGATGTCATTGTATAATCGGGTGAAAACATTTAATTCACTTATAAAATTGATTTTTTTAAATTCGTGTCATTCCATAAACGGTTGGAACTGTTAAGATAATTTTGGAACCTGTAGCTCCGGAACTTCTGAAATAGCGCGTGAAGTAGACAAAACACCCATATAGCAGGTTGGCATATATCGTATCTGTTAAGTTGGGCTACCTAGAATATACATTCCACGTTTCACGAAAATGCAAATAATCACCGATTTACTGTATTTTACATTTATTATTAGTTTCTTTTAAGCGTTTTGTATACAATTCTTTTCTGAACAAATATATTTTTATTAACTATGCTTTATAAATCTATGACAAGCCTTGATCTGACTAGAAGATAAATGATTTCGTGTTTATGAAATATGATTTACAATATGAACTAAATATTTAAATTATAAACAAAATATAAGATTTCATATCAATGTACAATATTACTTAATAGTAATAAAATCTCAAATATTACCATTATCTTGCGTGGAAAAAAATATGAAATCAAATTTATCTTAACATTTGAAATTAGCATCTTTCTCGTGTTTTACTATTTTGCCCTATTCTGGTATTTTCTGTTTTCTCACTTTCGTCTTACTCCAAAATATTCTTTACATATCGTAATCTGCAAAAATCCTTCTAATGTCAAGATACACGAACAGAAACTATGACTTCCTGATACCACAATTTGACATCATCCAACTCGAAGTCTCCGCTAAGAGCACGTCTCCAATCTAAGAGCTCATACCGTGAATTTCAGCAGCACATGATCTCTTCAGAAAGTCTCTAATCTAATTTTATGTAATCGTATAAAATATTTGGTTATTGTGAACCTTTTTTGCGGGGTAATATCGACATAAATAGCAACACTTTAATACAATTATTTTTTATTATTATATATTATATGTACATAGATGTCAACAAAAGTAATAATTACTTTTGTTGTCGCAAATGGCCTAACCAAAAATGTTTCCGACGGTTATATATATTTATGTAATAAGCAACTATAAAATATGCGTTATATTTTCAAAGTCCTATATTTGACAATATTTTTACATTTAATAATTTGAAATATTGAAAGGCTACATTAATCCATCAAAAAAACTTAAGTAAAAAAATTTATGCCCCACAGCAAACTAGACAAAAAAATGTCCATACATACAGATTTATTGTACAAGAGATTTCTTGCGAAGAGCAGGAAACTTTTCTATTTCCAAACCCAAACAATGAGTCTTCCGACCAAAAATTCTCACAACATGTATTTCATAACAGAGTCGGTTCATGTATCTTCAACTCTACGCAATATTTGTTTCACGCAAAAAAACCAATGCACAATCTAAAAATACAACATTTCAAGTCCTGATTTTATTAATTTTATTATACAATTCAAATTATAGCAAAAAGTAACTAATAATTCTTTTTTCTTGACTTTAAAAAATGGAAAACGTCATGTTTGGAAATGTACTTCCTTTTTAATAATGCTCGCGCAAATTTTCGAAAAATGGTCTCAAATTATTCTTCCAACAATATAACATGACACATTTTCTCCATGTAATATAAAATATAATTGATGGAACAGAACATTTAATTGATGAACAATGGTTTCCGAAATATCCAACATAACATAATCTTACATGTGGCCTGATAATGGAAACTAGTTTTCAATATTATTCATATTCTCAAATTTGTGCACAAAATCAGTTTTTTAACTAACAAAATATTTCTCCTATTCCATAATTTGTAATTCAGTGAATGGAAGATATTAAGCCTCTTTACAGAATGTGCTGGAACGTTCTAATTTCGTTTCAATTCGTATCTCTTTTGAACTATCAGTTATAAGTTCAATTTTTTCTTGCACCTTTTTGTTGGCATACAAATTTTTAAAACTTTTTTCATTTTTGGTTTTGACCGAGATATTTTTTGACACATTTTTCAGCTGACTACTCATAGTCGGATTAGATATAGTGTTTTGAGTTAATTTTGATTTTCTCCGTAAATGTAAAATTGAAAGCTGATTTTGTCGACGAGTTGGAATACTGGAACCACTCCTAGATTTAAAATTCTTTAGTGCGATTTTCTCTTCTCCAGCATTCTTTACTACTGATGTATTTTTACTCGATTGAATAGACAAAATTGAAGATTTACGTGCTAAAATTTCACGTGATTTTGCACTTAGAAAACTATTTCTAATAGTGGATTGTCCAGCAGGTGCTGATGCCGAACGATTTTTGAAATCATTACAGGGAGAGTTTACTGAACTCGTTGCGCTTGAAAGGAGACTTAATTTTTTTGTTAGTGATGATGGACTCGATTTTGAAGTTTTTTGGCACGTTAGTAATTTGTTTTTAACTGCCTCGTTTCCTGAAATTTTTAATGCTTGGTTCTCTTTATTAATTAGAGGATTCGATCGAAATATTTTATTATTTTTGATTGTAATTTCTTTTATTACATTAAAACTTCCCACGAATTCCATTTATTTTGTCACGTAATCTTCCATTTTCAATCGAATAAAGAACAATGTTGCTTATACTTGATGTCAAATGACTGACTGATTATTTTAGGTTATTGAAAGCTCTCTCAAACATAGTAGCCGTCATTTAAAAAAATATAATGATAGATGAATAGCGCCGTATCTTAGAAATGCTTTACGTTATATCCTAATATATTTAAGGTTGTCTAAATAATGTAATCTACAATTAAGTAGAACTATTAAAGAAAGCAACCGAAAGACTGCAAAGTTTGTGAGTGCATGTATAAAAAAATACATTAACGTTTCTCGAAACTAGACGGAGCAAAGAGAAACAAGAAAAACAAGAAAAAGACTTGGAACGACAATCAAAATAATTTATCCAGAGGCGTATGCATATGTGTAAAGATGATTGCATTACAGCTGATGTCATTGTATAATCGGGTGAAAACATTTAATTCACTTATAAAATTGATTTTTTTAAATTCGTGTCATTCCATAAACGGTTGGAACTGTTAAGATAATTTTGGAACCTGTAGCTCCGGAACTTCTGAAATAGCGCGTGAAGTAGACAAAACACCCATATAGCAGGTTGGCATATATCGTATCTGTTAAGTTGGGCTACCTAGAATATACATTCCACGTTTCACGAAAATGCAAATAATCACCGATTTACTGTATTTTACATTTATTATTAGTTTCTTTTAAGCGTTTTGTATACAATTCTTTTCTGAACAAATATATTTTTATTAACTATGCTTTATAAATCTATGACAAGCCTTGATCTGACTAGAAGATAAATGATTTCGTGTTTATGAAATATGATTTACAATATGAACTAAATATTTAAATTATAAACAAAATATAAGATTTCATATCAATGTACAATATTACTTAATAGTAATAAAATCTCAAATATTACCATTATCTTGCGTGGAAAAAAATATGAAATCAAATTTATCTTAACATTTGAAATTAGCATCTTTCTCGTGTTTTACTATTTTGCCCTATTCTGGTATTTTCTGTTTTCTCACTTTCGTCTTACTCCAAAATATTCTTTACATATCGTAATCTGCAAAAATCCTTCTAATGTCAAGATACACGAACAGAAACTATGACTTCCTGATACCACAATTTGACATCATCCAACTCGAAGTCTCCGCTAAGAGCACGTCTCCAATCTAAGAGCTCATACCGTGAATTTCAGCAGCACATGATCTCTTCAGAAAGTCTCTAATCTAATTTTATGTAATCGTATAAAATATTTGGTTATTGTGAACCTTTTTTGCGGGGTAATATCGACATAAATAGCAACACTTTAATACAATTATTTTTTATTATTATATATTATATGTACATAGATGTCAACAAAAGTAATAATTACTTTTGTTGTCGCAAATGGCCTAACCAAAAATGTTTCCGACGGTTATATATATTTATGTAATAAGCAACTATAAAATATGCGTTATATTTTCAAAGTCCTATATTTGACAATATTTTTACATTTAATAATTTGAAATATTGAAAGGCTACATTAATCCATCAAAAAAACTTAAGTAAAAAAATTTATGCCCCACAGCAAACTAGACAAAAAAATGTCCATACATACAGATTTATTGTACAAGAGATTTCTTGCGAAGAGCAGGAAACTTTTCTATTTCCAAACCCAAACAATGAGTCTTCCGACCAAAAATTCTCACAACATGTATTTCATAACAGAGTCGGTTCATGTATCTTCAACTCTACGCAATATTTGTTTCACGCAAAAAAACCAATGCACAATCTAAAAATACAACATTTCAAGTCCTGATTTTATTAATTTTATTATACAATTCAAATTATAGCAAAAAGTAACTAATAATTCTTTTTTCTTGACTTTAAAAAATGGAAAACGTCATGTTTGGAAATGTACTTCCTTTTTAATAATGCTCGCGCAAATTTTCGAAAAATGGTCTCAAATTATTCTTCCAACAATATAACATGACACATTTTCTCCATGTAATATAAAATATAATTGATGGAACAGAACATTTAATTGATGAACAATGGTTTCCGAAATATCCAACATAACATAATCTTACATGTGGCCTGATAATGGAAACTAGTTTTCAATATTATTCATATTCTCAAATTTGTGCACAAAATCAGTTTTTTAACTAACAAAATATTTCTCCTATTCCATAATTTGTAATTCAGTGAATGGAAGATATTAAGCCTCTTTACAGAATGTGCTGGAACGTTCTAATTTCGTTTCAATTCGTATCTCTTTTGAACTATCAGTTATAAGTTCAATTTTTTCTTGCACCTTTTTGTTGGCATACAAATTTTTAAAACTTTTTTCATTTTTGGTTTTGACCGAGATATTTTTTGACACATTTTTCAGCTGACTACTCATAGTCGGATTAGATATAGTGTTTTGAGTTAATTTTGATTTTCTCCGTAAATGTAAAATTGAAAGCTGATTTTGTCGACGAGTTGGAATACTGGAACCACTCCTAGATTTAAAATTCTTTAGTGCGATTTTCTCTTCTCCAGCATTCTTTACTACTGATGTATTTTTACTCGATTGAATAGACAAAATTGAAGATTTACGTGCTAAAATTTCACGTGATTTTGCACTTAGAAAACTATTTCTAATAGTGGATTGTCCAGCAGGTGCTGATGCCGAACGATTTTTGAAATCATTACAGGGAGAGTTTACTGAACTCGTTGCGCTTGAAAGGAGACTTAATTTTTTTGTTAGTGATGATGGACTCGATTTTGAAGTTTTTTGGCACGTTAGTAATTTGTTTTTAACTGCCTCGTTTCCTGAAATTTTTAATGCTTGGTTCTCTTTATTAATTAGAGGATTCGATCGAAATATTTTATTATTTTTGATTGTAATTTCTTTTATTACATTAAAACTTCCCACGAATTCCATTTATTTTGTCACGTAATCTTCCATTTTCAATCGAATAAAGAACAATGTTGCTTATACTTGATGTCAAATGACTGACTGATTATTTTAGGTTATTGAAAGCTCTCTCAAACATAGTAGCCGTCATTTAAAAAAATATAATGATAGATGAATAGCGCCGTATCTTAGAAATGCTTTACGTTATATCCTAATATATTTAAGGTTGTCTAAATAATGTAATCTACAATTAAGTAGAACTATTAAAGAAAGCAACCGAAAGACTGCAAAGTTTGTGAGTGCATGTATAAAAAAATACATTAACGTTTCTCGAAACTAGACGGAGCAAAGAGAAACAAGAAAAACAAGAAAAAGACTTGGAACGACAATCAAAATAATTTATCCAGAGGCGTATGCATATGTGTAAAGATGATTGCATTACAGCTGATGTCATTGTATAATCGGGTGAAAACATTTAATTCACTTATAAAATTGATTTTTTTAAATTCGTGTCATTCCATAAACGGTTGGAACTGTTAAGATAATTTTGGAACCTGTAGCTCCGGAACTTCTGAAATAGCGCGTGAAGTAGACAAAACACCCATATAGCAGGTTGGCATATATCGTATCTGTTAAGTTGGGCTACCTAGAATATACATTCCACGTTTCACGAAAATGCAAATAATCACCGATTTACTGTATTTTACATTTATTATTAGTTTCTTTTAAGCGTTTTGTATACAATTCTTTTCTGAACAAATATATTTTTATTAACTATGCTTTATAAATCTATGACAAGCCTTGATCTGACTAGAAGATAAATGATTTCGTGTTTATGAAATATGATTTACAATATGAACTAAATATTTAAATTATAAACAAAATATAAGATTTCATATCAATGTACAATATTACTTAATAGTAATAAAATCTCAAATATTACCATTATCTTGCGTGGAAAAAAATATGAAATCAAATTTATCTTAACATTTGAAATTAGCATCTTTCTCGTGTTTTACTATTTTGCCCTATTCTGGTATTTTCTGTTTTCTCACTTTCGTCTTACTCCAAAATATTCTTTACATATCGTAATCTGCAAAAATCCTTCTAATGTCAAGATACACGAACAGAAACTATGACTTCCTGATACCACAATTTGACATCATCCAACTCGAAGTCTCCGCTAAGAGCACGTCTCCAATCTAAGAGCTCATACCGTGAATTTCAGCAGCACATGATCTCTTCAGAAAGTCTCTAATCTAATTTTATGTAATCGTATAAAATATTTGGTTATTGTGAACCTTTTTTGCGGGGTAATATCGACATAAATAGCAACACTTTAATACAATTATTTTTTATTATTATATATTATATGTACATAGATGTCAACAAAAGTAATAATTACTTTTGTTGTCGCAAATGGCCTAACCAAAAATGTTTCCGACGGTTATATATATTTATGTAATAAGCAACTATAAAATATGCGTTATATTTTCAAAGTCCTATATTTGACAATATTTTTACATTTAATAATTTGAAATATTGAAAGGCTACATTAATCCATCAAAAAAACTTAAGTAAAAAAATTTATGCCCCACAGCAAACTAGACAAAAAAATGTCCATACATACAGATTTATTGTACAAGAGATTTCTTGCGAAGAGCAGGAAACTTTTCTATTTCCAAACCCAAACAATGAGTCTTCCGACCAAAAATTCTCACAACATGTATTTCATAACAGAGTCGGTTCATGTATCTTCAACTCTACGCAATATTTGTTTCACGCAAAAAAACCAATGCACAATCTAAAAATACAACATTTCAAGTCCTGATTTTATTAATTTTATTATACAATTCAAATTATAGCAAAAAGTAACTAATAATTCTTTTTTCTTGACTTTAAAAAATGGAAAACGTCATGTTTGGAAATGTACTTCCTTTTTAATAATGCTCGCGCAAATTTTCGAAAAATGGTCTCAAATTATTCTTCCAACAATATAACATGACACATTTTCTCCATGTAATATAAAATATAATTGATGGAACAGAACATTTAATTGATGAACAATGGTTTCCGAAATATCCAACATAACATAATCTTACATGTGGCCTGATAATGGAAACTAGTTTTCAATATTATTCATATTCTCAAATTTGTGCACAAAATCAGTTTTTTAACTAACAAAATATTTCTCCTATTCCATAATTTGTAATTCAGTGAATGGAAGATATTAAGCCTCTTTACAGAATGTGCTGGAACGTTCTAATTTCGTTTCAATTCGTATCTCTTTTGAACTATCAGTTATAAGTTCAATTTTTTCTTGCACCTTTTTGTTGGCATACAAATTTTTAAAACTTTTTTCATTTTTGGTTTTGACCGAGATATTTTTTGACACATTTTTCAGCTGACTACATAGTCGGATTAGATATAGTGTTTTGAGTTAATTTTGATTTTCTCCGTAAATGTAAAATTGAAAGCTGATTTTGTCGACGAGTTGGAATACTGGAACCACTCCTAGATTTAAAATTCTTTAGTGCGATTTTCTCTTCTCCAGCATTCTTTACTACTGATGTATTTTTACTCGATTGAATAGACAAAATTGAAGATTTACGTGCTAAAATTTCACGTGATTTTGCACTTAGAAAACTATTTCTAATAGTGGATTGTCCAGCAGGTGCTGATGCCGAACGATTTTTGAAATCATTACAGGGAGAGTTTACTGAACTCGTTGCGCTTGAAAGGAGACTTAATTTTTTTGTTAGTGATGATGGACTCGATTTTGAAGTTTTTTGGCACGTTAGTAATTTGTTTTTAACTGCCTCGTTTCCTGAAATTTTTAATGCTTGGTTCTCTTTATTAATTAGAGGATTCGATCGAAATATTTTATTATTTTTGATTGTAATTTCTTTTATTACATTAAAACTTCCCACGAATTCCATTTATTTTGTCACGTAATCTTCCATTTTCAATCGAATAAAGAACAATGTTGCTTATACTTGATGTCAAATGACTGACTGATTATTTTAGGTTATTGAAAGCTCTCTCAAACATAGTAGCCGTCATTTAAAAAAATATAATGATAGATGAATAGCGCCGTATCTTAGAAATGCTTTACGTTATATCCTAATATATTTAAGGTTGTCTAAATAATGTAATCTACAATTAAGTAGAACTATTAAAGAAAGCAACCGAAAGACTGCAAAGTTTGTGAGTGCATGTATAAAAAAATACATTAACGTTTCTCGAAACTAGACGGAGCAAAGAGAAACAAGAAAAACAAGAAAAAGACTTGGAACGACAATCAAAATAATTTATCCAGAGGCGTATGCATATGTGTAAAGATGATTGCATTACAGCTGATGTCATTGTATAATCGGGTGAAAACATTTAATTCACTTATAAAATTGATTTTTTTAAATTCGTGTCATTCCATAAACGGTTGGAACTGTTAAGATAATTTTGGAACCTGTAGCTCCGGAACTTCTGAAATAGCGCGTGAAGTAGACAAAACACCCATATAGCAGGTTGGCATATATCGTATCTGTTAAGTTGGGCTACCTAGAATATACATTCCACGTTTCACGAAAATGCAAATAATCACCGATTTACTGTATTTTACATTTATTATTAGTTTCTTTTAAGCGTTTTGTATACAATTCTTTTCTGAACAAATATATTTTTATTAACTATGCTTTATAAATCTATGACAAGCCTTGATCTGACTAGAAGATAAATGATTTCGTGTTTATGAAATATGATTTACAATATGAACTAAATATTTAAATTATAAACAAAATATAAGATTTCATATCAATGTACAATATTACTTAATAGTAATAAAATCTCAAATATTACCATTATCTTGCGTGGAAAAAAATATGAAATCAAATTTATCTTAACATTTGAAATTAGCATCTTTCTCGTGTTTTACTATTTTGCCCTATTCTGGTATTTTCTGTTTTCTCACTTTCGTCTTACTCCAAAATATTCTTTACATATCGTAATCTGCAAAAATCCTTCTAATGTCAAGATACACGAACAGAAACTATGACTTCCTGATACCACAATTTGACATCATCCAACTCGAAGTCTCCGCTAAGAGCACGTCTCCAATCTAAGAGCTCATACCGTGAATTTCAGCAGCACATGATCTCTTCAGAAAGTCTCTAATCTAATTTTATGTAATCGTATAAAATATTTGGTTATTGTGAACCTTTTTTGCGGGGTAATATCGACATAAATAGCAACACTTTAATACAATTATTTTTTATTATTATATATTATATGTACATAGATGTCAACAAAAGTAATAATTACTTTTGTTGTCGCAAATGGCCTAACCAAAAATGTTTCCGACGGTTATATATATTTATGTAATAAGCAACTATAAAATATGCGTTATATTTTCAAAGTCCTATATTTGACAATATTTTTACATTTAATAATTTGAAATATTGAAAGGCTACATTAATCCATCAAAAAAACTTAAGTAAAAAAATTTATGCCCCACAGCAAACTAGACAAAAAAATGTCCATACATACAGATTTATTGTACAAGAGATTTCTTGCGAAGAGCAGGAAACTTTTCTATTTCCAAACCCAAACAATGAGTCTTCCGACCAAAAATTCTCACAACATGTATTTCATAACAGAGTCGGTTCATGTATCTTCAACTCTACGCAATATTTGTTTCACGCAAAAAAACCAATGCACAATCTAAAAATACAACATTTCAAGTCCTGATTTTATTAATTTTATTATACAATTCAAATTATAGCAAAAAGTAACTAATAATTCTTTTTTCTTGACTTTAAAAAATGGAAAACGTCATGTTTGGAAATGTACTTCCTTTTTAATAATGCTCGCGCAAATTTTCGAAAAATGGTCTCAAATTATTCTTCCAACAATATAACATGACACATTTTCTCCATGTAATATAAAATATAATTGATGGAACAGAACATTTAATTGATGAACAATGGTTTCCGAAATATCCAACATAACATAATCTTACATGTGGCCTGATAATGGAAACTAGTTTTCAATATTATTCATATTCTCAAATTTGTGCACAAAATCAGTTTTTTAACTAACAAAATATTTCTCCTATTCCATAATTTGTAATTCAGTGAATGGAAGATATTAAGCCTCTTTACAGAATGTGCTGGAACGTTCTAATTTCGTTTCAATTCGTATCTCTTTTGAACTATCAGTTATAAGTTCAATTTTTTCTTGCACCTTTTTGTTGGCATACAAATTTTTAAAACTTTTTTCATTTTTGGTTTTGACCGAGATATTTTTTGACACATTTTTCAGCTGACTACTCATAGTCGGATTAGATATAGTGTTTTGAGTTAATTTTGATTTTCTCCGTAAATGTAAAATTGAAAGCTGATTTTGTCGACGAGTTGGAATACTGGAACCACTCCTAGATTTAAAATTCTTTAGTGCGATTTTCTCTTCTCCAGCATTCTTTACTACTGATGTATTTTTACTCGATTGAATAGACAAAATTGAAGATTTACGTGCTAAAATTTCACGTGATTTTGCACTTAGAAAACTATTTCTAATAGTGGATTGTCCAGCAGGTGCTGATGCCGAACGATTTTTGAAATCATTACAGGGAGAGTTTACTGAACTCGTTGCGCTTGAAAGGAGACTTAATTTTTTTGTTAGTGATGATGGACTCGATTTTGAAGTTTTTTGGCACGTTAGTAATTTGTTTTTAACTGCCTCGTTTCCTGAAATTTTTAATGCTTGGTTCTCTTTATTAATTAGAGGATTCGATCGAAATATTTTATTATTTTTGATTGTAATTTCTTTTATTACATTAAAACTTCCCACGAATTCCATTTATTTTGTCACGTAATCTTCCATTTTCAATCGAATAAAGAACAATGTTGCTTATACTTGATGTCAAATGACTGACTGATTATTTTAGGTTATTGAAAGCTCTCTCAAACATAGTAGCCGTCATTTAAAAAAATATAATGATAGATGAATAGCGCCGTATCTTAGAAATGCTTTACGTTATATCCTAATATATTTAAGGTTGTCTAAATAATGTAATCTACAATTAAGTAGAACTATTAAAGAAAGCAACCGAAAGACTGCAAAGTTTGTGAGTGCATGTATAAAAAAATACATTAACGTTTCTCGAAACTAGACGGAGCAAAGAGAAACAAGAAAAACAAGAAAAAGACTTGGAACGACAATCAAAATAATTTATCCAGAGGCGTATGCATATGTGTAAAGATGATTGCATTACAGCTGATGTCATTGTATAATCGGGTGAAAACATTTAATTCACTTATAAAATTGATTTTTTTAAATTCGTGTCATTCCATAAACGGTTGGAACTGTTAAGATAATTTTGGAACCTGTAGCTCCGGAACTTCTGAAATAGCGCGTGAAGTAGACAAAACACCCATATAGCAGGTTGGCATATATCGTATCTGTTAAGTTGGGCTACCTAGAATATACATTCCACGTTTCACGAAAATGCAAATAATCACCGATTTACTGTATTTTACATTTATTATTAGTTTCTTTTAAGCGTTTTGTATACAATTCTTTTCTGAACAAATATATTTTTATTAACTATGCTTTATAAATCTATGACAAGCCTTGATCTGACTAGAAGATAAATGATTTCGTGTTTATGAAATATGATTTACAATATGAACTAAATATTTAAATTATAAACAAAATATAAGATTTCATATCAATGTACAATATTACTTAATAGTAATAAAATCTCAAATATTACCATTATCTTGCGTGGAAAAAAATATGAAATCAAATTTATCTTAACATTTGAAATTAGCATCTTTCTCGTGTTTTACTATTTTGCCCTATTCTGGTATTTTCTGTTTTCTCACTTTCGTCTTACTCCAAAATATTCTTTACATATCGTAATCTGCAAAAATCCTTCTAATGTCAAGATACACGAACAGAAACTATGACTTCCTGATACCACAATTTGACATCATCCAACTCGAAGTCTCCGCTAAGAGCACGTCTCCAATCTAAGAGCTCATACCGTGAATTTCAGCAGCACATGATCTCTTCAGAAAGTCTCTAATCTAATTTTATGTAATCGTATAAAATATTTGGTTATTGTGAACCTTTTTTGCGGGGTAATATCGACATAAATAGCAACACTTTAATACAATTATTTTTTATTATTATATATTATATGTACATAGATGTCAACAAAAGTAATAATTACTTTTGTTGTCGCAAATGGCCTAACCAAAAATGTTTCCGACGGTTATATATATTTATGTAATAAGCAACTATAAAATATGCGTTATATTTTCAAAGTCCTATATTTGACAATATTTTTACATTTAATAATTTGAAATATTGAAAGGCTACATTAATCCATCAAAAAAACTTAAGTAAAAAAATTTATGCCCCACAGCAAACTAGACAAAAAAATGTCCATACATACAGATTTATTGTACAAGAGATTTCTTGCGAAGAGCAGGAAACTTTTCTATTTCCAAACCCAAACAATGAGTCTTCCGACAAAAAATTCTCACATCATGTATTTCATAACAGAGTCGGTTCATGTATCTTCAACTCTACGCAATATTTGTTTCACGCAAAAAAACCAATGCACAATCTAAAAATACAACATTTCAAGTCCTGATTTTATTAATTTTATTATACAATTCAAATTATAGCAAAAAGTAACTAATAATTCTTTTTTCTTGACTTTAAAAAATGGAAAACGTCATGTTTGGAAATGTACTTCCTTTTTAATAATGCTCGCGCAAATTTTCGAAAAATGGTCTCAAATTATTCTTCCAACAATATAACATGACACATTTTCTCCATGTAATATAAAATATAATTGATGGAACAGAACATTTAATTGATGAACAATGGTTTCCGAAATATCCAACATAACATAATCTTACATGTGGCCTGATAATGGAAACTAGTTTTCAATATTATTCATATTCTCAAATTTGTGCACAAAATCAGTTTTTTAACTAACAAAATATTTCTCCTATTCCATAATTTGTAATTCAGTGAATGGAAGATATTAAGCCTCTTTACAGAATGTGCTGGAACGTTCTAATTTCGTTTCAATTCGTATCTCTTTTGAACTATCAGTTATAAGTTCAATTTTTTCTTGCACCTTTTTGTTGGCATACAAATTTTTAAAACTTTTTTCATTTTTGGTTTTGACCGAGATATTTTTTGACACATTTTTCAGCTGACTACTCATAGTCGGATTAGATATAGTGTTTTGAGTTAATTTTGATTTTCTCCGTAAATGTAAAATTGAAAGCTGATTTTGTCGACGAGTTGGAATACTGGAACCACTCCTAGATTTAAAATTCTTTAGTGCGATTTTCTCTTCTCCAGCATTCTTTACTACTGATGTATTTTTACTCGATTGAATAGACAAAATTGAAGATTTACGTGCTAAAATTTCACGTGATTTTGCACTTAGAAAACTATTTCTAATAGTGGATTGTCCAGCAGGTGCTGATGCCGAACGATTTTTGAAATCATTACAGGGAGAGTTTACTGAACTCGTTGCGCTTGAAAGGAGACTTAATTTTTTTGTTAGTGATGATGGACTCGATTTTGAAGTTTTTTGGCACGTTAGTAATTTGTTTTTAACTGCCTCGTTTCCTGAAATTTTTAATGCTTGGTTCTCTTTATTAATTAGAGGATTCGATCGAAATATTTTATTATTTTTGATTGTAATTTCTTTTATTACATTAAAACTTCCCACGAATTCCATTTATTTTGTCACGTAATCTTCCATTTTCAATCGAATAAAGAACAATGTTGCTTATACTTGATGTCAAATGACTGACTGATTATTTTAGGTTATTGAAAGCTCTCTCAAACATAGTAGCCGTCATTTAAAAAAATATAATGATAGATGAATAGCGCCGTATCTTAGAAATGCTTTACGTTATATCCTAATATATTTAAGGTTGTCTAAATAATGTAATCTACAATTAAGTAGAACTATTAAAGAAAGCAACCGAAAGACTGCAAAGTTTGTGAGTGCATGTATAAAAAAATACATTAACGTTTCTCGAAACTAGACGGAGCAAAGAGAAACAAGAAAAACAAGAAAAAGACTTGGAACGACAATCAAAATAATTTATCCAGAGGCGTATGCATATGTGTAAAGATGATTGCATTACAGCTGATGTCATTGTATAATCGGGTGAAAACATTTAATTCACTTATAAAATTGATTTTTTTAAATTCGTGTCATTCCATAAACGGTTGGAACTGTTAAGATAATTTTGGAACCTGTAGCTCCGGAACTTCTGAAATAGCGCGTGAAGTAGACAAAACACCCATATAGCAGGTTGGCATATATCGTATCTGTTAAGTTGGGCTACCTAGAATATACATTCCACGTTTCACGAAAATGCAAATAATCACCGATTTACTGTATTTTACATTTATTATTAGTTTCTTTTAAGCGTTTTGTATACAATTCTTTTCTGAACAAATATATTTTTATTAACTATGCTTTATAAATCTATGACAAGCCTTGATCTGACTAGAAGATAAATGATTTCGTGTTTATGAAATATGATTTACAATATGAACTAAATATTTAAATTATAAACAAAATATAAGATTTCATATCAATGTACAATATTACTTAATAGTAATAAAATCTCAAATATTACCATTATCTTGCGTGGAAAAAAATATGAAATCAAATTTATCTTAACATTTGAAATTAGCATCTTTCTCGTGTTTTACTATTTTGCCCTATTCTGGTATTTTCTGTTTTCTCACTTTCGTCTTACTCCAAAATATTCTTTACATATCGTAATCTGCAAAAATCCTTCTAATGTCAAGATACACGAACAGAAACTATGACTTCCTGATACCACAATTTGACATCATCCAACTCGAAGTCTCCGCTAAGAGCACGTCTCCAATCTAAGAGCTCATACCGTGAATTTCAGCAGCACATGATCTCTTCAGAAAGTCTCTAATCTAATTTTATGTAATCGTATAAAATATTTGGTTATTGTGAACCTTTTTTGCGGGGTAATATCGACATAAATAGCAACACTTTAATACAATTATTTTTTATTATTATATATTATATGTACATAGATGTCAACAAAAGTAATAATTACTTTTGTTGTCGCAAATGGCCTAACCAAAAATGTTTCCGACGGTTATATATATTTATGTAATAAGCAACTATAAAATATGCGTTATATTTTCAAAGTCCTATATTTGACAATATTTTTACATTTAATAATTTGAAATATTGAAAGGCTACATTAATCCATCAAAAAAACTTAAGTAAAAAAATTTATGCCCCACAGCAAACTAGACAAAAAAATGTCCATACATACAGATTTATTGTACAAGAGATTTCTTGCGAAGAGCAGGAAACTTTTCTATTTCCAAACCCAAACAATGAGTCTTCCGACAAAAAATTCTCACATCATGTATTTCATAACAGAGTCGGTTCATGTATCTTCAACTCTACGCAATATTTGTTTCACGCAAAAAAACCAATGCACAATCTAAAAATACAACATTTCAAGTCCTGATTTTATTAATTTTATTATACAATTCAAATTATAGCAAAAAGTAACTAATAATTCTTTTTTCTTGACTTTAAAAAATGGAAAACGTCATGTTTGGAAATGTACTTCCTTTTTAATAATGCTCGCGCAAATTTTCGAAAAATGGTCTCAAATTATTCTTCCAACAATATAACATGACACATTTTCTCCATGTAATATAAAATATAATTGATGGAACAGAACATTTAATTGATGAACAATGGTTTCCGAAATATCCAACATAACATAATCTTACATGTGGCCTGATAATGGAAACTAGTTTTCAATATTATTCATATTCTCAAATTTGTGCACAAAATCAGTTTTTTAACTAACAAAATATTTCTCCTATTCCATAATTTGTAATTCAGTGAATGGAAGATATTAAGCCTCTTTACAGAATGTGCTGGAACGTTCTAATTTCGTTTCAATTCGTATCTCTTTTGAACTATCAGTTATAAGTTCAATTTTTTCTTGCACCTTTTTGTTGGCATACAAATTTTTAAAACTTTTTTCATTTTTGGTTTTGACCGAGATATTTTTTGACACATTTTTCAGCTGACTACTCATAGTCGGATTAGATATAGTGTTTTGAGTTAATTTTGATTTTCTCCGTAAATGTAAAATTGAAAGCTGATTTTGTCGACGAGTTGGAATACTGGAACCACTCCTAGATTTAAAATTCTTTAGTGCGATTTTCTCTTCTCCAGCATTCTTTACTACTGATGTATTTTTACTCGATTGAATAGACAAAATTGAAGATTTACGTGCTAAAATTTCACGTGATTTTGCACTTAGAAAACTATTTCTAATAGTGGATTGTCCAGCAGGTGCTGATGCCGAACGATTTTTGAAATCATTACAGGGAGAGTTTACTGAACTCGTTGCGCTTGAAAGGAGACTTAATTTTTTTGTTAGTGATGATGGACTCGATTTTGAAGTTTTTTGGCACGTTAGTAATTTGTTTTTAACTGCCTCGTTTCCTGAAATTTTTAATGCTTGGTTCTCTTTATTAATTAGAGGATTCGATCGAAATATTTTATTATTTTTGATTGTAATTTCTTTTATTACATTTACATTTGAACGAGTTAGTGATTTTTGAGAAATTGTTTTAGCTGTTTTCATTGAATTTGTCATAGAACTCATCATTGAATCAACTAAAGAATCTGTAAATATTTCTTTATCAATTTTGTCTTTCAATTTTCCAGATCTCTTAGATGGGGAGGCCAAACTATCTAAGGACATATTAATAGACTTTGGTCCTACTTTCCTATTTCTATTAACGGAAAAGTGCATCCCTGGGCTTGATATTTTTGAGCTATCACTAGAAGATAATTGCTTATCTCCTTTCATCGAATGATTAACTGAGCTACTTTGATTTTTAAGAGGCATTCTAGATTTTCTCGGTTCTAAATATCTAGGTCTGATATCCGATAATTTTACAGATACTACCGAGTTAATATATTCTTTGTCCTTTGTACATGATGTGTCTTCCGACTGAGCACGCATATACCCCAGAACTTTTGGTTTTCCATCTTTTGCTAGCCTCGTGGAATGTGATACGAAAACGAATGCTCCAGGTTGTCCTGTGCTTAGTGGTTTTCCTAAATAATAATTTTTACAAATTATTATACATAATTTAATTAAATATACATATATTATTCATACCTATTGGATTGTTAAGCTCGTTATTACCTTGAACTAACTTTTCCTTAGTTTGGAAATTTGTGGCATATGAATGAGTTTGAGCATGTGTTGCTTTATAAAATTGTAAGTCTTGTCCTAATACACGCTTCGAATGGGCTTGAATAGCTAATTTCACCTTATATAAATCTTGCGTACGATTATTTGTGTTCAAGGGAACTTGTTTTGAAACTGGTTTTACTCGTTTAAAATTAATAGATTCAGTAAAGCAAGCAAATTGTTGAATTTTCTTTCGCAGCTCGAAATCCATACGTTGCCAAGATGTAAATCGCATAGCACGACTACACTGTCTAATTAAACATTGCTCTATAGCTGAAAGAATTGAGTTGACTAAGCGTATAAATTCTTCATTCCAATCCATGTCTTCTGCACGAACATTATTCTCAAATTCATGATTATGCACTGTCATATTTGTGTTATTATTTACTTTTGCTGCAAGAACTGCATTCAAGCGAGTAACTCGTTGATAACTTCTACATGCTTGGTCTGGTGTAAGTGAAGATGCTATGCGCAATAAAATACTTTCTAAACGCGGTATGTTTACAAATTTATCGTGTCCGAGTGAAAGAAAACTATCACTCGCAATCAAATTAGAAAAATGAAAGCGTATATAATTACATGCTGCATCGGAAATATTTCGAATAAGATTTGCAATAGATACTGCCCATCTACACGATGCCATTTGGGAAATGAGATGATCACAACCGAGAATTGTTTCGAGAACAGATTCAGAAGTCTACAATCAAAATAATTAATATATTTTTTATATATAATATAATTAGAAAATATATTTACCAAACGTGCAACAAGTTGTTGACGACAGCGACTCAATAAATCTGAAGGAAGTTGTGAAAAAGTTCTTGACGGCCACACTTTTAAATAATGTCTACAAGTCCATTTCAAACATTTTCTATATAAATCATCCAGTGCATGATTTAAAGCAACTGGTAGAACTTGAAGTATTCCCTCAATACATCCCGAGCATGGTTTATGAAAATTATGACAGTAATTCATTTTGAGTGCATGGGCCGTCACTTCCTTTAAGCCCTCGAGTCCCAAAAGATCAGCAAGGGCTGCTAATTCCATTAAACTAGTACCTTCCGGCGGATGTGAAGCTCCAGAATATATATGACATAAGGCAAAATGTACAGTACTATAAGTATACCCCACGAGTGAAATAACATTTCCCGTACTATGTACCCAATCACCAGCAAGCATAGCGGCAAAATATTGACATCTTGATCGTAAAATACACTTATGTGCTTTAATGCGACGACCGTTTACTTCAATTACAACGTCTGTAGCTATCTCTTGAAGGAACATTTTGAGTAAATCTTCCCCCAGTTTTCGGGGCTGGCGATTTGAAATAGAAGATCCATCCATACCAGAACGACTAATGCTGGAGGCAAGACTGGATTCAGCAGACAAATCAAACTGTGCATATTCATTTTGTTCATTCGGACCGTGACTGCACATATCGAAGGATACTTCCGCATGCGCACTACTGCTAAATTCCTTTGATAAATGAGGAAATAATCTAGTCAAACTTTTCAAATTTCCAACTGACGATGTTATATTAAGTATATTATTTCCAATAGATCGATCCTGAAATAGTTTGCTAATATGCCTATGAGAACCCGCAGACTTAGACATAACAGTTTCTGGCGAATGTAATTCAAAACCGTTGATTGGTTTATCCATATCTGCCAATTTAACGAAATTCGAATTAGTTTCAACATGTTCGGTAACAGTCTCCAAAAGTTGTTTTTGTTTTTCAATACTTGCGTGCAAAGTTTCCATTGTATGTGTGGATGATTTACAACCACTTCCATCTACCACTTCATATTTCACAATATCAGCGTGTTGTTTTTTTGGAGACGAAATCTCCTTCACTTCTAGGATTAGCTCCATTAGAAAAGGCCTGTTATCTTCTTCTTTTAAACTTGGCTCAACGCAAACATTTTCATTTTGTTGAAATGTAAGACCTTCAGTGTCTGTCTTTGAAATGTGAGAAGATTCTTTAGAAAATCCACCATCTGTCAATGATCCCAGACTGCTTATATCAAAGGTTTCGTTTATTTGGACATCCCACCGATGCTTATTCAACTTTTTTGATGCAGCATCGTTTTCACCAACATACGAGTAAATTGATACTGAAGGAACCGAATTCGAATATTTACCAGTCTCCGACACTTCAAATGGTGATATAGAGGACTCAAACGACATACTAGAAGTTTTGGAAATAAGTGGTATTTTATCAAAGATATTCGTAATTCTCTTATCTACTGTACAACTAGCAGATCGCTTTTGTTCTTGATGTAAAAATTGCATAGCGCGACCATCATTTGTATTTAACGAATTAAGTTTTGCTTCATCCTCCTCCAATACATAGTACGTTGCTTGTGAAATTCGCGATTTACTTTCTGGAAACTGGTGAAAGGGCCTCTTACTTTTGTCAGAAGAAGGCACATTCATTTCACCCGTAGAGTCTAGTTTTTTTGTATTATATGTATTGCTAGTACTACGTGTAATAAGAGATTCTGTAGGACTCATTATTTTTATATTCGTTTTCTGATATAAAGAATTTGATAATTTAGAAGATAGAGAGAGTAGTTCACGTTTGGACAAAGTAGTGTTTTCGAGTTTCGTTTTATCTTTATTTTTTCCATTTGCTGAAGCTGTATTATAAGTGCGAGAGAAACCGCATCCTAATTGTGAGTTTTCACTTCCTGATAAATCAACATAAAATCCGGTCGATTTTTTAAATGATTCATGTAACGATCTAGTTAACGTATTCACATCATTTGTATCACAATCTAATTTCCTAGATGGTTCTAAGTCATTTAATGACACATAATAGCCCAACCCCCTTTTTTGCGTACTCTTTTCTTCTACTGAACCATCTATAGAACGGATTGTAGTTTCTGTACTTGGTGAAGAACTTGCGCTCCGGCGCTTTCCGTTCTTGCAACCACTCATATCAACGACCCAGGAGGTTGTAGAATTTTTGAATCTTTCCTTCATTTTTGAACTTTGTTCAACATTTGAAGTCAAATCCATGGGACCCAGTCCCCCGGAAAGTATAGGGCAAGTTCCAGTTTTACGTCTAACCGGAGGACTATCACAATGTTTAGGAGTAAAATCTTTAATTGATGCTCCTCCAGACACAATAGGAGCTAACTCATCACATCGTAATGTTCGCTTTGAAATTTTTAAATCAGAAAATTTATTGATACTTCTTCCATTTATAATATCCAAGTAGGATTTACCACTCATATTCACTCGCATTATAGAATTGTGTGGGGTATCTGGTATTATGCACGATATTGGAATCTCAGACTCTGACTGAAAACGTAAAGAAAATATCTCATCAAAACCTCTAGGTTCGGTGAAATTATTAGTGGACTCATAATTTGTTTTATGATTGTTTGGCCAGGATATAATTGGATTGTTGAAACACTCAACGTTTTGTTCAGAGAACGGGATTTTACGATTAATTAAATGACCAGAAAATTGTTGGACTGAATTTTGAAATACTAAATTCCCTTGTTTTCTCTCTTGATCTTTCCCTAAACGGACTATTTTCTGTTCATTTATATGAATTATGTCCTCCTGTGCACTATTATCTTTGCCATTTGTAGAAGTTCTAAAAATATCATGATATGGTTCAGAATCATAATTTACATACTGATCTATTGCATAAACGTGACTTTTGATACTTTTATTCGAATTCTTACATTTCAAAAGTTTTTCCTCATCAGACAGATTATTCTTATTCTCTTCACTTGAGTCGCCACAACTGCTTGAACTACTATAAACTTTCGGTGATCGCTTTGCTTTACAAAGTTCAAAGCTGTGATGGAATGTTTCCAAAGTTTCCAAATGTCTATTTTTATGCCAAGAATCTTTATCTGAATCTTGCGATTTATTAGGGCTTTCTTCATTTCTAATATTGGGATTGTAGCTCACTCTGGATCCTGAGGGTTTTGGGCTGAAGCATTCTATTTCGGGGAAATGTCTTGCTAAGCTGGGGGAACCCGTTTCGGATTCATCTACAAGAGTTGAAGCATCAATAGAACAAGCTGCAGCTGCTGATGACGCATTTGATATAGATTTAGGCTGATGTGCCAAATATGAGTGTGAAGAAACATAACTACAATTAATGCAATTACTTCTTTCATTTTCAAGAAAATCCCGACAGGAGCCTTTAATGTCCAAGTTTATACGTTGAGGGAATACTGATTCCCATGTACCAGTTTCCGATGAGATTGATGATGTTTCCATTACTACAATTTCCTCATTTTGACGTTGTTTGTCTTCCTTTGAGGTAGTTCTAACCTTTTGCATGTGCGACATATTATTATCCATAATTGCACTATATTCCATTCTATTGAAGACTTCATCTAGTGGTTTATTACTTGAGTAATCAACACTGACAGGAGAAAATATGTCTCGCTCTTCAAGTGCATCAGGTTCACTTGTTTTTATAGAAGACAAACTTTTATGTATTTGATTCGAGCTTAACTTATTTGTAGGGCCAATAATTAGTGATACATTTTTTAGTATTGATGATGGCGACATTGAATCAATTGAAATACGTTTCGATATACGTTTTTTATCAGTTTTGATTTTTTCATCATCACCTAGAATAATATCGTCTTGAAGGTCAATCAAGTCAGGAGTGGATATTGCCTGTGGGCTTGATTGTGCTACTGTACTGTTTAATAATCCATTAGAATTATCACAGACCCCAGAAGAGTTATCAATGCGACTACTACTAGTAGAACAAGTTTTATCAAATAAATGGATCGAATCCATATATAGCAACTTTTAATTGGTTTCTTCAAGCAATATCATATCATAACAATTCAATAGTATTATAATAATGTGTTGATTTATGTTATAATAAATATTGATAAACCAATTTATAACTATATAACATTTATGGATTATGCTATGTTATAATATATATATATACATGTTATAAACAGCTATGTTTTTATCTGGTCTTAGAATGCTCCAATTTGGTTAAATTGTTATGTAATTAACTAATGTCAGTTGCGTTCTTATTCATAACAAATTATTTAATCAACTTAAAAATTTGCTTCACCTTTGAATGAACATTTTAATATATTTGAAATTATCAAAAAGTACATAGACCTAAGTTTATCCAATGTATCAAAGAACACTGCTACTAAAGATTATCGAATCTTAACAAATGTTTACAGCTTCTGAAAAATATTTGAAAAAATACATAAATTTATATACAATTAATACAAACTAAACATTTGTGTACATTTGTAGATAATTAGCGCATTAGTTTTCGGTAGTGTATACACTAGGCATGTCAAGCTCGGGTCAAATAGTCTATTTGCATTAAATCAAGAACCGCGTGTTGGCGAACTTTTATAATCAAAATCCTCTAAATACAATCCATAAAGAATTTTTTATGCATTTTTGTAGGATGCATTTCGTTCGCGTCTTCTATCATAATGTTTTTTTCTCCATTTATTTGCTAACATTATTGCTGATTTTGCTATATTTCTGACTAACTTAAAGGCCAGATATTTAGCCATTTTAGTTCTTTGTCCTTTTCTCTTAATTAAAATATTTATTTTTACCTACTACAACAAAATGGCGAATATCTATATCAACAAAAATTCGTTTTCGAAAGTGCTGAAGTTTACGAACCTGATCAAAGCCTTCAACAAAAATACAAAAGGGGCATTTAAGACATCAAAAACACTAAAGATAAGCTAGAACAAAATAATGTAGTAATAACTAAGGTGGATTACAAAGTTGGTTTTGCGAATCTTCAACATATAAAATCCATCTATGCAACGCATTCAAAAGTTTTAAATTGTAATCACACCGTTCCATATATGCAACAAAAACAAATATACGGACGCATTGGAAGAATTTGAAATTTATAAAGCTTCTAACTAAGCAAAAGATATTATTAAATGGCCAACTCAATTTCAACAGTTTGTATGATGTGCCACTAAAACCGTTAAATAACGTTTAACAAGTAATATTGTATTTGAAAATATTTAAATAATAACAGCGCTTCAATTATTTTAAATCAGTTGACGTCATGCAATGTTATTGTTGACAAATACACTTCAAAAAATAAGTATACCGTAGTTTTAAGCAATTGTTCAAATGAATAATCAAATGAACAAATGTATTTTGACGGCCTAACCTGATGATGGAAGCTTGTTCCCGGAACGCACTATGTATATATAAAGAAACGACCATAAAGTTGTATAATTGTCAATAAAGTAATAATAACATATATTCATTAATTAAAAAAAAACTGTTTACTCTTATACTTTCCACCGTATATTTTATGAATTTGCATGAGTAAATATATCTTTTTAAGAAATCGATATTACCATCATTAATAGTTCCAAATGTAGCCTTTGGGCGATCGTGAAGAAATGCCCATTCTTATCAATTGTTTCTTGGATGTTCTTTGCACTTTTTTTTTCTCGGCTGTAATACGCGCTTACCACTTTCTAATATCTAGATTATACGATAAATGCAAACAACATTCAAGAGTACGCGAAGGAATATGACAAAATGTGAACACACTTCGAAATCAGCAAATACTAGCAGATAATTTTTTCTAATATCGATTTATAAAAGATTCAAGAAAGCGGTATATAACTTTCCCTTTCTCTTCGCGAGCCGTCAAAATATGAAATTTTTGAAAAAATTCAACATAAGCATGACTTTTGTGTATCTTTTAGGCAGGGCACGGATTCCTCGCTGAAAGACTTGGTCGGATTTCAAGGCAATTCAGTCATCGAGCCATATTCGCAGTTCAAGATTGAGCATGTGTGTCAGCAAGGTCATGTTGTATCGAAGCAAATGGTCGGAGGGAGCAATGTCTTGTGAATACAGCGGGTGGGGTAGCATTTCCAAGCCAAGTGCTTCCAACGCTTCCTGAACCAGTTTACCAACATGTGGCTTAGCGTTATCTTATTGCAAAATCACTTCGTGTCTACGAGCCAATTCTAGTCGCCTTCCTTCAAAGCACGATTCAATTCGGTAAGTTGTTGTCTGTAAAGATAACCAGCTGCTGTTTCACTCATTTTCAAAAGTTCATGTTAGACCACCAAATACTTTCTTTCCATGGATATTCCGATTTGCATTCGATGTTGATGGCTGTCCAGGATCACAGCAATGTTTTTTTGCGTTTGACATTGTCATAAAGAATGCATTTCTCAACACCAGTAACAGTAAGCTTTACCCATCCATCAGTATGCTTCATTCCTTCACGTTAAACCAAAAAAGTAAAACTTCCCGCGAATGCTGTTTTGTTGGCTCGTAAGTCATCATTATGAGCTAAAAACTTGGTTATTTTCAATTGAATTTCAAATGACTTCGTATAATACTATTTCTGAATATCTGCAAAGTACGCCTCAGTTTGAACTTCTTCATTTGAATGAAATCTTTCTCCACGAAAGATTTGGAAACAGATAATATTCGCCGGGGCCCATTTCTTTAGAAAATGCAGAGGGAAGCCATTCGCAATGTAATTCACGTAATTTTGCCACTGCAATTACATTGCATTGTCATTGATAAAATCTCTATCTAATTATTAAGATTTTATACTAAAAGAAACAAATATTTAAATTAACAATCGTTATTTTGTGGGCTCTAATTTTTACCCGATTATGTAAGTTCTATGTCCAACGATATTGGCTATGAAAAAACAATGACTATAAAATAACAAAAAAAAAACTAAATTAATGTTTCTCCTAGCCAACTTACAGATCAAAATAAAATTATAAAATAACTAGTAAATTACAAAAAACAATATAACGACTATATATTTCATCGTGAGGTTCAGGAAAATATTATCAAATAAAACATATAGAACTGAATGTGATGATGACAACTTTATTAAGAGCCAAAAGAACAATCGATACAATTTACTTTTTGAAGATCATGTCATTCAAATCTTGGCCGCAGCTACACTTTAGGTGGTCAATTGTAAAGGTTCAATTTAGAACCATTTGTTAGAACATTACGACTGGAATCGGGACAGTAGCGCGAGTAATACTTGCTTCCAAGGCATCAATCGCAGCTGGCTTATACGCGTAGAGCTTAGATTTCACGTAACCGCAAAGAAAATCATCCGTAGGTGTTATAGCACACGATCTAGGCGGCCAATTCACCCGTACAAAACGTGAAATCAGCTGCTCACCGAAATGATTTCTCAACATGTCCATTCTTTCACGCGTTGTGTGGCTAGTAACGCCACCTTGTTGAAGCCAGATATCACCGGCATTACTGGCTTGAATTTCAGGTAGCAATTTTCGTTAACGTAATAGGCAATAGTGCGTTCGGCGGGTCGATTATTCCGACTGCAAGTTGCTCTAAGTGAACGAAAAACTTGCTTCACAGAGCGCTGATTTTCGTAATACAACTCCACAATTTGGAGACGCTGTGCCGGTATAAGTCGTGATGAAATGGTATTCACTACTGAGCCAAACTGCAATGACAGCTCCGCACTGTTCACGCGAATTATATATTTCGTTTAATAGCGAAATAATTAAAATAAAAAAACCTCTTTATTCCGGAGTGTTATAATTATTACAATAATTTTACAACTGAACTCTTAAGACTATTCTACCTCTATTTATATGAGGTTTTTATAAGAATTATCAGATTTCTTATGAGCAAAGTATTATTCGCACATTATCATTGAAATGTCATATTTGTTCAATTTGAAATTTCATTCTTATTATTTATTGATAATTCTTATAAGTAAACTATTATTTATATATTTTTAGTAAAGATTATATTATTTATTTTTTTGATGTTTAAAAGAACATTGGTCTTTTGATATGTTTCTTTGGTATTTCGGGCAAAGAAACTGTTATCTCTTCTGATTTAGTTGGTATATATGTAACTCCTTCTCGGTTAGATTTAAAATTCTCCTGAATTTTTTCTTTTGCAATTATTATATTGGTTTGTTTTTGTTTTTTTATGAATATGAGTACAAGTATTATAATTATTAAGACTATTGTTACTAAAATTATGTTTATTCCATATGATATATTTTTATGAATTTTTATTTCCTGTATTTCTTTTATATTTTCAAAGTGTTTTGTTACAATATTATCAAAAGTTAAAGATTTGCTGAATGTGTGATTGATATTATTAGGATAAAAACATTTATCTTGTATTGATATTTTCTTATTATAAAATGATTCCTTAAATAGTTGAATTTTACAATTATAGAAATTTATTAAATAATTCTTTCTTAATATTATATCTCTATCGTCATAATTTTGTATTAATTTTTCATTGTTGGCATTTTTGACTATGATAGTTTCATCGTCTAATGTTTCAATTCTTGTTTGATTATTATATACCAATTTGCATTGACTGGTTATTATACAGTGTTTACTTAGTTTTAAGTCTCTTAACAATGTGTTTTTTTGATAAGTGTATATTTGGTTGTTGATATCTATTACATATTCATTTTTTTCTTCTATTTCTAAATTTGACTTGTTTGGAAGTGGTGTAATTAATTTCAAATCTGTTTGAATATAATTCTGTGGTATTTTTACAGCAAATACGAGTAGTTTATTTTTATATTCTAGAATTTTTAATTAATTTTAGCTTAAAAAAATCGATATTATATATTTCTATTTCCTCTAAAGTTAATATGCTTGGATGTATCATATTATATTTGGCTGAGGCAACATTATCTTGAATTTGATTTAATTTATTCTCCGATTGAGTTAGTTTAATAATTTGATCTAAAAATATGGTATGTGTTATGATTTCCTTATTTTGACCTGTTAAATCCTGATATGCTTTTGAAATTTTAAGTCTATCTTTTTCTATTGCGTTTTTTAATATTTCAATGGTTTCATTAAAATGCTTATTTATTTTTATTTGTTTATTTAATGTTAGTATACCATTGTGATTATTTTCTTCTATTATACTGAAATGTTCTATTATTTCTTGCCTATCTACGTCGTCCATGGTTCCGAAAAGACATTTCTGTGCTGTTCCTACAATGTTTAGTAAACCTCTTTTTTGTTTATTACTTACCTTTCGCGTAATTGATTTGATTTTTGCTTTTCTAGTTTTTAGTTCTCTATCAATAATTTCGTATTATTCAAATCCAGTTGTTTTAAATTAAATTCTATTAGTAAGACAGTGTCTAAAATTTCGTTTGGATCGATTATGTGTAAAATTGTATTAGTTTGGGTTGTTATTTCAATTGTTTTGACTCTTATTTTTAGATATCCTAGTTCTTCATTGATCGGATTTATTAGCAACATTGCGGATGCTGGTGTTATCATTAGCAGTATTAATATTAGTTTTATCTGAAAATTTATAAGGTCTTTTAATATTTGATACATGAACATTTTGGAGAGGTTTTATTTTGAATCCAGTTTCTTCTTTGTGTCTGAGTTTTTTATAATTTTTTATAGGTCCCTTTTCTCTATTTTCTTGGTAATTTTCCTTGCTCTGATTAAGTTTATTAATTATTTTATTTTTTTTTTCTTCAGTTGAATTATTTAGAACTTGTTCATCCATTTCCTCTTTGGCGATTCTAGGGGTTGTTTTGATTGTTGAGTGATATCTTTCATTATAATTTCCTATGGTTAATTGTAATTTCATTTCTGTTGATAGATCTTTGTCATCTATTCCAGTAAATTTTTCTAACAGAGTTGAATGAAGTCTTTCTACGTCAGAGTTTCCTGTATGGTTATTTGGTGTTGTCCAATGTACCTTTATTTTGCTTTCCATTAGAAATGCTATTATCTGTTCAGATTTGAATTCATTGTCCATTATTTTTCCAAACTTTGCGAAATGATCTATTAATATTAATTTTTTACTTCTCCAATTTCTGTCAATTATTGGATATGCCACCGCAAATTTTGTCAATTTATCTATAATTGTTACAAATGTCTTTTTATTTATATGAAATACATCCAAATGGATTATTTCATTTTTTTCTTTTGGTGTTTCTGTTATTACAAATTTTGGTTTTATAGGATCTCTGTCATATTTAATTTCTTGACATTTTAAGCAATTATTTATAATTAATTGGATGTGTTCTTGTAACTTTGAAAAGTATATTTTATTTTTTAAACTGTAATAAGTTTCTTCTCCTTTATATTTATTATTTAAATATTTGATTGACATATGATCTATGATGATTTTAAAATTGTTCCCATATAAATATGGTCTAAAATAATTGGTAGAATATACTATGGCGAGGAATTCTTTGTCTGCGACAATATAATTTTTCTCATGGTTATTCAATGTTCTGGAGACATAACATACCGGGTGCCCCTCTTGAGATAACACTGCTCCTACTGCAAAATCGCTTGCATCAGTCGTTAATGTAAAAGTTTTATCATATTCTGGATATTTGAGTATTGGTGGGCTGTTACTAGGGCTTTCAAATTTTCAAATGCTAATATATATGATGGATCTTTTTGATTGATTGTTGTATCTTTTTTTAAATATCTTATCATTGGATATGCTATTTTTGCATAGTCTTTAGTGAATTTTCTATAATATCCTGTCATTCCTAAAAAACCTTTTAATTGTTTTTCTGTTTTTGGTAAGCTAAGGTTTCCTATATCCTTTATTTTATTGGGATTTGGTTTAATGCCTTCTTTTGTTAATATGTGTCCTAAAAATTCGGTGTCATATTTCATAAAACTACATTTATCGAATTGAATTTTTAAATTATGCTCTTGTAATTTCTTAAATATTTTTTCTAAAGATTTGATATGTTCTTCTAGTGCTGTTGAAAAGATTAGAATATCGTCTAAATATACTACACAGATTTGATTAATATATTCTCTTAATATGTTATTCATTAATCTCTGAAATGTGGCTGGTACATTTTTTAAACCGAAAGGCATTCTTATATATTCGTAAACTCCTGCTGGTGTGACGAAAGCGGTTTTTCTATATCTTTTTCTGCTACTAAAATTTGATGGTATCCCTTGGCTAAATGTAATGAGCTAAAATATTGTGCTTTTCTTAACTTATCTAATATACTGTCAATATTGGGTAACGGATATTTGTCATCGACAGTAACTTGGTTTAATTTTCTGTAATCTACTACTATTCTGAATTTTTGACTATTTGAATTATCCTTCTTCTTTGGAATGACTATAATTGGTGTACTATACCGACTATTACTTTTTAAAATTATGCCTTGTTTTTCCATTTCTTCCATTTGTTTTCTAACTTCGGCTTCATGTTTTGGTGGATATTTATATAACTTGGAATTTATTTGTTCATTGGTTGTGGGTTTTATTTCATGAACTATTGTATTGGTATTAGTTAATATGTCTCCTTCTTTGAATAATAATTTTTTATTACTTTTTTAGGGATTTTTCTTCTAATTGGTTTAAATGTTTCGTTTGAATGTCACATACTTCACTTATTTCCAACACATTTACTTCATTAAGTGGTTTGGCTAGGAATGGAAGATGTATAGTACTTCATTTTTTAATAATATTTTTTGTTCTCTTATATTTATTTCTTTAACATTTTTATTTATCCAATCCATACCTATTAAAAAATCGTATGGTTTGTCTAAATCTAGTAATACCCATTTCATTCTGGCATTGCTAGGTTGATTGAATTCTTTTGGACAGTTTGTTTTTGCATGGTCTGTATTCCGTTTAATTTTTCCTTCAATAGTATGAATTTGAATTTTATTTTCGTTTATTTTTTCATAAAATGATGTAGATACTTTTCGTCAATTTAGAATACTAATGGTAGAGCCTGTGTCAATTAAGGCTAAAAATTGGTTCTTATTCAAAGTTAATTTAATAAAAATTTTATTTTCATCCGAGGCTAGTTGATAAAAAACTCATTATTTATAATTTGATTGACTTTCTCTTTTGACTGCAAATTATCTACTTCCATATGTTGGGTTGATTGAGATGTATTATTTGTAAATTGATTCGATGGATTTAGATTTTGGTTGTAATTTCGATTAGCCCTAAACTGATTCGATCTGTTTTGATATTGTTGATTTTCGTTGTAGTTTTGGTACTGATTCGGTCTGTTTTGGTTGTTATCTCTAAACTGATTCGGCCTTTTTTGGTTGTCATTTTGATTATTATCCCTAAATTGATTTGGTCTGTTTTGCTGGTGTTGACTTGGATTAATGTAATTGTTATTTCTATATTGTCCTGAACGTTGTCTGTTAGTTTCATTAAAATTATTATTTCGATTTTGCGTTTGTTGGTTTTGATTTTTATTATTTGGCAATTTATCAATTATAAGGTTATATCTGTCTTGCCCTATATATTTAAATAAAATAGATCTAATGGTATTTAGTTCAAATATATTGTACAATTCGGCTGCTAATGCTCCTGCTGTTATTTCTTTAATTTTTAACATTAATATGGTACTTAAGTTTGTTATAATTTCAATTGGGAAATCACTGAATGCTGCATTTTCAGTTATATGGTTAATGAGGGATTGTATCCTGTCTAATAACTCACTTATACTATTACCTTAAGTGTTGATATTTCCTTGATGATGCTGGATTGATCTCTGATGGGTCTGTAGTGAATTTTTAGCTTCTGTTTACAAATTTTCCATGTCTCTGGTGTTTCTGCTTCCAAATAATTTTTTGCTGCTCCGCCGATTTTTTCATTATATATGATGGTGTATACTTGTACTGCTTGGTTGCCATATTCTAATAATATTCTTTCCACTGATTGGATGAAGGATGGAAGAGTTCCAGGTTCTCCAGTAAATATTGGTAGATATTTAATATTTTTCTCATTCGCCATTCTCAAATTTATTTGTTGGTTTTGTCTGGTGATAATTTTTGTTAATGCCAATAAACACTGTTCCATAGTATTTTGTGCCATTTTTCTATTTTGGTCAAAAATTGGTTTCGATTTCTTATTCGTTTTTCCAGGGTACAACTTTTGTGATCAGCTTTGTTTCTTCGTACACTATTAAATTTCTCTTTAGAGCACTGCGTTTTCCACTTTATTTAACACAAATGTTTTTATTTTAATTTATTTATATTACTTCCAGAAACTGTTTAAGTCAGAATCCGATACTTAGTATTCGTCTAAGTGAAGTATATAATAATATTAATTTTATTATTACGTCTTTACCGAAAAGTGATTTACTTATTTGGTCACTGAATCCTTGTTCTACTGAAAAGGATCCTACCGACTGCGCCAATTATATATTTCGTTTAATAGCGAAATAATTAAAATAACGGAACTGGTTTTACTTCTAAAAAAACTTCTTTATTCCGGAGTGTTATAATTATTACAATAATTTTACAACTGAACTCTTAAGACTATTCTACCTCTATTTATATGAGGTTTTTATAAGAATTATCAGATTCTTTATGAGCAAAGTATTATTTACACATTATCATTGAAATATCATATTTGTTCAATTTGAAATTTCATTCTTATTATTTATTGATAATTCTTATAAGTAAACTATTATTTATATATTTTTAGTAAAGATTATATTATTTATTTTTTTGATGTTTAAAAGAACATTGGTCTTTTGATATGTTTCTTTGGTATTTCGGGCAAAGAAACTGTTATCTCTTCGGATTTAGTTAGTATATATGTAACTCGCATGATCTGTGAAAAATTCACGATTGAAAAAGGTACTTAACGATGAATCACCCGTTAAGATATTAAAAAAACAATATGTTAGAACGGAACAGTCACGATGCAAAATAGCTTTTTTCTTCGGTAAATTCTATTATTCTTTTATTCAAACGGCTCAAAAACGTTGCATAAAACAATATCATACTGTTATGGGGTTTTTTCCTTTTTTAAGAAAGTCCATGTCAAGTCATCGCTCGCTTTCGACGGCTTTCACCACTGTGTAGACTGTCTGGATTCTGAGCTATAGTAATTGATCCACGTAAAGAATCCTTTGGATTAGAATTAATCATATCCAAATTTTGTTCTGAAGTGGCCAAACGTTGACTTTTTGATCAATTTGCACTATATTTCACGAGTTAGAATATTTGATGATTCATGAAATCATCAAATATTCCATGAAAGAAAAGAAAACAATCACTAGAAATTTCCAGAAGTATTTTTATGATTTACTTATATTAATTGAATCATGAAATACTTCTGGAAAAACCACACAAAAAAAAAGAACACCACACGACCGGAAGAATAACCATGAAGTTTCTCGAATTAAAGTAAACAAAACAACGTCAAGAAAAAGCTTCTTGTCAAACAATAGAAAACACGTTTACATGAGGTATATAGAACAACATTGAAACTAGAATTTTCTAGCATGTGCAGGATGAGACACTTTTACTATAAATACAGAAGAAAAGTGATGCATAAAAATCAATCTTAATCAGACAGTTGAAGTCTAAGCTTCATCCGAGGGATTTGAAACGTGATTATTTGTGGAAAGCGATTACAAGGGCGATTTCAATATAAAAGTGAAATAGTGATCAATTATAAAAATAGTGCCTGTGTATTTTTAAATAAACTGTGATAAATTAATTCTTATAATTAATTATTGAAAGACAAATATTTTTTAAGACAATTGTTAACGCAGAAATAATTATAAATAAAGCTTATACACTAAATTCACATAAATAAAAAGTGTTATCATTTTAATAACATCGAACCGAACGGGTAGCACGTCACATTGGTGTCAGAAGTGAAATTATTTATTGTGAATCAGTGCGGAAAAGACAATTGTGCTAAAAATTTCTGCAAGAAAATTCGAAATTAAACTAGAAACTTCTGTGGGAAAAATTTCGAAGAAATTCGTTATTAAGAAATTTGAGTGTATAATAATTTCACCGGTGTGAGAAATTTCAGGGGCGTACAAGAAATTTTGTGTACTTTTGTATGAGTTGTATAAAAATTTCGATTGTGCGAAATTTGAGGTTATACGTCGTGTATTGTGTGAAAATTTCGATTGTACGAGAAATTTCGTAGAAATTAAGATTATACTAGGAAATTTCGTGGTATTTAGATACTGTGCGAGAAGTTTCGATAGAACAATAGAATTTCGTGAACAATTAAAAATATTTGAACAATGGAAAGTAAATTATTAGACAATTTGAGTACATCAGAACTATCCACAGTTCTGAGTGTGTGGAATTTACCTTCCAAGGGAAGTAAAACAGATAAAAAGAAAAAAGTAATCGTTGAATGTGCAACAAGAGAACTAGACAGTAGCACATTCGACTTTAGTGAAATTCTGAAAGAGGGAAAACAAGAAGAAATCAACAACGAAGAGGGAAACCAAGAAGAAATTACCAACGAAGACGCGGCTAAAACAACAGCAAGTGTTCAAGATGATTTAAAGACGCTTATGGCCATGATGATCGGTCTTCAGACTAGTCTGCAAGGCGAAATAAAAACAAATGCTGCCGGACTCGAGAACAAAATGGATTCAAATGCTTCGAATTTACAAGGCGAATTAAAATCAACTGCTTCTAGTCTGTAAAATGAAATACAATCAAATATTTCCGGACTCGAGAGTAAAATGGTATCTAGTGTTTCCGGTCTCGAAAATAAAATTGCAACTATGGCTGATATGTAGAACGAAATGGAATCCAGCATGGGCGAATTAAAAATTCAGGTGGAATCCAGTGTTGCGAACCTTGAAACTAAAATTAGTACGGAAATCACTACAGTTCGTACGGAAGTGAGCAAAGTTGAGCAGAAATTGGAAGAAAGAATAACTACCGAAGTCAGCAACGTTCAAGAAAAAGTAACAGAACTAGAAGCAAAAATGGCTGACATCAAAGAAAATAAACCAAATATTGAGTCATTAGGTAGAAGGATGAAGCCACCAATATTTGACGGCAAAACTTCATGGCCAGTATACAAACGACAGTTTGAAGCCGCTGCTGGTGCGAACGACTGGTCCGACAAAGAAAAAGCCACAGCATTAATTCTGGCTCTACGGGGTAATTCAGCCGATTTATTACGGACAATCTCATCGGAAAATGAGAAAAATTACAATTACATTGTAACACAATTGGACATTCGATATGGGGATAACCACATGGAGGACGTATACCGAATGGAGCTCGTCAACAGAATGCAAGAACCTGGAGAGACACTTCAGGAGTTGTCAGCAGATATTGAGCGGTTGGTATACTTGTCATACCCGGATTATCCCCTGGAGCTGCAGAATGACTTGGCTGTAGAAAGATTCACTAATGCCATTCGGGATGCAGACATTCAGTTCAAGGTCCGGATTAGTGGAAAGCACATGTTGCACGATGTGTTGGCTGTAGCGTTGACATTGGAAGCTGCAAAGAGAGCAACGAGGGCGGTTCCAATGATACGAGCTGCTATGGTTGATGAAGACTCAACAGAACTAACAATAAACCAACTAACCGAAAAGATAAAGGCGAATGTGCAACAAGCTATCCAGGAATTGGAATTGAACGATACTAAAAGAAGACTGAAATGCTGGGGCTGCGGTAAAGAAGGACATTTAGAGCGGCAGTGCCCCAACCAGACAAAAGCACCGATTATGGTATCAGTCTCTCTCCTACAACAGAAGAATGACAGATTGACGACGCAAGGAGTAATTGCTGGTCATCGATGCAGGATCATCGTAGGTACGGGTGCAAGTAGATCCATCGTGAACAGGAAGCTCATTAGTAGAAAACACATGAGCAGAAGCAGTAACAGTGTTCTTCAAACAGTTACAGAGGAATCATCTCCGATTCTGGGTGAAGTGATTCTAGCATTGGGGCTAGATGAGTATGTGTTTCGACATACGTTTTTGGTGGCTGATATAATGGACGATTGTATCATGGGCCTGGACTTCATGAAGCAGAATGGAGTGAGTGTAAACATTGAAGATAGGTTATTGCGATGTGGAAATATTGAGTTCCCGCTAACGTTGGAGGAAGCAGATTCCAGTGGCAGCAAATCAAATCTACGAGATCAACAAGTTACGTCAGATGCGAATGCTGTTGTAGAAATGAAACGGATGGACGACATTGGACTGACAACTCAAGATACGGAGTTGTCAAAAAGTAAAAATAAAAGGAAAAGAAGCAAATCCAGTGTCATAGATGCTGAAGGGGTTTTTTGAGGAAACGAGTAAGGACTGCAGGAATGTGAAAAAGGTAGTAGCTATCTGTACATTAAGGATTGGAGGCGATGACATGTAGAGCTTCCGAAACGAGCAGCTAAAGGATGAAGATGTTGGACCAATCCTTAAATGGAAGAAAAGGGGTCAGCGTCCAAAATGGAGTGATATTGTAATACGCAGTGATACGACAAAAAGTTATTGGGCTCAGTGGGACTCGTTACAGATAGAAAATGGCGTTCTGAGGAGAAAATGGGATTCTCCTGATGGAAACGCCAAACTAATGCAGTTGATCGTGCCCAAGTCCAAAGTACATGAGGTACTTGGTGAAGTACATGCTGGAACTTCAGGGGGACATTTGGGAGTCAATAGAACATTACCGAAGGTGCGAGAACGATTCTATTGGGTACACTGGCAATCTGATGTCAAAAGTTGGTGCAGGAATTGTGACACCTGTACAAAAATTGTAGGACATCAAAATGAAACTAAAACTGCAGTGGGGCAATATGTTGACGCTGAACTGGAACAAGACACGAGCGATCAGGATAGCACCAGACAGACTCCACCGGAAAGATCATCTGGACAGCATATACGGGTTCCGGTGGACAAAGTATTTGAGGAACCTGCAAACAACGAATTAAAAGATAGTGACTGCACCAACGAGATGAACTCTTTGGACGTGGTATGGCGAAAGCGAAAATCATCAAAAGTAAAAATGAAGGTTATTCATTCAAATCAGTTAGCGAAGAATCGCGGCACGAGTCCAAAAGATTCTGTTCGGGACGAACAGATTTAAGGAGGGGGTAGTGCAAATAGTGACTGTGTATTTTTAAATAAACTGTGATAAATTAATTCTTATAACTAATTATTGAAAGACAAATATATTTTAAGACAATTGTTAACGCAGAAATAATTATAAATAAAGCTTATACACTAAATTCACATAAATAAAAAGCGTTATCATTTTAATAACATCGAACCGAACGGGCACGTCACAAATTGTTACCAAACGAGGCACGCATGTTGCTCTAAGCTTTTTCACATGGAAATTTCTATGTAGTGTTCAAGTAAATTCATGGCGTCCCGTCTCTATTACCACATTACTTATCAACCCAAGTAGTACATACAGGAGTGACTTCCATTTTTCACATTTAAAGTTTATGAATTCTTTCGAACGTTTTACATTTTAAAATACACGAGTAGAAGGCTCAAGTAGAAGGCTGGGTATAAAAATATATAGGCAAAGAAAAAGAGATTATGAAGAACCGAGCCTGGATTTAAACCAGGGTCTCATCAGCTTCTAGAAATGAGGTCTTTACCGACTTGACCATTCAACACTGTAGTTATTAATTTATTCAATTTGCCTTTTCTAAACATTATTCAAACAATACAACTGTTATTCGAAATATAACAATTATTCTATAACCTTTCAATGTCTATGCCAATTATTTGTATTAACTATTATGAAACTAATACTCCTACAGTTCGGCCATCCTGACAGTACAGCCGCCCTCGGCCGACCTCACGGATATAAATATATATTATACCGTATGGATTATACTAATACAACTAATTTATCCCGTATGGATCGATCATAGGCTATCTGAGTTTGTCTAAATATTAATATATATATCCCGTATGGATTATATTAATATAACTAAGTAATTTATCCCGTATGGATAATTTTTATCATAATAAGATCCCTCTTTTTACATAGAAATGCATCAATTAGTCTTCTACCGAACCCAATGATATAATTTCTCTAATTCGAATTTTAATTTTTTATTTATCTGGTACGTTTTTGCAATTTTGAACCATAGTGCAGCGGATCAATTCTCGAGTGAAATAGCGTATTACGATTTGGATAAAATCGTATCTAAAATATATTTAAAAAAAAACACCAAAAAAACAGGCTATGCGAAATTTCTGCTCAATCGGACAAGTTTAAGGCGACCCGTATTCGCCTTGAAGTTGGAACATAGTATTACCAACGACGCTTCCCTATATTAACCATTTATATTTCTCTTTTTAAGGAAATTTATGTGGGAACATTCACGCGACCCCAGGAGCTATTAAAAAACATTCTGAAATAAATTTCCTAAAAGTTAATTCGAAAGCTCCTTAAATTTCCAAGCTCGATGAGGGTCGCCTTGCAGTTCTCCGATTGAGCTAAAATTTCGTGTATATCGTTTTTTTGTTAATTAGAACAAAATTGAGGGGTGGCAGCTAGACTTTGGCAAAGTTGAAAAATAAGGGCCACTCTAATATACACCCATGTGCAAAATAATAGCAGTGTGAACATCACTTGCAGAAATTCAAAGATAAACATTTTTTATAAAAACAAAATTTATTTCTTTTATGTTTAAATAGTTGAACTGAGTTAAAACACAACAAAAAAAAAACAATTGTTTCAATTTATAATAAACTGTTGCAAAATAGAATTAGTTTAAATTAAGAATGGCACATTTTCGGTGTGCAAAAAAATAGCAGTGTTACGAATATTTCGCAAATAACAAATTTTAAAATAATAGATACGCCTCAAATTCAGGTGAAATATCTCAAAGTCCTTTAATATTTGGTGGTATAACCATTCTTACGTATGACAGCTGTACAACGACGAGGCACATTTCGTTTTTCTTTAAAAATTGCTTGCTAGATGTCGACCCATAGATTGTCGGTGGGTTTCAAGTCAGGAGATTGAGCTGGGCATTCCAAAACTTGAACCCTATTTAATGAAAGCCAGTTTTTTGCCAATTTGCTGCTATGTTTTGGGCCATTGTCTTGCATAAGGACCCATTTCAACGCCATATCCTCTTCCGCATAAGGCAGCATGACCGTAGTAGGTATACTGTCACTTGGCGAGGTTACGTGTATTCTGGCACTTGGCCAGGTGGACGTGGCAGATTGAGACTGAGCAATGGTAGCGAAGCATTTGTTTCTTTCTGTGTGCCTTCTATCTTATGAGTGGGGGGAATGAGGTTGAGCGGGAATTGGGTGGGGTGAGGGCATGGTAAATGCGGCCAATGAGAGCGCGGCATTTGTCCTTTTCTCTCTAGGCGTTACCGTGATTTATTGTTGTCGCCGCGGTTGGTTGGTGGAGGAATAAATAGCCGTCGACAAAGCATGTTGCCACACCCCTCAAATGGGCTGTCGACCCTAGGTTTTTAAACATGGCTTTTGACCAATTGTTTTTAAACATGGCTGTCGAAACATGTGGTGGAATACATCGTCAGGGCGTGGTGTGGTATTTCATCATCAGGACGTGTGATATTTTTTGAGAGGTTTATGGATATTTTCAAGGTCCAGCTGTATTAGATTACAAAATTTAACCAGAATACATCTGGTGACAATTAAGTAATTTTTTGGGGTAAATGTATGTAAATTTATAGAAATAATATGTGGAACAACTGCGATCATTCGTCAAGAGCATTTAAGACATCAAAAACACTAGAAATAAGCTAGAACAAGATAATGTAGTAGTAACTAAGGCGTATTACAAAATTGGTAATGCGAATCTTCAGCATATAAAATCCATCTATGCAACGCATTAAAAAATTTTAAATTGTAATCACACCGTTCCATATATGCAACAAAACAAATATACGGACGCATTGGAAGAATTTGAAATCTTTAAAGATGGAAGCTTGTTCCCGGAACGCACTGTGTATATATAAAGAAACGACCATAAAGTTGTATGATTGTCAATAAAGTAATAATAACATATATTCATTAATTAAAAAAAAACTGTTTACTCTTATACTTTCCACCGTATATTTTATGAATTTGCATGAGTAAATATATCTTTTTAAGAAATCGATATTACCATCATTAATAGTTCCAAATGTAGCCTTTGGGCGATCGTGAAGAAATTCCAATTCTTATCAATTGTTTCTTGGATGTTCTTTGCACATTATTTTTCTCGGCTGTAATACGCGCTTACCACTTTCCAATATCTAGATTATACGATAAATGCAAACAACATTCAAGAGTACGCGACGGAATATGACAAAATGTGAACACACTTCGAAATCAGCAAATACTAACAGATAATTTTTTCTAATATCGATTTATAAAAGATTCAAGAAAGTGGTATATAACTTTCCCTTTCTCTTCGCGAGCCGCCAAAATACGAAATTTCTGAAAAAATTCAACATAAGCATGACTTTTGTGTATCTTTTAGGCAGGGCACGGATTCCTCGTTGAAAGACTTGTTCGGATTTCAAGGCAATTCAGTCACCGAGCCATTTTCGCAGTTCAAGATTGAGCATGTGTGTCAGCAGGGTCATGTTGTATCGAAGCAAATGTTGTGAATACAGCTGGTGGAGTAGCATTTCCCAACCAAGTGCTTCCAACGTTTCCTGAACCGGTTTACCAACATGTGGCTGAGCGTTATCTTATTGCAACATCACTTTGTGTCTGCGAGCCCATTCTAGTCGCTTTCCTTCAAAGCACGATTCAATTCGGTAAGTTGTTGTCTGTAAATATCACCAGCTGCTGTTTCACTCATTTGAAAAAGTTCATGTTAGACCACACCCTTCATCTTCCACCAAATACTTTCTTCCCATGGATATTCCGCTTTGCATTCGATGTTGATGGCTGTCCAGGATCACACCAATGTTTTTTTGCGTTTGACATTGTCATAAAGAATGCATTTCTCAACACCAGTAACAGTAAGCTTTACCCATCCATCGGTGCGCTTCATTTCTTCAGGTTAAACCAAAAAAGTAAAACTTCCCGCGAATGCTGTTTTGTTGGCTCGTAAGTTGACATTATGAGCTAAAAACTTGGTTATTTTCAATTGAATTTCAAATGACTTCGTATAATACTATTTCTGAATATCCGCAAAGTACGCCTCAGTTTTAACTTCTTCATTTGAATGAAATCTTTCTCTACGAAGCCATCTTTTCAGATTTGGAAACAGATAATATTCGCCGGGGTCCATTTCTTTAGAATATGCAGAGGGAAGCCATTCGCAACGTAATTCACGTAATTTTGCCATTGCAATTACATTGCACTGTCATTGTTAAAATCTCTATCTAATTATTAAGATTTTATACTAAAAGAAACTATTGGAATTCAACAATAATATATTTTTAGTTGAAATATGTTTTTATATTTTTTAAAAAGTAATATTTGTAAAATTGAAAAATTCATTCACCTGATCATAAATTGAAATAAAATATTTGCATCCGGTGAATGAATTTTTGCGTTAATTTTGATTAATTAACAAATTTAATTTTTTAATAATTTTAATACGATATTTTCGATCCGGGAAATAAAAAAAAATCAAGTTGATTAAGGGCAATGCACGCACCTGTAAATTTTTGTACAGTTTGCAATTCGGCATAATTATAATTATTGATTTTATAAAATGTTTTTCAGTCAGTTAGTTTCTCGCCATAAAACCGTGCATTGCTCACCAAAAGTTGGTAATAAATTTCCCGTTACATTTGTGTGTTAAAAGCAATTTTTGTATTAATTTAACATTCTCAAAAAAAGTTGTGATAATAAAGTTGAAATTAATTTTATCAAACATTTGTGTTTTTTTGTGTTTTTTTTTTCATTAAATCCTTTCAGGATTTAACATTGGTCCTTCGAGCCGGATATTATTTTTTATTATTAACCTCAACATTTGTACTTGCAAACAGAATAATAAAATTATTACATTTAAAGTGTTTTGTGAGTTTTATTATTAAATGAAATCAAGTAATACAAGAACATCAAAGCGGTAAGTGAAGTATATATTATCATTGTAAATTTATTGACTATTTCTCCCAATAATGTCAGAGTATTCGGTTTCCTTTTTTTCTGTGTGTTTTATAACCAATTTTTGTGTTGCCGTGTTCTATTATTCAGCAAATGGAGGGTTTAGTCAATGCACAACTCATCAATAAACATGAATTTGACAAATTCATAATCAACCTAAAGAAAACCTCCAAAGATAAAAGATCTGCAGGATTTTTGACGAAAAAACAAGAATGCTTACATGAGTTGTGGACAACTATAAAACATACAAACAGAAAAATGCTTGAGATTTATTCCAAATCAGATGAAACATTGCCTTATTTTAAACATTTTCTGATCTCGAAGAAAACTATTGTACGGCTTCTAGCTTCATTTTTGACCACTTAAAACAATTTAAAGTACCCTCTGGAAGTCATAATTCAGACAATAAAAAAAGTGATTGTGAAAATTCTGAATTCAAATTACCACGAATTGAAATTCCTCGGTTTTCGGGAAATTACCAAACATGGACATCGTTCCACGATTTATTTGTGGCAATCGTTCATAGCAACAAACAAATTTCAAATGTGCAAAAACTACAGTATCTCCAGAGTAGCTTATCTGGTGAAGCTGAACAATTAATTCGGCATGTGCAAATAACAGATGTGAACTATTTATCAGCGTGGGAAATTTTAGTGAAAAGATACCAAAATAATCGAGCAGTAGTTAATGCACAATTAAACATTCTCATGACTTTGAAAATTCAATCAGGTGAATGCACAAGTGGTTTAAAGATAATGTTGGATGTGACCAATGAAGTTCTGGAAGCACTTAAAGGTTTAAGAATAAATATTGACAATTGGGATCCACTTTTGATTTTTATTTCGTCGTAAAAATTAAGCAGAGAAACTATCATTGGGAACTTTTATTGAGCGCGAGAGTTGATGCTTGCGCCATACCTATATTAGAAGAGTTTAAAGTGTTTTTAGAAAGCAGATTTCGTACGTTAGAAGCAATTTCAGCTTCAAATACAACAAATTCTCAAATTGATAAAAATCTGCGTGGAATTATGAAGCCACTTGTAAAACGTTCTCATGTGGCCGTGACCACAACCAAGTGCCCGATCTATTCTGATGATCACCCATTACGAAATTGTACAAAATTTCTTAATATGACGATGAAGGATCGACATGATTTTATAAAAAAGCATCAACGATGTTTCAATTGTTTGGCACTGTCTCACTCTTCACCAAGTGCCCGATCTATTCAGATGATCACCGATTACGAAATTGTACAAAATTTCTTAATATGACGATTAAGGATCGACATGATTTTATAAAAAAGCATCAACGATGTTTCAATTGTTTGGCACTGTCTCACTCTTCACAAGATTGTAAAAACCGATGAATTGTCAGAAATGCAATAAACGACATAACACGCTTTTGCATTTTGATCGTGAATTAAATAAAAATAAATCACCTCAAGGTCAAGCAGGTCTACGAGGTAGTCAAGACAATTCGAATTTGGTGAATTTTTTAAATGTCACACTGAGTTAAAATTCTCAGCCATCAAATGTAAACTCAACTCACAATGATGTGATTCGTGATACGAATCATTTTACTTCTCATTTTACCAAGGATATATGTTCTAAAACTGTATTATTGGCAAGGATATATGTTCTAAAACTGTATTATTGGCTACAGCTTTGATCCACATTTATACACCAAAGGGCGGGATAGCAGTTTTACGAGCTCTAATAGATCAAGGGCCCCAAGCCTCGTTTATTACAGAAGATGCAGTTGACCGTCTGTAATTATTTAGAAAACCCACGCATGCAGTAGTAAGTGGACTTGGAAGAAAACAAGTTGATGTTATTCACAGTTCGATTTCCTGCAAAATAACATCCCATTTTCGTTCTTCTTATGAAGGTCAATTAGATGCCTTTGTACTTAAAAGGTTGACAAGTTTATTGCCAGCACAAAATGTAACGAGACAACCATGGCCTCATATCGAGAAATTAGAGTTAGCTGACCCAAATTATTATGTTGCACAAAAGATCGATATTTTATTGGGTTCAGATATTTATGGTGATATTAGGAAGGAATTATTAAGGGACCTACTGGAACACCCTTAGCACAAGAAACATCATTAGGGTGGATCTTATCAGGCCAACTATTCACCACAAGACGACATCAATCTTCGTTTCACGTCAAGATTTCTTCTGTAACTGATGACAATTTGGAATTTCTGTTACGACAGTTCTGGGAGCTTGAAAACATCTCATCAGAGCGCGAGCTTAGTCCTGATGAAGAAGATTGTGAGAAACAATATGCAACAACTCATAGAAGAGATGATGATGGCCGATACATTGTTAGATTGCCTTTCAAAGGGAAAGGTTTACCAGGAATTGTGAACTCTAAACCAAATGCTTTCATTCGTTTGTTACAAATGGAAAAAAGATTTCGACAAAGCTCAGACCTACTTATCAAATACGTGAAGTTTATGGAAGAATACTGGAACCTTGACCACATGGAAGAAGTTAGCGAGTCTTACATTGAATCAAAATATACCACAAGCACACCATATTTTTTCCACACCATGCTGTACTTTAAGAAGACAGCACAACTACAAAGCTACGAGTAGTTTTTGATGCTTCAAGTAAAAATAAAGGCCAACAATCTTTGAATAACAATGTTTATATTGGACCTACCTTACAAGATGAACTCAGCGTAATTCTAGTTAGGTGGCAAAAACACCAAGTAGTGTTTACAGCTGACATTGAGAAAATGTACCGTTAAATACTAGTGGCAAAAGATCATCATAATTTCCAAAGAATATTATGGCGAAATAGTACTGCTCAATCTATACAAGAATTTAGATTGAAAACAGTAACATATGGAATGTCATGTGCTCCCTATTTGGCTATTCGTACACTAAGACAATTGGCGATTGATGAAAAAGACGATTTCCCCGTGGCATCAAAAATCACAAAAAGATTTTTACGTTGATGATGTTATGTCAGGAGTCAATAGTGTAGAAGAGGCTTTGGAGATCCAAAACCAATTACGCGGTATGCTTTGTCGAAGAGGGTTCTATTTACGAAAATGGACTAGCAATTATGAACAAATTGTAAAAAATGTACCAAATGAAGATCGAGAATTGAAGGAGCCATTTGATATTGAATTCAATGAAACCGTAAAGACCCTTGGAGTCCACTGGAATCCTGTGAATGATGAATTTGGTTTTTGTATAAAATTACAATCTGCGAATAAACCAGTTACAAAGCGTTTGTTCTTAGCAGAAGTTTCTCGATTATTTGATCCCTTAGGTTGGTTAGCACCGACTGTAATAGTTGCTAAAATAATGTTCCAACAACTCTGGTTAAGTGGAATAGGTTGGGATGATGAACTTCCTGCTCTATTAGCATTACAATGGGAATAGTTTCGTAAAGAGCTTCATGATATACAAAACATTAAAATACCACGGTGGATTAATTACACGAAAGAAATAAGTGAATACGAATTACATGGGTTTTGCGATGCTTCCATACATGCATACGCTGCTGTAGTTTATTTTCGTTGTGTAGATAAAGAAGGAACTGTTCACGTGTCATTACTGCTATCAAAAACTAGAGTTGCTCCAATTAAACAGATAAGTCTACCTCGTTTGGAATTATGTGGTGCGGTTTTGCTCAGTAAATTATTAAAGAAAGTCAAAGACTCCATGCAAATAGAGTCAATGACAATACATGCATGGACAGATTCTACTATCGTACTGGCATGGCTGCGTGCTTTACCAAATAAATGGAAAACCTTTGTCGCCAATCGGGTAAGCGAGGTTCAACAAAATTCAAATATTAGTCAATGGAGACATGTTATTTAAAGTGACAACCCAGCCGATTGTGCTTCAAGAGGCTTAACACCATCTATTTGAAAACAACATACATTATGGTCGTCTGGTCCTGAGTGGCTAAAATCGTCTTTAGAAATGTGGCCCACCGGGTTATTAGACATCGGAGAAACGCAACTAGAAGAAAAGGGACCACGAATAACGTCAAATTTGGCAACAATAGATGTTGATATTCTAGGAAAATATTCTAGTCTTAGACGATGTATAAGAGTGGTCGCCTATTGCTTTCGGTTTTGTCATAATCTGCGGGTTTGTGAGAGTGAGAGAAGAAACCAGCATTTGCGCGTAAGTGAACTAACAAACGCCACTAAAACTATTATCAAAATTGCTCAACATACTGACCTTCATTCCGAAATCACTTGTTTAAAAAACAACAAAAATTTACCTGAAAGGAACAGGATACAGAATCTAAACCCATTTTTGGACCAGAAGACGATCTTGCGATTCGGGGGTCGTCTTAACAATGCATATTTATCTTACGATGAAAAGCACCCAATAATTCTATCAGATGAAGGCCAATTGACTATATTGATAATTGATGATACCCATCGCAATACTGTTCATGGAGGAACGCAATTAATGTTAAATGTTATTAGGAAAAAGTATTGGATATTACGTGCTCGAATGATAGTAAAGCTCCAAATCCATAAATGTGTTAAATGTTATAGACATTCAGCCATCCCAAAAAACCAATTAATGGGAGAGCTTCTCGAACCAAGAGTTAAAGTAACTAGACCATTTTGCCACACGGAAATTGATTACAGTGGTCCTGTTACTATAAAAGAATCAAAATGTCGAGGTAGAATAAAGACTTCGAAGGGTTACATTGCGGTCTTTATTTGCCTAACCACAACGGTAGTTCATTTAGAAGCAGTCAGTGACATGACAACTGATGCTTTCTTGGCAGCATTCAGTCGATTTACGTCTCGAAGAGGTCTGTGTACAGATTTGTACAGTGATTGTGGTACAAATTTCGTTGGAGCAAATGCTCAGCTGATTCGAGAAAAATTGAAGTACCAAAAAGAGATTGCAGAAGTGAAAAACATTTTAAGTTCAAAAGGAACAGAGTGGCATTTTATTCCTCCCGCATCTCCACATTTTGGTGGGTTGTGGGAAGTTAGAGTTAAATCCATGAAATACTATTTAAAACGCGTATTGGGCAATGCATTGCTTACGTTCGAAGAAATTTCTACAGCCTTGGTACAAATTGAAGCGTGCTTAAATTCTCGTCCGTTATGTCCAATGACAGCAGATCCAGAGGACTGCACAGCATTAACTGCTGGTCATTTCTTAATTGGTGACATTTTGCTTTCTTCACCACATCCGAACTTAATTGATAAAAATGTACCATTGACTAAACGCTGGTTAATCATCAAAAGAATGCAACAAGAATTTTGAAAAAGATGGTCTTCAGAGTACCTATCTAGATTGCAACAGCGCCCAAAATGGATCTTAAAGCAACCAAATGTACAAAAGGGAAATTTGGTGTTAGTTAAAGATGAAAGATTACCTCCATGTAAATGGTTATTAGGTCGTGTCACTGAATTACAACAAGGTGCGGATTCATTAGAGTTGTCACAGTTCAATGTGAAAATAGCATTTTCAAACGCCCTATCACCAAAATTTGTATGCTCCCTATACAAGATAATGAAGTTGATAAAATAGAGACTGTCTGAGAATATTAACCAATTAATTTAAAATTGATAGACAATATTTTAATATAAGTTAATAATTAGTTAATGAATTTATAAAAATTTTAAAATCCTACAGTACAACGTCATATCATAATCATGGACTTACGGTTACGGTTACTTACGGTTTCAATTTTTGTATTAATAGCATTAATGTACAAAACAACAGTAGTAACAACTTTAATTTCATATGATTGCGGCCAGGAGAGAGTAAATTTTAGTGCTATTTCATTACTAGACGTTAGGAAGTGTCTATTCGAAGACACAAATGTAACTCATGAAAAAGAAGATATTCAACTTCTTCAAGTCAGCGAAGTGGCCAGCATACACATGTACCAGTGCAAGGTCAATATTATTCAATCTGTTTTTAAATGTGGAATGTTTAGTCACCTTAGTCTGGTTCGTGGCGGTCTAAGCACATATATAGTAGAAATATCCAAAGAAGAATGCATGAATGTACATGAACTTGGAATATATAAATTACAAAGTAGCCGAGTAATTGCTGATATTAAAGCTAACTCATCGTCATCCTATACAGAAACAGTCTCTGGAACCATTGATATTGATGGCAACTGCAACGGAGCCCCTTATACTTCTGGGGCAATATCTTGGGATAGTGTTATAGTCACTCATGTAATGGAAATCACCATAATCGATTATATGAGTACTGTTCGATTAGAGAACAACCAAGTCATACTAAGAAAGGATATTACCTGCCCATATTTAAAAGGAAAATGTATCGATCCTGAAAATGGGATGAGCTTTCGGAACATGATTGCTGATACCTCTTGCGAAGCATTACAATATGATGTTTTGTGGCAAGGAAGTGCAATGAAGATTAGAAACTTTAATAACTACAGTGCACCAATCGGACATCTTGTTTACACTGTCAATTCTGGTGACACCGTCTTCGCATTAGAAATTAAGAAACCTGTGTCAGTGTGCCGTTTTAATGGATTTCAAACTGAACACCCTCGTTTGGTAATTGTACCAAAGGCTTCGGAAAATTATTGGTTTTCGAAAAGAACTGTAAATACTAAAAATTTAGATTTGTTTACGTACATAAATTCTAAATTTGTGTACACCGAGCGCCATATAAGACTTCAAGTAGAACGATTGTATACAAATATCTTGAAAAAGAAGTGCGAATTAGAAAGAGATATGTTATGCACAGAAATCTGCATTGCACCTCATCATACAGCAGAATTTGCTCTAATGAGCATGAAAGAGTTCGGTTATACTGCCTTACCTCGGGGAGAACTAGTATATTTGGTCAAATGTCAACCGGTAAAAGTTATGATTGGCAAGTCAGATCGATGCTTTCTGGAACTACCAATTACATATGATGAACGGAATTTTTTTATGTCACCAACTACACATCTAATTCAACAACACGGAACCGAAATACCCTGTTCAACAATGATGAGTCCAGGATATGTTATAAATGGAGAATGGTATGGTTTCAATCCGTTTATACACCGCCTGAAAACGCCAAATGTACTAAAGCCATCAAGTGTGTCTGACTGGGTGTATGAGGATCCTGGAGCACGCATAAAAGCAGGTATTTACACCATGGAGTCCATTGAAGAATTGCGGAAACAAATTATGTATCCCTCGGAACGTCAGGCAATTAGCAATATTTTAACACAAAGAGTGCTAGGAGCAAATGTTGACAACCAAAACGTGAACATTTTGCATCTTTTAACTCCAGAATCTATGATCGTGTTAGTCAATTCAATTGGAGAACGTGTCTGGGAGCATTCAGTTGGCTTGGAAATCTTTGTTCAGGCTTTGTAGGAATATTCATGTGTATCCCAATAATAAAATTTTTAATCGACACTATCATCAATATAAAAATAATTCAAGGGACTTTTGGCTGGAGTTGGAGAATTTGTGCAGCTTGTTGGAATTCAGTAACTAATTGCCTTTTACATTAATACTATTATGCTAGAAATGAAGAGTCCAACGTTGAATTGACAGTTGTGACAAATCATGATCAAAGACCACAGATTGAATTGCCAAGCATCAAAGTGAACAAAGATAATCAAGTACAATCAATGGTACCTGCAGAACCACAAACACCGTTCGTTTATCCAAGAATATAAATTTACAGCATTCCTATTTATCCTCCTTATCCCAAAGTAAGTCAATAATTTGTACCTATTTATATACTTCACGCAGCATCTATTAGGCGAGTTGGAGCGCCTATTTGTTTTTAAAAACAAAAACCCTTTGTTCCAGAGTTATCACGATGTCAACCATGGAGGAAATGCCGTTTTATTCGGGTAACTAATGTTTTTTTTCAGGCACTACTACACAACCATAAATGGATTTTAGCGTAGAAACCAAGTTTCACTGGCCGGGAGAATGTTGGAATTCAACAATAATATATTTTTAGTTGAAATATGTTTTTTTATTTTTTAAAAAGTAATATTTGTAAAATTGAAAAATTCATTCACCTGATCATAAATTGAAATAAAATATTTGCATCCGGTGAATGAATTTTTGCGTTAATTTTGATTAATTAACAAATTTAATTTTTCAATAATTTTAATACGATATTTTCCATCCGGGAAATAAAAAAAAATCAAGTTGATTAATGGCAATGCACGCACCTGTAAGTTTTTTCGCAATTCGGCATAATTATAATTATTGATTTTATAAAATGTTTTTCAGTCAGTTAGTTTCTCGCCATAAAACCGTGCATTGCTCACCAAAATTTGGTAATAAATTTCACGTTACATTTGTGTGTTAAAAGCAATTTTTGTATTAATTTAACATTCTCAAAAAAAGTTGTGATAATAAAGTTGAAATAAATTTTATCAAACATTTGTGTTTTTTTGTTTTTTTTTTTTCATTAAATCCTTTCGGGATTGAACAAAACAAATATTTAAATTAACAATCGTTATTTTGTGGGCTCTAATTTTTAGCCGATTATGTAAGTTCTATGTCCAGCGATATTGGCTATGAAAAAACAATGAATATAAAATAATAAAAAAAAACTAAGTTAATGTTCCTCCTAGCCAACTTACAGATCAAAATAAAATTATAAAATAACTAGTAAATTACAAAAAACAATATAACGACTACACATTTCATCGTGAGGTTCAGGAAAATATTATCAAATAAACTGAACTGAATGTGATGATGACAACTTTATTAAGAGCCGAAAGAACAATCGATACAATTTACTTTTTGAAGATCATGCCATTCAAATCTTGGCCGCAGCTACACTTTAGGTGGTCAATTCTAAAGGTCCAATTTAGAACCACTTGTTAGAACATTACGACTGGAATCGGGACAATAGCGCGAGTAATACTTGCTTCCAAGGCATCAATCGCAGCTGGCTTATACGCGTAGAGCTTAGATTTCACGTAACCGCAAAGAAAATCATCCGGAGGTGTTATAGCACACGATCTAGGCGGCCAACTCACCCGTACAAAACGTGAAATCAGCTGCTCACCGAAATGATTTCTCAACATGTCCATTCTTTCACGCGTTGTGTGGCTAGTAACGCCACCTTCTTGAAGCCAGATATCACCGGCATTACCGGCTTGAAATTGAGGTAGCATAAACACTCTTATCATGGCGCGACAGCAGGTGCCATTGACGATTACGTTACGGCCATCCTCATTTTTGAACAAATGTGGACTGATGATTTCGCCAGACCATAAACCACACCAAACCAGGTATTTATCTGGATGTAACGATAGCCCAACTCTTCGAGTTGTTCATCAGTCCAGATACGGAAATTTTGCTTATTCACGAATGCATTAGGCCAGAAATGGGCCTTATCGCTAAACAAAACAGCGAATCATTATTAAGATATTCAAGGGCCCATTCCCTGAAAACACGACGCGAATTACGGTCTTGGGGCTTAAATTCTTGCACGAGTTGAATTTCGCATGTTTTCAAACCAAAATCCGCTAAATACGCCAAGTTGTTGGATGCGATAAACCAAGCTGCTGAGAAGGGCGTCGAATCGATTGGTCACAGTCATTTTTTTTTTTTTTAATTGCTTACTTTAAGCGTTAGAATTATATAAGAGTTTCTTTATATTGATTTTGCTAAGGCAGAAATCGAAACTACAAGCATTTATATTAACTGCATGTAGCATTCGGGAAATTGGTTCGTTTTTCCCGTAATCCGTTCTGTGGTACATAACTTTATATAAGTCAACTGATCTTAAGGAACGTACATTTATATTAAGCGGCATCCTTTCTAATAGTATAGGAGCATCAATAGCGTCATTGAAAATTTGATGGACAAAAGCAATATCAGCCACCTGATGACGCTTTTCTAAGGATTGCAGGTCAATCAGTTTTAAACTATCACAGTACGGGGGTAGTTGGTAGTTCCAAGGAAGATCTCTTAATGCAAAACGTATGAATCTAGGTTGTACAGACTCCAATCTATTAATTAGACTTTGATGGTAGGGAGACCATACTTGACTGGCATATTCCAAAATAGGTCTAACCAAGGTAATGAAGAGTGCTTTAGTTATATGAGGATCCGAGAACTCCTTAGACCATCTTTTAATAAAGCCTAAAGTAGAGTTAGCTCTATGAACGAGTGAATCAATATGCAGCTTGAAGTTAAGTTCACTGTCACAAATCACTCCCAAATTTCTAATGCTAGTCACTCTACGTAGAGGCACATCGCCAATATTATATATACATGGACAATTTTCACGTTTTCTGGAGAATGTGATAACCTCAAATTTGTCGCTGTTGAGCGCCAAATTATTTTTACAACACCAGATTACAAAATTATCTAAATCGCTCTGGAGATACAGGAGGTCATTTAAGTTACTTATTTCTTTATAGATCGTCATATCATCTGCAAAGTTCGAAATTTTAGAATACTTAATTACGGAGGACACTAAGCTTAAACAAAATCAATTGACGAGACAATTTATCAAACGCTTTGCTGAAGTCTGTAGTTATACAATCAACATTATTGCCATTTTCCATGGAGCACGTCGAAAAAGAAACGAGTTCAACTAAGCTAGTGATCGTAGACCTACCCCTCAAAAAACTGTGTTGATTCCTGGAAATAAAAGGTTTACAACCAAAGCACACAAACTGCTGAATGATGCATTCAAACAGTTTTGGAATGCAAGATAATTTAGCAATTGGTCTGTAATTTCCGATATCACCTCTACTGCCTTTCTTTTGGGTCGGAATAATATAAGAGACTTTCCAGAGCTTAGGAAATATTCCCGTCTCGAGAGATTTCTGGAACAGAGCCGAAAGAGGACGTGCAAGGATGTTATTGCATTTTTTTAAGATGATGGCAGGAACACCGTCAGGGTCAGGTGAGTAATCATCGTCTAAACTGTTAATATTATCAGCTACTGAGGATACGTCGATATCAATATTAGTGAGGGAAGACTTGGGGTACTCATTCAAATGCTCAAAGTATTTCGTATCCGGTACAAAATTGTCCTCGTTAAAAGCTTCCGCAAAAAAATTAGCAAAGAGATTAACAATAATTGATGGATCATTGGATGAACTATCCAAATAATTTAGCGAAGACGGATATCCATCTGTTTTCTTTTTACTATTAACGAATTTCCAGAAGCAGTGAGGGTCCACGGAAAGACTGGATGTCATCTTGTCAATGTGGGAATTATACAGCTTCATAGAAAGTACTTTGAATTCATTGAGCAAGGTAGAGTAGGTGGAAAAGTCGCTATCTTCACGTGATATTAAGTATTTGTGCCAGGCTTTATACCTTCTATTGCGTAAAGACCGTAAGTCCTTATTAAACCAAGGTGCGGAAGATGAATTTTTGTGGCAGGTATAAGGAACGGCTAAAACAAAGATCTCGAAAATTTTTTTGTAGAAATCGGCGATGCACATTTCAATATTCGCCTTGCAAATAACACTATCAGAAATCATCACGCAGACTATCAGCTACCGCCGTTATATTCTCTACGCCACGTGCTGGATGTGTTCTATTAAGTCGCTGGTCATCCAATAATGAAAATTGGGTTTTGAATTTTTGTTAACGTAATAGACAATAGTGCGTTCAGCGGGTCGATTATTCCGACTGCAAGTTGCTCTAAGTGAACAAAAAACTTGCTTCACAGAGCGCTGCTTTTCATATTACAACTCCACAATTTGAAGACGCTATGCCGGTATAAGTCGTGATGAAATCGTATTCACTACTGAGCCAAACTGCAATGACAGCTCCACACTGTTCACGCGTGATATGTGAAAAAATCACGACTGAAAAAGATACTTAACGATGAATCACCCGTTAAGATATTAAAAAAACAATATGTTAGAACGGAACAGTCACGATGCAAAATAGCTTTTTTCTTCGGTAAATTCTATTATTCTTTTATTCAACCGGTTCAAAAACGTTGCATAAAACAATATAATACTGTTATGGGGTTTTTTCCTTTTTTAAGAAAGTCCATGTCAAGTCATCGGTCGCTTTCGACGGCTTTCACCACTGTGCAGACTGTCTGGATTCTGAGCTATAGTAATTGATCCACGTAAAGAATCCTTTGGATTAGAATTAATCATATCCAAATTTTGTTCTGAAGTGGCCAAACGTTGACTTTTTGATCAATTGTTACCAAACGCGGCACGCATGTTGCTCTAAGCTTTTTCACATGGAAATTTCTATGTAGTGTTCAAGTAAATTTATGGCGTCCCGTCTCTATTTCCACATTACTTATCAACCCAAGTAGTACATACAGGAGTGACTTCCATTTTTCAGATTTAAAGTTTATGAATTCTTTCGAACGTTTTGCATTTTAAAATACACGAGTAGAAGGCTCAAGTAGAAGGCTGGGTATTAAAATATATAGGCAAAGAAAAAGAGATTATGAAGAACCGAGCCTGGATTTGAACCGGGGTAGCATCAGCTTCTAGAAACGAGGTCTTTACCGACTTGACCATTCAACACTGTAGTTATTAATTTATTCAATTTGCCTTTTCTAAACATTATTCAAACAATACAACTGTTATTCGAAATATAACAATTATTCTATAACCTTTCAATGTCTATGCCAATTATTTGTATTAACAACTATTATGAAACTAATACTCCTACAGTTCGGCCATCCTGACAGTACAGCCGCCCTCGGCTGACCTCACGGATATTAATATATATTATCCCGTATGGATTATACTAATACAACTAATTTATCCCGTATGGATTGATCATAGGCCATCTGAGTTTGTCTAAATATTAATATGTACATCCCGTATGGATTATAATAATATAACTAAGTAATTTATCCCGTATGGATTAATTTTATCATAATAAGATCCCTCTTTTTACATACGAATGCATCAATTAGTCTTCTACCAAACCCAATGATATAAATTCCCTAATTCGAATTTTAATTTTTTAGGTATCTGGTACGTTTTTGCAATTTTGAACCATAGTGCAGCGGATCAATTCTCGAGTGAAATAGCGTATTACGATTTGGATAAAATCGTATCTAAAATACATTACGGTCAACCATTTATTATCACGTAAGATGACCTTAATATCTAAATTGCGGGTTCTCCGCCTCCGTACCACTATAAAAATTGTAAATGGCTATACTGATTTCAATCAAATTTGGTATATGCATATACACCCATGTGCAAAATAATAGCAGTGTGAACATCACTTACAGAAATTCAAGGATAAACATTTTTTATAAAAACAAAACTTATTTCTTTTATGTTTAAATAGTTGAACTGAGTTAAAACACAACAAAGAAGCAAGTGTTTCAATTTATAATAAACTGTTGAAAAATAGAATTAGTTTAAATTAAGAATGGCACATTTTCGGTGTGCAAAAAAATAGCAGTGTTACGAATACTTCGCAAATAACAAATTTTAAAATAATAAATACGCCTCAATTCAGGTGGAATATCTCAAAGTCCTTTAATATTTGGTGGTATAACCATTCTTACGTATGACAGCTGTACAGCGATGGGGTATAGAGTCCATCAGATCCTGGCAACGTTTCAAATGTATTCCAGCCCACGCGGATTCAACAACTCGCACAAGGTGTGTAATGTTTTTTGGTTTTTCTTTAAAAATAGTTTGCTTGACGTCGACCCATAGATTGTCGATGGGTTTCAAGTCAGGAGATTAAACTGGGCATTCCAAAACTTGAATCCTATTTAATGAAAGCCAGTTTTTTGCCAATTTGCTGCTGTGTTTTGTCTTACATAAGGACCCATTTTAACGCCATATCCTCTTCTGCATAAGGCAGCATGACCTTAGTAGGTATCCTGTCACTTGGCGAGGTTACGTGTATTCTGGCACTAGGTCAGGTGGACGTGGTAGATTGAGACTGAGCAATGGTAGCGAAGCATTTGTTTCTTTCTGTGTGCCTTCTATCTTTTCAGTGGGGGGAATGAGGTTGAGCGGGAATTGGGTGGGGTGAGGGCATGGTAAATGCGGCCAATGATAGCGTGGCATTTGTTCCTTTCTCTCTAGGCGTTACCGTGATTTATTGTTGCCCCCGCGGTTGGTTGGTGGAGGAAAAAATGGCCGTCGACAAAGCATGTTGCCACACCCCTAAAATGGGCTCTCGACCCTAGGTTTCCAAACATGGCTGTTGACCAATTGTTTTTGAATATGGCTGTCGAAACTTGTGGTGGAATACATCGTCAGGGCGTGGTGTGGTATTTCATGAAGAACTAAAACAGTGTATGGAATGCTTGACACTGTACCAGAGAGATAGATTTCGCGGGTGCGGAGAAATTTTTTGCAAAAACGGTCGAAAACCTGTCTCTAGCAATCACATGTGCTTTATAACTCCAAATTCAAGTAAATTGGACCAAAGTGACAAATTTGACGTATTGTACGACCTAGAAACGCGCCAAGAAAAAGTTCTAGGTGATGGGGAAACAATAAAACTGCATTAACCGAATTATTGTATTTTTTCTAAACGATGTAGTGTTTCATTAAAAACAATTATCGGCTGTAATATATTAATTATAAAAGACGTTTACAGGACTCCAGCCTTTGAATAAAAAACTATGATTTTATTTTAATTAATAATCCAACGTTTCGGACTTAGAGGTTTAGTCCTTCATCAGGGATTTACTATATTTTTAAAAAAACCAAAACAACAAAGAAAATTACATAATTGTTATAAATATGTTTAGAACAAACTTACAAAAATAATGAAATTATACAGTTTATCGTCATCAATGGTTCATTAATTGACACAAACAAATTCAATTTAACATTTGGATCAAAGAAAGAAAACTATATGAACGCATTAAAGTTGAATCAAAATTTGACAAGTCATGTTCTAACTCAAATTTTTTTTTTTTTTTTTGAGTTTACAGGTTGATTTAGTATTTATTTTAACCAAAGCCATGAACAGAGCTATAGTGTTGAATATAATCAAATAATTTGGTGTAAATCTCACTTACATTGGTAGACTCTCTGCTTTTAAAATTGACACAATCGTTGGACATTTTGATGTATAATTGCTCTAAGAACATACGTTTGTAATAATTGTCGTTATTCGTTAAAATGCTAACATTCCTAAAATCAAAATTGTGATCACATTGGCAAGTGTGATGTGCTATGGCACTCTTGTCCTCCTGTTTGTTCTTGATACTCCATGCATGTTGCGCCATTCTCATTCTTACTAGTTATGATGTCGTGCCGATGTATCTTTTGGTGCAATCTAAGCACAGAATAGAGTAGACTACATTGGACTGCAAGTTTGTGGGAGTTTTATCTTTAAGTTTACTGAATAGAGTACCTAGGTTGTTGGAGTTTTTCATTCCTAATCGTATATTATCAAACTTCTGCAGTAAGCATTTAGCTATCCGTTCCGATACATTCGGGATATACGTCAATGAGTAATATCTTTTGGTTTCATTTATATTGTTTGCAGCGCTGGGAGTAATATTATTGGTTCTTCGAAATTTGCTCAAAAGTCTATTTATAAGTGGATGTGGGTAGTTGTTATTCAGAAGTAATTCTTTGATAATTTTGCGGTTGGAGTCATCAAAAGTGTGGTGACTTAGTCGAAATACCCTATCTATCAGCCCATAAGTTGTACCAATTCTTTGATTGAATGGATTCAAGGAGTCATAATTTAATAATCTACCTGATGATATTGGTTTTCTGTACCAGTTAGTTTTGAACGATAAATCATTTTTATCCCGTATCACTAACACATCCAAGAACGGTAGCTTTTGTTCAATTTCATGTTCTGATTGTGAATTTATCGTTCAAAACTATATACGTAATATAATGATTAATATTGTGACGTGCTATTCTTTCGGTTCGATGTTATTAAAATGATAACACTTTTTATTTATGTGAATTTAGTGTATAAACTTTATTTGTAATTATTTCTGCTTAACAATTAGTCTTAAAAATATTTGTCTTTCAATAATTTAATTATTACAATTAATTTATCACAGTTTTAGAGCTTCACTATTTTAATTGCTTTCAAAGTTTCTGTTTTACTCCGAATATTTCAAGTACACAGTTTGAGCTTCTGATCTGAATTGATTCTCGCCTCGACTCTAGGGCTGCTTTTATATAAAATTGGTGTGTTTCGGAATATTCTCGAAAAGCCTGGTCGTTTGGCTTTCTAAAAACTAGGTGGCAACGTTTACACAAAGAAGATCTCTCGAAAATTCTTATTCAATACACAAAGAATAGTTTCTCGAAAATTCTTATTCAATACACAAAGAACAGTTCTAGAAAGCTCTAATCATTGTTTAGGTTTGTGCCAATGATCTATTATTATTTACTTCTAAAAAAATATCTTTTGTATGTGCTTTTTTTATGACATGAGTCATTGCTATTGTTCAGGTCGTGTGAACAATTTAATTTTGGAGTTTTCTGGAAATATTTTTGATTTATTTATTAAATCAAAATATTTCCAGCAATTTCTAGTGATGTGTAGTGCACTACCCCCTCCTTAAATCTGTTCGCCCCGAACAGAATCTTCTGAAGTCGTCCCGCGATTCTTTGCTAGCCGATTTAGATGAACAACTTTCATTTTTGCCCTTGGAGATCTTCGTATGCGATATACGACGTCATTTATCTTTTTTATGACGGTATATGGACCCTCCCATTTTGGCATAAACTTAGGTGACATTCCCTTTTTCCGTTGTGGATTGTAAAGCCATACCAAGTCACCATCCTGGAATCCACAGCTGTTTGTAGCAATGTCGTACCTTATTTTCATTCGGTCGCTAGCAATTTTTATCCGATCCCTTGTTATGTGATGTATCTCGTCTAGACGATCCTTCAGTTTATCGGTGTAGTCACTAACTTCCATTTTGTCACATTCTGGTCTTCCAAACATTATATCCACAGGAAGCCGTATATTGCGTCCAAACAATATTTCCGATGGAGTATGTTTTGTGCTGTCGTGGTCTGCAGTTCTATATGCCATTAGGAACAATGGAATGTGTTTGTCCCATTCACTTTGGTCTGATGTTACCACCTTTGATAAATGTTCCTCCAGGGTTCGGTTGAAACGTTCCACCATACCATCAGATTGCGGGTGCAGGGGTGTTGTTCTGGTTTTATGTATTCCCAGCAATTGGCATACTTCCTGGAATACCGCTGACTCGAAGTTCCGCCCTTGGTCCGAGTGTAGTTCTAGTGGAACCCCGTATCGACTTATCCAGTTTTCAATTATCACTCCTGCCACTGTGGTAGCTTCTTGATTCGGAATGGCGTACACTTCCGGCCATTTGCTGAAATAGTCGATGACAACCAACACGTATCGGTTCCCTCGTTTAGACTGAGGAAATGGTCCAGCTACATCAATTGCGATTCGTTCAAATGGAGCGCCAACGTTATATTGCTTCATTGCTGCCCTAGTTCGTCTCTGTGGTCCTTTGCTCGCTGCACATGTGTCACATTTTCGACACCAACTTTCAACATCAGCTCGGCAATTTATCCAATAGAATCGTTCTCGTACTTTTTCTAATGTTTTGTTGACTCCCAGATGTCCCCCTGAAGTCCCACCATGTACTTCACCAAGTACCTCATGTACTTTGGACTTGGGCACAATCAACTGCATTAGTGTATCTCTACCATCAGAAGATTCCCATCTTCTACTGAGAACGCCATTTTCTATTTCCAGGGAGTCCCACTGAGCCCAATAACTCTTTGTTGTACTACTGAAAGCCGCAATATCGCTCCGTCCCGGACGTTGACCGTGTTCTTTCCATTCAAGGATTGGTCCAATATCTTTGTCCTTTAGCTGTTCATTTCTGATACTAGTCTCGTCATCATTACCTATTCTTGTTGTCTTGACCATGACTATTTCTTTCTCATCTAGCCTACCACAGTGCTTACAATTCTCACCACATGGTCTTCTAGATAAAGCGTCAGCATTACTATGCGATGTCCCCTTTCGATGTTCTGTCTTGAAGTGGTACCCTTGTAGTCGCTCAATCCATCTTGCCACTTGACCTTCTGGATTCTTAAATTGTAGCAACCATTTAAGTGCCGCATGGTCGGTTCGAAGTAGGAACTCCTGCCCGTAGAGGTATTTGTTGAAATGCCTAACAGTTTCAACTACTGCCAAGAGTTCTTTCCGGGTGACGCAGTAGTTTGCCTCTTGTTTGGAAAGTTTCCTACTGAAGTATGCGATCACTTTTTCTTCACCTTCGATCTGTTGAGAGAGTACCCCTCCAATTCCGACATTGCTAGCATCCGTATCCACGATAAATTTTTCTCCAAATTTTGGATACGCCAATATCGGAGCAGAACATAGTCTATGTTTCAACTCCTCGAAAGCTGACTGGCATTCTTCGGTCCACTCGTATGGTTTTCCCTTATCCGTTAGCTTGTGTAGACAACCGGCTATATTAGCAAAATTCTTTATGAAACGTCGGTAGTAAGTACACAAGCCTAAGTATGACCGGATTTCATGCTTATCTTTTGGTACTGGCCATTGTTGAACTGCTTTTATCTTGTCTTTATCGGTGGCAATTCCTTCTGCAGACACAACATGTCCTAAGTATTTCACCTCATGTTGAAATAGTTCGCACTTCTTCGGACTTAACTTTAAATTAGCTGCACGAAGACGTCCAAATACTTCTCGTAATCGCTGGAGATGTTCATCAAAAGTTTTTCCGATTACGATGATATCGTCCAGGTACACAAGGCACGTCTTCCATGTTAAGCCCCGTAGGACATGTTCCATCAGTCGTTCGAATGTTGCCGGTGCATTACATAATCCAAATGGCATCACTGTGAATTGCTATAAGCCTGTTCCTACTGTGAACGCTGTCTTTTCTCTGTCTTCGGGTTCAATTCCAACTTGCCAATAGCCACTTTTTAAATCAAGTGTTGAAAACCAAGTTGCTCCTGAGAGTGTATCTAACGTGTCGTCTATGCGGGGAAGAGGGTAACTGTCCTTCTTAGTTACGTCATTCAGTCTTCGGTAATCTACGCAAAATCTTGTAGTCCCATCCTTTTTCCGTACTAGGACTACCGGAGATGCCCATGGACTGTTTGATGGTTCAATTACTCCCTCTTGATGCATTTCCTCGATCATGTCAGCAACCTCTGTTTGTTTGGCTAATGGTAGTCTCCTTGGCGGTTGACGAATAGGATCTGCATTGCCGGTATTAATTCTATGTTTCACTTGGTCCGTTCGTCCAAAGTCCCCTTTACTGCATACAAAGACATCTTCAAACTCCTTCAATAAACCTGTAGCCTTAACTGCTTCCGACTCCGATACTCTTTTAGTGATATCAGAGACAAGTGGTTTCAAGGCTTCCGGAAGAACCCGTTCCTCCCGTCGAGTTTCTTTGTCTCTGCAGTCTTCATTTGTTATTGACGAAACCCCTTCAGCACTGCCGACAATGGTTCCCTTTTTCAATTTCTTGTTAATTTTTGAAAAGTTCGCCACTCTGACTGGAATTGTCCCTTTTTCGTTCACTTTTACTATTGTTCGCGCTATCATTAGTCCATCCTTTAAGTTTTGTCTGTCAGGTTCAATAATTTGTATTGCTGGCCTCCCAGTACCATCGACCAGTCTCGCCTCTACAACAGCTTCAGTATTTGCCGCAATTGTTTGGTCTTGTAGAATTTCTACTTTGGCACTGGAACCTGCTTCCTCCAACGTTAGCGAGAAATCAATATTTCCACATCGCAGAACTTCCTCTTCAACATTTACACTCACTCCATTCTTTTTCATGAAGTCCAGGCCCATGATACAATCGTCCATTATATCAGCCACCAAAAATGTATGTCGGAACACATACCCATCTAGCTCCAATGCTAGATCGACTTCCCCAAGAATCGGAGATGATTCACCCGTAACGATTTGAAGCACCCTGTTACTGCTTTCACTGATGTGTTTATGATTGATTAGTCTCTTGTTAATGATGGATTTACTTGCGCCTGTATCTATGATAATTCTGCACTGATGACCAGCAATTACACCCTGTACCGTTAGACTATTGTTATTGTGTTGCATAAGCGAGACAGATACAACGATGCTGGGGGCATTATTCTTTTGAGCTAACTTGTCCCCCTTTAACTGCGATCATTCGTCAAGAGCATTTAAGACATCAAAAACACTAGAAATAAGCTAGAACAAGATAATGTAGTAGTAACTAAGGCGTATTACAAAATTGGTAATGCGAATCTTCAGCATATAAAATCCATCTATGCAACGCATTAAAAAATTTTAAATTGTAATCACACCGTTCCATATATGCAACAAAACAAATATACGGACGCATTGGAAGAATTTGAAATCTTTAAAGATGGAAGCTTGTTCCCGGAACGCACTGTGTATATATAAAGAAACGACCATAAAGTTGTATGATTGTCAATAAAGTAATAATAACATATATTCATTAATTAAAAAAAAACTGTTTACTCTTATACTTTCCACCGTATATTTTATGAATTTGCATGAGTAAATATATCTTTTTAAGAAATCGATATTACCATCATTAATAGTTCCAAATGTAGCCTTTGGGCGATCGTGAAGAAATTCCAATTCTTATCAATTGTTTCTTGGATGTTCTTTGCACATTATTTTTCTCGGCTGTAATACGCGCTTACCACTTTCCAATATCTAGATTATACGATAAATGCAAACAACATTCAAGAGTACGCGACGGAATATGACAAAATGTGAACACACTTCGAAATCAGCAAATACTAGCAGATAATTTTTTCTAATATCGATTTATAAAAGATTCAAGAAAGTGGTATATAACTTTCCCTTTCTCTTCGCGAGCCGCCAAAATACGAAATTTCTGAAAAAATTCAACATAAGCATGACTTTTGTGTATCTTTTAGGCAGGGCACGGATTCCTCGTTGAAAGACTTGTTCGGATTTCAAGGCAATTCAGTCACCGAGCCATTTTCGCAGTTCAAGATTGAGCATGTGTGTCAGCAGGGTCATGTTGTATCGAAGCAAATGTTGTGAATACAGCTGGTGGAGTAGCATTTCCCAACCAAGTGCTTCCAACGTTTCCTGAACCGGTTTACCAACATGTGGCTGAGCGTTATCTTATTGCAACATCACTTTGTGTCTGCGAGCCCATTCTAGTCGCTTTCCTTCAAAGCACGATTCAATTCGGTAAGTTGTTGTCTGTAAATATCACCAGCTGCTGTTCCACTCATTTGAAAAAGTTCATGTTAGACCACACCCTTCATCTTCCACCAAATACTTTCTTCCCATGGATATTCCGCTTTGCATTCGATGTTGATGGCTGTCCAGGATCACACCAATGTTTTTTTGCGTTTGACATTGTCATAAAGAATGCATTTCTCAACACCAGTAACAGTAAGCTTTACCCATCCATCGGTGCGCTTCATTTCTTCAGGTTAAACCAAAAAAGTAAAACTTCCCGCGAATGCTGTTTTGTTGGCTCGTAAGTTGACATTATGAGCTAAAAACTTGGTTATTTTCAATTGAATTTCAAATGACTTCGTATAATACTATTTCTGAATATCCGCAAAGTACGCCTCAGTTTTAACTTCTTCATTTGAATGAAATCTTTCTCTACGAAGCCATCTTTTCAGATTTGGAAACAGATAATATTCGCCGGGGTCCATTTCTTTAGAATATGCAGAGGGAAGCCATTCGCAACGTAATTCACGTAATTTTGCCATTGCAATTACATTGCACTGTCATTGTTAAAATCTCTATCTAATTATTAAGATTTTATACTAAAAGAAACTGTTGGAATTCAACAATAATATATTTTTAGTTGAAATATGTTTTTATATTTTTTAAAAAGTAATATTTGTAAAATTGAAAAATTCATTCACCTGATCATAAATTGAAATAAAATATTTGCATCCGGTGAATGAATTTTTGCGTTAATTTTGATTAATTAACAAATTTAATTTTTTAATAATTTTAATACGATATTTTCGATCCGGGAAATAAAAAAAAATCAAGTTGATTAAGGGCAATGCACGCACCTGTAAATTTTTGTACAGTTTGCAATTCGGCATAATTATAATTATTGATTTTATAAAATGTTTTTCAGTCAGTTAGTTTCTCGCCATAAAACCGTGCATTGCTCACCAAAAGTTGGTAATAAATTTCCCGTTACATTTGTGTGTTAAAAGCAATTTTTGTATTAATTTAACATTCTCAAAAAAAGTTGTGATAATAAAGTTGAAATTAATTTTATCAAACATTTGTGTTTTTTTGTGTTTTTTTTTTCATTAAATCCTTTCGGGATTTAACATTGGTCCTTCGAGCCGGATATTATTTTTTATTATTAACCTCAACATTTGTACTTGCAAACAGAATAATAAAATTATTACATTTAAAGTGTTTTGTGAGTTTTATTATTAAATGAAATCAAGTGCTACAAGAACATCAAAGCGGTAAGTGAAGTATATATTATCATTGTAAATTTATTGACTATTTCTCCCAATAATGTCAGAGTATTCGGTTTCCTTTTTTTCTGTGTGTTTTATAACCAATTTTTGTGTTGCCGTGTTCTATTATTCAGCAAATGGAGGGTTTAGTCAATGCACAACTCATCAATAAACATGAATTTGACAAATTCATAATCAACCTAAAGAAAACCTCCAAAGATAAAAGATCTGCAGGATTTTTGACGAAAAAACAAGAATGCTTACATGAGTTGTGGACAACTATAAAACATACAAACAGAAAAATGCTTGAGATTTATTCCAAATCAGATGAAACATTGCCTTATTTTAAACATTTTCTGATCTCGAAGAAAACTATTGTACGGCTTCTAGCTTCATTTTTGACCACTTAAAACAATTTAAAGTACCCTCTGGAAGTCATAATTCAGACAATAAAAAAAGTGATTGTGAAAATTCTGAATTCAAATTACCACGAATTGAAATTCCTCGGTTTTCGGGAAATTACCAAACATGGACATCGTTCCACGATTTATTTGTGGCAATCGTTCATAGCAACAAACAAATTTCAAATGTGCAAAAACTACAGTATCTCCAGAGTAGCTTATCTGGTGAAGCTGAACAATTAATTCGGCATGTGCAAATAACAGATGTGAACTATTTATCAGCGTGGGAAATTTTAGTGAAAAGATACCAAAATAATCGAGCAGTAGTTAATGCACAATTAAACATTCTCATGACTTTGAAAATTCAATCAGGTGAATGCACAAGTGGTTTAAAGATAATGTTGGATGTGACCAATGAAGTTCTGGAAGCACTTAAAGGTTTAAGAATAAATATTGATAATTGGGATCCACTTTTGATTTTTATTTCGTCGTAAAAATTAAGCAGAGAAACTATCATTGGGAACTTTTATTGAGCGCGAGAGTTGATGCTTGCGCCATACCTATATTAGAAGAGTTTAAAGTGTTTTTAGAAAGCAGATTTCGTACGTTAGAAGCAATTTCAGCTTCAAATACAACAAATTCTCAAATAGATAAAAATCTGCGTGGAATTATGAAGCCACTTGTAAAACGTTCTCATGTGGCCGTGACCACAACCAAGTGCCCGATCTATTCTGATGATCACCCATTACGAAATTGTACAAAATTTCTTAATATGACGATGAAGGATCGACATGATTTTATAAAAAAGCATCAACGATGTTTCAATTGTTTGGCACTGTCTCACTCTTCACCAAGTGCCCGATCTATTCAGATGATTGTGGTACAAATTTCGTTGGAGCAAATGCTCAGCTGATTCGAGAAAAATTGAAGTACCAAAAAGAGATTGCAGAAGTGAAAAACATTTTAAGTTCAAAAGGAACAGAGTGGCATTTTATTCCTGCCGCATCTCCACATTTTGGTGGGTTGTGGGAAGTTAGAGTTAAATCCATGAAATACTATTTAAAACGCGTATTGGGCAATGCATTGCTTACGTTCGAAGAAATTTCTACAGCCTTGGTACAAATTGAAGCGTGCTTAAATTCTCGTCCGTTATGTCCAATGACAGCAGATCCAGAGGACTGCACAGCATTAACTCCTGGTCATTTCTTAATTGGTGACATTTTGCTTTCTTCACCACATCCGAACTTAATTGATAAAAATGTACCATTGACTAAACGCTGGTTAATCATCAAAAGAATGCAACAAGAATTTTGAAAAAGATGGTCTTCAGAGTACCTATCTAGATTGCAACAGCGCCCAAAATGGATCTTAAAGCAACCAAATGTACAAAAGGGAAATTTGGTGTTAGTTAAAGATGAAAGATTACCTCCATGTAAATGGTTATTAGGTCGTGTCACTGAATTACAACAAGGTGCGGATTCATTAGAGTTGTCACAGTTCAATGTGAAAATAGCATTTTCAAACGCCCTATCACCAAAATTTGTATGCTCCCTATACAAGATAATGAAGTTGATAAAATAGAGACTGTCTGAGAATATTAACCAATTAATTTAAAATTGATAGACAATATTTTAATATAAGTTAATAATTAGTTAATGAATTTATAAAAATTTTAAAATCCTACAGTACAACGTCATATCATAATCATGGACTTACGGTTACGGTTACTTACGGTTTCAATTTTTGTATTAATAGCATTAATGTACAAAACAACAGTAGTAACAACTTTAATTTCATATGATTGCGGCCAGGAGAGAGTAAATTTTAGTGCTATTTCATTACTAGACGTTAGGAAGTGTCTATTCGAAGACACAAATGTAACTCATGAAAAAGAAGATATTCAACTTCTTCAAGTCAGCGAAGTGGCCAGCATACACATGTACCAGTGCAAGGTCAATATTATTCAATCTGTTTTTAAATGTGGAATGTTTAGTCACCTTAGTCTGGTTCGTGGCGGTCTAAGCACATATATAGTAGATATATCCAAAGAAGAATGCATGAATGTACATGAACTTGGAATATATAAATTACAAAGTAGCCGAGTAATTGCTGATATTAAAGCTAACTCATCGTCATCCTATACAGAAACAGTCTCTGGAACCATTGATATTGATGGCAACTGCAACGGAGCCCCTTATACTTCTGGGGCAATATCTTGGGATAGTGTTATAGTCACTCATGTAATGGAAATCACCATAATCGATTATATGAGTACTGTTCGATTAGAGAACAACCAAGTCATACTAAGAAAGGATATTACCTGCCCATATTTAAAAGGAAAATGTACCGATCCTGAAAATGGGATGAGCTTTCGGAACATGATTGCTGATGCCTCTTGCGAAGCATTACAATATGATGTTTTGTGGCAAGGAAGTGCAATGAAGATTAGAAACTTTAATAACTACAGTGCACCAATCGGACATCTTGTTTACACTGTCAATTCTGGTGACACCGTCTTCGCATTAGAAATTAAGAAACCTGTGTCAGTGTGCCGTTTTAATGGATTTCAAACTGAACACCCTCGTTTGGTAATTGTACCAAAGGCTTCGGAAAATTATTGGTTTTCGAAAAGAACTGTAAATACTAAAAATTTAGATTTGTTTACGTACATAAATTCTAAATTTGTGTACACCGAGCGCCATATAAGACTTCAAGTAGAACGATTGTATACAAATATCTTGAAAAAGAAGTGCGAATTAGAAAGAGATATGTTATGCACAGAAATCTGCATTGCACCTCATCATACAGCAGAATTTGCTCTAATGAGCATGAAAGAGTTCGGTTATACTGCCTTACCTCGGGGAGAACTAGTATATTTGGTCAAATGTCAACCGGTAAAAGTTATGATTGGCAAGTCAGATCGATGCTTTCTGGAACTACCAATTACATATGATGAACAGAATTTTTTTATGTCACCAACTACACATCTAATTCAACAACACGGAACCGAAATACCCTGTTCAACAATGATGAGTCCAGGATATGTTATAAATGGAGAATGGTATGGTTTCAATCCGTTTATACACCGCCTGAAAACGCCAAATGTACTAAAGCCATCAAGTGTGTCTGACTGGGTGTATGAGGATCCTGGAGCACGCATAAAAGCAGGTATTTACACCATGGAGTCCATTGAAGAATTGCGGAAACAAATTATGTATCCCTCGGAACGTCAGGCAATTAGCAATATTTTAACACAAAGAGTGCTAGGAGCAAATGTTGACAACCAAAACGTGAACATTTTGCATCTTTTAACTCCAGAATCTATGATCGTGTTAGTCAATTCAATTGGAGAACGTGTCTGGGAGCATTCAGTTGGCTTGGAAATCTTTGTTCAGGCTTTGTAGGAATATTCATGTGTATCCCAATAATAAAATTTTTAATCGACACTATCATCAATATAAAAATAATTCAAGGGACTTTTGGCTGGAGTTGGAGAATTTGTGCAGCTTGTTGGAATTCAGTAACTAATTGCCTTTTACATTAATACTATTATGCTAGAAATGAAGAGTCCAACGTTGAATTGACAGTTGTGACAAATCATGATCAAAGACCACAGATTGAATTGCCAAGCATCAAAGTGAACAAAGATAATCAAGTACAATCAATGGTACCTGCAGAACCACAAACACCGTTCGTTTATCCAAGAATATAAATTTACAGCATTCCTATTTATCCTCCTTATCCCAAAGTAAGTCAATAATTTGTACCTATTTATATACTTCACGCAGCATCTATTAGGCGAGTTGGAGCGCCTATTTGTTTTTAAAAACAAAAACCCTTTGTTCCAGAGTTATCACGATGTCAACCATGGAGGAAATGCCGTTTTATTCGGGTAACTAATGTTTTTTTTCAGGCACTACTACACAACCATAAATGGATTTTAGCGTAGAAACCAAGTTTCACTGGCCGGGAGAATGTTGGAATTCAACAATAATATATTTTTAGTTGAAATATGTTTTTTTATTTTTTAAAAAGTAATATTTGTAAAATTGAAAAATTCATTCACCTGATCATAAATTGAAATAAAATATTTGCATCCGGTGAATGAATTTTTGCGTTAATTTTGATTAATTAACAAATTTAATTTTTCAATAATTTTAATACGATATTTTCCATCCGGGAAATAAAAAAAAATCAAGTTGATTAATGGCAATGCACGCACCTGTAAGTTTTTTCGCAATTCGGCATAATTATAATTATTGATTTTATAAAATGTTTTTCAGTCAGTTAGTTTCTCGCCATAAAACCGTGCATTGCTCACCAAAATTTGATAATAAATTTCACGTTACATTTGTGTGTTAAAAGCAATTTTTGTATTAATTTAACATTCTCAAAAAAAGTTGTGATAATAAAGTTGAAATAAATTTTATCAAACATTTGTGTTTTTTTGTTTTTTTTTTTTCATTAAATCCTTTCGGGATTGAACAAAACAAATATTTAAATTAACAATCGTTATTTTGTGGGCTCTAATTTTTAGCCGATTATGTAAGTTCTATGTCCAGCGATATTGGCTATGAAAAAACAATGAATATAAAATAATAAAAAAAAACTAAATTAATGTTCCTCCTAGCCAACTTACAGATCAAAATAAAATTATAAAATAACTAGTAAATTACAAAAAACAATATAACGACTACACATTTCATCGTGAGGTTCAGGAAAATATTATCAAATAAACTGAACTGAATGTGATGATGACAACTTTATTAAGAGCCGAAAGAACAATCGATACAATTTACTTTTTGAAGATCATGCCATTCAAATCTTGGCCGCAGCTACACTTTAGGTGGTCAATTCTAAAGGTCCAATTTAGAACCACTTGTTAGAACATTACGACTGGAATCGGGACAATAGCGCGAGTAATACTTGCTTCCAAGGCATCAATCGCAGCTGGCTTATACGCGTAGAGCTTAGATTTCACGTAACCGCAAAGAAAATCATCCGGAGGTGTTATAGCACACGATCTAGGCGGCCAACTCACCCGTACAAAACGTGAAATCAGCTGCTCACCGAAATGATTTCTCAACATGTCCATTCTTTCACGCGTTGTGTGGCTAGTAACGCCACCTTCTTGAAGCCAGATATCACCGGCATTACCGGCTTGAAATTGAGGTAGCATAAACACTCTTATCATGGCGCGACAGCAGGTGCCATTGACGATTACGTTACGGCCATCCTCATTTTTGAACAAATGTGGACTGATGATTTCGCCAGACCATAAACCACACCAAACCAGGTATTTATCTGGATGTAACGATAGCCCAACTCTTCGAGTTGTTCATCAGTCCAGATACGGAAATTTTGCTTATTCACGAATGCATTAGGCCAGAAATGGGCCTTATCGCTAAACAAAACAGCGAATCATTATTAAGATATTCAAGGGCCCATTCCCTGAAAACACGACGCGAATTACGGTCTTGGGGCTTAAATTCTTGCACGAGTTGAATTTCGCATGTTTTCAAACCAAAATCCGCTAAATACGCCAAGTTGTTGGATGCGATAAACCAAGCTGCTGAGAAGGGCGTCGAATCGATTGGTCACAGTCATTTTTTTTTTTTTTAATTGCTTACTTTAAGCGTTAGAATTATATAAGAGTTTCTTTATATTGATTTTGCTAAGGCAGAAATCGAAACTACAAGCATTTATATTAACTGCATGTAGCATTCGGGAAATTGGTTCGTTTTTCCCGTAATCCGTTCTGTGGTACATAACTTTATATAAGTCAACTGATCTTAAGGAACGTACATTTATATTAAGCGGCATCCTTTCTAATAGTATAGGAGCATCAATAGCGTCATTGAAAATTTGATGGACAAAAGCAATATCAGCCACCTGATGACGCTTTTCTAAGGATTGCAGGTCAATCAGTTTTAAACTATCACAGTACGGGGGTAGTTGGTAGTTCCAAGGAAGATCTCTTAATGCAAAACGTATGAATCTAGGTTGTACAGACTCCAATCTATTAATTAGACTTTGATGGTAGGGAGACCATACTTGACTGGCATATTCCAAAATAGGTCTAACCAAGGTAATGAAGAGTGCTTTAGTTATATGAGGATCCGAGAACTCCTTAGACCATCTTTTAATAAAGCCTAAAGTAGAGTTAGCTCTATGAACGAGTGAATCAATATGCAGCTTGAAGTTAAGTTCACTGTCACAAATCACTCCCAAATTTCTAATGCTAGTCACTCTACGTAGAGGCACATCGCCAATATTATATATACATGGACAATTTTCACGTTTTCTGGAGAATGTGATAACCTCACATTTGTCGCTGTTGAGCGCCAAATTATTTTTACAACACCAGATTACAAAATTATCTAAATCGCTCTGGAGATACAGGAGGTCATTTAAGTTACTTATTTCTTTATAGATCGTCATATCATCTGCAAAGTTCGAAATTTTAGAGTACTTAATTACGGAGGACACTAAGCTTAAACAAAATCAATTGACGAGACAATTTATCAAACGCTTTGCTGAAGTCTGTAGTTATACAATCAACATTATTGCCATTTTCCATGGAGCACGTCGAAAAAGAAACGAGTTCAACTAAGCTAGTGATCGTAGACCTACCCCTCAAAAAACTGTGTTGATTCCTGGAAATAAAAGGTTTACAACCAAAGCACACAAACTGCTGAATGATGCATTCAAACAGTTTTGGAATGCAAGATAATTTAGCAATTGGTCTGTAATTTCCGATATCACCTCTACTGCCTTTCTTTTGGGTCGGAATAATATAAGAGACTTTCCAGAGCTTAGGAAATATTCCCGTCTCGAGAGATTTCTGGAACAGAGCCGAAAGAGGACGTGCAAGGATGTTATTGCATTTTTTTAAGATGATGGCAGGAACACCGTCAGGGTCAGGTGAGTAATCATCGTCTAAACTGTTAATATTATCAGCTACTGAGGATACGTCGATATCAATATTAGTGAGGGAAGACTTGGGGTACTCATTCAAATGCTCAAAGTATTTCGTATCCGGTACAAAATTGTCCTCGTTAAAAGCTTCCGCAAAAAAATTAGCAAAGAGATTAACAATAATTGATGGATCATTGGATGAACTATCCAAATAATTTAGCGAAGACGGATATCCATCTGTTTTCTTTTTACTATTAACGAATTTCCAGAAGCAGTGAGGGTCCACGGAAAGACTGGATGTCATCTTGTCAATGTGGGAATTATACAGCTTCATAGAAAGTACTTTGAATTCATTGAGCAAGGTAGAGTAGGTGGAAAAGTCGCTATCTTCACGTGATATTAAGTATTTGTGCCAGGCTTTATATCTTCTATTGCGTAAAGACCGTAAGTCCTTATTAAACCAAGGTGCGGAAGATGAATTTTTGTGGCAGGTATAAGGAACGGCTAAAACAAAGATCTCGAAAATTTTTTTGTAGAAATCGGCGATGCACATTTCAATATTCGCCTTGCAAATAACACTATCAGAAATCATCACGCAGACTATCAGCTACCGCCGTTATATTCTCTACGCCACGTGCTGGATGTGTTCTATTAAGTCGCTGGTCATCCAATAATGAAAATTGGGTTTTGAATTTTTGTTAACGTAATAGACAATAGTGCGTTCGGCGGGTCGATTATTCCGACTGCAAGTTGCTCTAAGTGAACAAAAAACATGCTTCACAGAGCGCTGCTTTTCATATTACAACTCCACAATTTGAAGACGCTATGCCGGTATAAGTCGTGATGAAATCGTATTCACTACTGAGCCAAACTGCAATGACAGCTCCACACTGTTCACGCGTGATATGTGAAAAAATCACGACTGAAAAAGATACTTAACGATGAATCACCCGTTAAGATATTAAAAAAACAATATGTTAGAACGGAACAGTCACGATGCAAAATAGCTTTTTTCTTCGGTAAATTCTATTATTCTTTTATTCAACCGGTTCAAAAACGTTGCATAAAACAATATAATACTGTTATGGGGTTTTTTCCTTTTTTAAGAAAGTCCATGTCAAGTCATCGGTCGCTTTCGACGGCTTTCACCACTGTGCAGACTGTCTGGATTCTGAGCTATAGTAATTGATCCACGTAAAGAATCCTTTGGATTAGAATTAATCATATCCAAATTTTGTTCTGAAGTGGCCAAACGTTGACTTTTTGATCAATTGTTACCAAACGCGGCACGCATGTTGCTCTAAGCTTTTTCACATGGAAATTTCTATGTAGTGTTCAAGTAAATTTATGGCATCCCGTCTCTATTTCCACATTACTTATCAACCCAAGTAGTACATACAGGAGTGACTTCCATTTTTCAGATTTAAAGTTTATGAATTCTTTCGAACGTTTTGCATTTTAAAATACACGAGTAGAAGGCTCAAGTAGAAGGCTGGGTATTAAAATATATAGGCAAAGAAAAAGAGATTATGAAGAACCGAGCCTGGATTTGAACCGGGGTAGCATCAGCTTCTAGAAACGAGGTCTTTACCGACTTGACCATTCAACACTGTAGTTATTAATTTATTCAATTTGCCTTTTCTAAACATTATTCAAACAATACAACTGTTATTCGAAATATAACAATTATTCTATAACCTTTCAATGTCTATGCCAATTATTTGTATTAACAACTATTATGAAACTAATACTCCTACAGTTCGGCCATCCTGACAGTACAGCCGCCCTCGGCTGACCTCACGGATATTAATATATATTATCCCGTATGGATTATACTAATACAACTAATTTATCCCGTATGGATTGATCATAGGCCATCTGAGTTTGTCTAAATATTAATATGTACATCCCGTATGGATTATAATAATATAACTAAGTAATTTATCCCGTATGGATTAATTTTATCATAATAAGATCCCTCTTTTTACATACGAATGCATCAATTAGTCTTCTACCAAACCCAATGATATAAATTACCTAATTCGAATTTTAATTTTTTAGGTATCTGGTACGTTTTTGCAATTTTGAACCATAGTGCAGCGGATCAATTCTCGAGTGAAATAGCGTATTACGATTTGGATAAAATCGTATCTAAAATACATTACGATCAACCATTTATTATCACGTAAGATGACCTTAATATCTAAATTGCGGGTTCTCCGCCTCCGTACCACTATAAAAATTGTAAATGGCTATACTGATTTCAATCAAATTTGGTATATGCATATACACCCATGTGCAAAATAATAGCAGTGTGAACATCACTTACAGAAATTCAAGGATAAACATTTTTTATAAAAACAAAACTTATTTCTTTTATGTTTAAATAGTTGAACTGAGTTAAAACACAACAAAGAAGCAAGTGTTTCAATTTATAATAAACTGTTGAAAAATAGAATTAGTTTAAATTAAGAATGGCACATTTTCGGTGTGCAAAAAAATAGCAGTGTTACGAATACTTCGCAAATAACAAATTTTAAAATAATAAATACGCCTCAATTCAGGTGGAATATCTCAAAGTCCTTTAATATTTGGTGGTATAACCATTCTTACGTATGACAGCTGTACAGCGATGGGGTATAGAGTCCATCAGATCCTGGCAACGTTTCAAATGTATTCCAGCCCACGCGGATTCAACAACTCGCACAAGGTGTGTAATGTTTTTTGGTTTTTCTTTAAAAATAGTTTGCTTGACGTCGACCCATAGATTGTCGATGGGTTTCAAGTCAGGAGATTAAACTGGGCATTCCAAAACTTGAATCCTATTTAATGAAAGCCAGTTTTTTGCCAATTTGCTGCTGTGTTTTGTCTTACATAAGGACCCATTTTAACGCCATATCCTCTTCTGCATAAGGCAGCATGACCTTAGTAGGTATCCTGTCACTTGGCGAGGTTACGTGTATTCTGGCACTAGGTCAGGTGGACGTGGTAGATTGAGACTGAGCAATGGTAGCGAAGCATTTGTTTCTTTCTGTGTGCCTTCTATCTTTTCAGTGGGGGGAATGAGGTTGAGCGGGAATTGGGTGGGGTGAGGGCATGGTAAATGCGGCCAATGATAGCGTGGCATTTGTTCCTTTCTCTCTAGGCGTTACCGTGATTTATTGTTGCCCCCGCGGTTGGTTGGTGGAGGAAAAAATGGCCGTCGACAAAGCATGTTGCCACACCCCTAAAATGGGCTCTCGACCCTAGGTTTCCAAACATGGCTGTTGACCAATTGTTTTTGAATATGGCTGTCGAAACTTGTGGTGGAATACATCGTCAGGGCGTGGTGTGGTATTTCATGAAGAACTAAAACAGTGTATGGAATGCTTGACACTGTACCAGAGAGATAGATTTCGCGGGTGCGGAGAAATTTTTTGCAAAAACGGTCGAAAACCTGTCTCTAGCAATCACATGTGCTTTATAACTCCAAATTCAAGTAAATTGGACCAAAGTGACAAATTTTACGTATTGTACGACCTAGAAACGCGCCAAGAAAAAGTTCTAGGTGATGGGGAAACAATAAAACTGCATTAACCGAATTATTGTATTTTTTCTAAACGATGTAGTGTTTCATTAAAAACAATTATCGGCTGTAATATATTAATTATAAAAGACGTTTACAGGACTCCAGCCTTTGAATAAAAAACTATGATTTTATTTTAATTAATAATCCAACGTTTCGGACTTAGAGGTTTAGTCCTTCATCAGGGATTTACTATATTTTTAAAAAAACCAAAACAACAAAGAAAATTACATAATTGTTATAAATATGTTTAGAACAAACTTACAAAAATAATGAAATTATACAGTTTATCGTCATCAATGGTTCATTAATTGACACAAACAAATTCAATTTAACATTTGGATCAAAGAAAGAAAACTATATGAACGCATTAAAGTTGAATCAAAATTTGACAAGTCGTGTTCTAACTGAAATTTTTTTTTTTTTTTTTTTTGAGTTTACAGGTTGATTTAGTATTTATTTTAACCAAAGCCATGAACAGAGCTATAGTGTTGAATATAATCAAATAATTTGGTGTAAATCTCACTTACATTGGTAGACTCTCTGCTTTTAAAATTGACACAATCGTTGGACATTTTGATGTATAATTGCTCTAAGAACATACGTTTGTAATAATTGTCGTTATTCGTTAAAATGCTAACATTCCTAAAATCAAAATTGTGATCACATTGGCAAGTGTGATGTGCTATGGCACTCTTGTCCTCCTGTTTGTTCTTGATACTCCATGCATGTTGCGCCATTCTCATTCTTACTAGTTATGATGTCGTGCCGATGTATCTTTTGGTGCAATCTAAGCACAGAATAGAGTAGACTACATTGGACTGCAAGTTTGTGGGAGTTTTATCTTTAAGTTTACTGAATAGAGTACCTAGGTTGTTGGAGTTTTTCATTCCTAATCGTATATTATCAAACTTCTGCAGTAAGCATTTAGCTATCCGTTCCGATACATTCGGGATATACGTCAATGAGTAATATCTTTTGGTTTCATTTATATTGTTTGCAGCGCTGGGAGTAATATTATTGGTTCTTCGAAATTTGCTCAAAAGTCTATTTATAAGTGGATGTGGGTAGTTGTTATTCAGAAGTAATTCTTTGATAATTTTGCGGTTGGAGTCAACAAAAGTGTGGTGACTTAGTCGAAATACCCTATCTATCAGCCCATAAGTTGTACCAATTCTTTGATTGAATGGATTCAAGGAGTCATAATTTAATAATCTACCTGATGATATTGGTTTTCTGTACCAGTTAGTTTTGAACGATAAATCATTTTTATCCCGTATCACTAACACATCCAAGAACGGTAGCTTTTGTTCAATTTCATGTTCTGATTGTGAATTTATCGTTCAAAACTATATACGTAATATAATGATTAATATTGTGACGTGCTATTCTTTCGGTTCGATGTTATTAAAATGATAACACTTTTTATTTATGTGAATTTAGTGTATAAACTTTATTTGTAATTATTTCTGCTTAACAATTAGTCTTAAAAATATTTGTCTTTCAATAATTTAATTATTACAATTAATTTATCACAGTTTTAGAGCTTCACTATTTTAATTACTTTCAAAGTTTCTGTTTTACTCCGAATATTTCAAGTACACAGTTTGAGCTTCTGATCTGAATTGATTCTCGCCTCGACTCTAGGGCTGCTTTTATATAAAATTGGTGTGTTTCGGAATATTCTCGAAAAGCCTGGTCGTTTGGCTTTCTAAAAACTAGGTGGCAACGTTTACACAAAGAAGATCTCTCGAAAATTCTTATTCAATACACAAAGAATAGTTTCTCGAAAATTCTTATTCAATACACAAAGAACAGTTCTAGAAAGCTCTAATCATTGTTTAGGTTTGTGCCAATGATCTATTATTATTTACTTCTAAAAAAATATCTTTTGTATGTGCTTTTTTTATGACATGAGTCATTGCTATTGTTCCGGTCGTGTGAACAATTTAATTTTGGAGTTTTCTGGAAATATTTTTGATTTATTTATTAAATCAAAATATTTCCAGCAATTTCAAGTGATGTGTAGTGCACTACCCCCTCCTTAAATCTGTTCGCCCCGAACAGAATCTTCTGAAGTCGTCCCGTGATATTTTGCTAGCCGATTTAAATGAACAACTTTCATTTTTGCCCTTGGAGATCTTCGGATGCGATATACGACGTCATTTATCCTTTTTATGACGGTATATGGACCCTCCCATTTTGGCATAAACTTAGGTGACATTCCCTTTTTCCGTTGTGGATTGTAAAGCCATACCAAGTCACCATCCTGGAATCCACAGCTGTTCGTAGCAATGTCGTACCTTATTTTCATTCGGTCGCTAGCAATTTTTATCCGATCCCTTGTTATGTGATGTATCTCGTCTAGACGATCCCTCAGTTTATCGGTGTAGTCACTAACTTCCATTTTGTCACATTCTGGTCTACCAAACATTATATCCACAGGAAGCCGTATATTGCGTCCAAACAATATTTCCGATGGAGTATGTTTTGTGCTGTCGTGGTCTGCAGTTCTATATGCCATTAGGAACAATGGAATGTCTTTGTCCCATTCACTTTGGTCTGATGTTACCACCTTTGATAAATGTTCCTCCAGGGTTCGGTTGAAACGTTCCACCATTCCATCAGATTGCGGGTGCAGGGGTGTTGTTCTGGTTTTATGTATTCCCAGCAATTGGCATACTTCCTGGAATACCGCTGACTCGAAGTTCCGCCCTTGGTCCGAGTGTAGTTCTAGTGGAACCCCGTATCGACTTATCCAGTTTTCAATTATCACTCCTGCCACTGTGGTAGCTTCTTGATTCGGAATGGCGTACACTTCCGGCCATTTGCTGAAATAGTCGATGACAACCAACACGTATCGGTTCCCTTGTTTAGACTGAGGAAATGGTCCAGCTACATCAATTGCGACTCGTTCAAATGGAGCGCCAACGTTATATTGCTTCATTGCTGCCCTAGTTCGTCTCTTTCAACATCAGCTCGGCAATTTATCCAATAGAATCGTTCTCGTACTTTTTCTAATGTTTTGTTGACTCCCAGATGTCCCCCTGAAGTCCCACCATGTACTTCACCAAGTACCTCATGTACTTTGGACTTGGGCACAATCAACTGCATTAGTGTATCTCTACCATCAGAAGATTCCCATCTTCTACTGAGGACGCCATTTTCTATTTCCAGCGAGTCCCACTGAGCCCAATAACTCTTTGTTGTACTACTATAAGATGCAATATCGCTCCGTCCCGGACGCTGATCCTGTTCTTTCCATTCAAGGATTGGTCCAATATCTTTGTCCTTTAGCTGTTCATTTCTGATACTAGTCTCGTCATCATTACCTATTCTTGTTGTCTTGACCATGACTATTTCCTTCTCATCTAGCCTGCCACAGTGCTTACAATTCTCGCCGCATGGTCTTCTAGATAAAATGTCAGCATTACCATGCGATGTCCCTTTTCTATGTTCTATCTTGAAGTGATACCCTTGTAGTCGCTCAATCCATCTTGCCACTTGACCTTCTGGATTTTTAAATTGTAGCAACCATTTAAGTGCCGCATGGTCGGTTCGAAGTAGGAACTCCTGCCCGTAGAGGTATTTGTTGAAATGCCTGACAGTTTCAACTACTGCCAAGAGTTCTTTCCGGGTGACGCAGTAGTTTACCTCTTGTTTGGAAAGTTTCCTACTGAAGTATGCGATCACTTTTTCTTCACCTTCGATCTGTTGAGAGAGTACCCCTCCAATTCCGATATTGCTGGCATCCGTATCCACTATAAATCTTTCTCCAAATTTTGGATACGCCAATATCGGAGCAGAACATAGTCTATGTTTCAACTCCTTGAAAGCTGACTGGCATTCTTCGGTCCACTCGTATGGCTTTCCCTTATCCGTTAGCTTGTGTAAACAACCGACTATATTAGCAAAATTCTTTATGAAACGTCGGTAGTAAGTACACAAGCCTAAGTATGACCGGATTTCATGCTTATCTTTTGGTACTGGCCATTGTTGAACTGCTTTTATCTTGTCTTCATCGGTGGCAATTCCTTCCGCAGACACAACATGTCCTAAGTATTTCACCTCATGTTGAAATAGTTCGCACTTCTTTGGGCTTAACTTCAAATTAGCTGTACGAAGACGTCCAAATACTTCTCGTAATCGCTGGAGATGTTCATCAAAAGTTTTCCCGATTACGATGATATCGTCCAAGTATACAAGGCACGTCTGCCATGTTAAGCCCCGTAGGACATGTTCCATTAGTCGTTCGAATGTTGCCGGTGCATTACATAATCCAAATGGCATCACTGTGAATTGCCATAAGCCTGTTCCTACTGTGAACGCTGTCTTTTCTCTGTCTTCGGGTTCAATTCCAACTTGCCAATAGCCACTTTTTAGATCAAGTGTTGAAAACCAAGTTGCTCCTGAGAGTGTATCTAACGTGTCGTCTATGCGGGGAAGAGGGTAACTGTCCTTCTTAGTTACGTCATTCAGTCTTCGGTAATCTACGCAAAATTTTGTAGTCCCATCCTTTTTCCGTACCAGGACTACCGGAGATGCCCATGGACTGTTTGATGGTTCAATTACTCCCTCTTGATGCATTTCCTCGATCATGTCAGCAACCTCTGTTTGTTTGGCTAATGGTAGTCTCCTTGGCGGTTGACGAATAGGATCTGCATTGCCGGTATTAATTCTATGTTTCACTTGGTCCGTTCGTCCAAAGTCCCCCTTACTGCATACAAAGACATCTTCAAACTCCTTCAATAAACCTGTAGCCTTAACTGCTTCCGACTCTGATACTCTTTTAGTGATATCAGAGACAAGTAGTTTCAAGGCTTCCGGAAGAACCCGTTCCTCCCGTTGAGTTTCTTTGTCTCTGCAGTCCTCGTTTGTTATTGACGAAACCCCTTCAGCACTGCCGACAATGGTTCCCTTTTTCAATTTCTTGTTAATTTTTGAAAAGTTCGCCACTCTGACTGGAATTGTCCCTTTTTCGTTCACTTTCACTATTGTTCGCGCTATCATCAGTCCATCCTTTAAGTTTTGTCTGTCAGGTTCAATAATTTGTATTGCTGACCTCCCAGTACCATCGACCAGTCTCCCCTCTACAACAGCTTCAGTATTTGCCGCAATTGTTTGGTCTTGTAGAATTTCTACTTTGGCACTGGAACCTGCTTCCTCCAACGTTAGCGAGAAATCAATATTTCCACATCGCAGAACTTCCTCTTCAACATTTACACTCACTCCATTCTTTTTCATGAAGTCCAGGCCCATGATACAATCGTCCATTATATCAGCCACCAAAAATGTATGCCGGAACACATACGCATCTAGCTCCAATGCTAGATCGACTTCCCCAAGAATCGGAGATGATTCACCCGTAACGGTTTGAAGCACCCTGTTACTGCTTTCACTGATGTGTTTATGATTGATTAGTCTCTTGTTAATGATGGATTTACTTGCGCCTGTATCTATGATAATTCTGCACTGATGACCAGCAATTACACCCTGTACCGTTAGACTGTTGTTGTTTTGTTGCATAAGCGAGACAGATACAACGATGCTGGGGGCATTATTCTTTTGAGCTAACTTGTCCCCCTTTAAGTTAGCTCCGTTTCGTTTCCCGAACCTTTTTGTCTTGTTGTTTGGTTCGGGAACTTATGTTGTACATGCCCCTCTTTTCCGCAGCCCCAGCATGTGATTTTCCTGCGCGTGTTTCTGTCCCCTTCTTTCTGGATTGACCGCAGTACTTCCTTTATCTGCTGCCTGAGGTCTTTGATGTCCAGTTGACGTATATATAACCCCAGAAGATGGTAATAGATGCCTCATACTCAGTTTAAGAAAGGGGAGAAATATTACGCATTTTGAAGTATTTCATTTCGCTCCATGGGACCGCGTTAAATTTGAAATATATGGTGGAACTGTGACTCCAGTTGGTATTTCTGAAGAAGGAATTCGTAGCCATAGAGCGTCTAATTACTTTATACAGGGTTGTCCCTTCGGTGATGAAGAAGATTGGCGTCGAGGACTCAAACATACAGAAGCAGAGATGATCACACATAAAGCTGAAATTGAAAATGGAATGCTACAATCAACAGATAACAGAAACAAAAAATGGAGAAAGTTAGAGAAACCGAAAAGGAGCTATTCGCTTTAACAGTGCAAATGTATAACCAACTGTTGAATACGAGGGAGACAATAAAACGGTTTAATGATAAAGAGAATAAAACACACGAAGAGTTAGTGTTAATTGATGAGTTTAGGATCAACGAAAATAATGAACTGAGGGAACATGAAGCATTGAGAAGAAAATATATTGAAGCAAAGAAAAATAGACGACAACTCGAGAGAAAGATACAAAATTAGAATGTATTTATTAATACATTATTGAAATGAAATTTTAAAATAAAAAAAAAGCAAAATGAAATATGTTTTTTAAATCAATTTTTTTATTTATTTATATATTTTGAAAATTTTCTCCAACTATATTTAGTTTATTTTAAAATAAAAAATTAAATATAACTTATTTATTAATTTTTGTTATTGTTGTTGTCCCAGTCTGTATTATCAGCATCATCATCTTCATCGTCATCGATAAATAAGGGTTCGTTGTGCATGTCATCGACGAAAGTGAGTTGGTACGTTAAAGATAACAGTGTATCAGCTTTAATTATTGAAAAGCTTTGAGTTGAAAGGCTGCTAAGGACATCATCCTCCAGGCTGTTGTAACTGGCTGTCAAAAACAGTTGATGTGCCTTCAGCGTCAATATGCGGCCACCAAACTTTGTTGATTATCTTCTTGCTTTATATATCAATTTAAGTAATAATCAGTTCTTACCTTATAATGGTGATTCATCACCATGCCTGAAATAGATGAATGAGATTATTAAAAATGGCACACTGGAAGGGAACTATCAACTCCTTCGAGCATTACGGAAGAGAAATGGAAAATTGTTATTTCGGTGTGGGCAGCGATTTAATAGGGCACAAAGGGACGGTACATCATATTTGGAAAATGCTCTCATAAGATGTAAAGGATGGCTCACATCTAATACAATCTTAGATGGGCAATCTTATCGCCAGGTGTTAACCCTAAGTATGAACCGCTTCGAAGATCATTATATATTGAGCTGCCGTCTGAAATTAAATTAAAGAATGCATGTATCAATGTACAAAACCAAGATCATGCATGCTTTGCATGGGCAGTTGTATCTGCACTATATCCTGTAGAACAGAAAGCTTCAAGAGTTAGAATGTATCCACACTATAGCCAAGTTTTAAATTTAACTGGTATTGATTTTCCAAAGAAAATCCAACAAATCGATAAATTTGAAAAATTGAATAACTTATCCATAAATGTATTCTTTCTTACGACTAACGAAAAAGAAGTAAGAAATTCACGTAAATCTCCTTATGCTTAAAACAATTTATGATGGCGATTATAATGATTTCGATGCTGACGCTTATATTGATGATTGTGATCATAAAGCCAGGTATGATGATGATGATTCGGAGATGAACTACCATTTTTGTTGGATAAAGGATTTATCACGGCTTGTGGCTGCTCAGAATTCAAAAAATAAGGGTAAACAATATATTTGTGACAGAAGTCTTCATTATTTTTACAACATTGAAAAATTGAAAGCACATGAAAAAGATTGTGAAATCAAAAACGATTGTAAAATTATTTTATCAGATAGTAATAACAAGTGGCTAAAATTTAAAAATTACTCTTTCAAAGAATATTTCACCTTTTTGTATATGCGCTGATTTTGAGTGTTTACTAAAGTCGTATTCAATTGATGATATGAGAAATTCTACAAGATATCAAAAGCATGAACCTTATAGTGTTGGAAATTATTTCAATTACTCATATAATAGCGATTTAAATTATTTTCGTTCTTACAGAGCTGAAGATTGTCAAATATGGTTTATGAATGAACTACAGGCAATTGTAAAAAAAAGTTGAATCTATTATTGTTAATATTATACCTATTAATCAATTAACTGAGAAGGAAGAAGAAGAATTTAATCAAATTAATCAAAAGTGTTACATATGCGAAAAACCATTTACAACTACCGAAATACGTGTTCGTGATCACTGTCATTTTACTGGACGATATCGAGGACCAGCTCATCAAGATTGTAATCTCAAGTTTGAAATATTACAGGAATAGTACATGATCTATTCCTGTAATATTTCACAATTTAAGCGGTTATGACGCGCATTTCATTATAAAGGATTTGACTACAGCATTCGATGGGCATGTGTATCTGCTACCAATCAACAAAGAGCGATATATATCTTTCACTAAAAATGTTAAATACAGTGCTATAAAATTTCGGTTTATGGCATCATCCCTAGAACAATTAGCATCATACTTACAACCTAACCAGTTAAAAATAACAAAAGGAGAATGGCGGCAACTGAATTCTTCACAGTTTGAATTGATTACACGAAAGGTGGTATTTCCATACGATTATGTTAATACGTGTAACAAATTAAAAGAAACAACACTACCGCAAAAATAACTTTTCTACAGTAATTTATATGAATCACATATATCAGAAGAAGATATAAAGCATCAACAAGCTGTATGGCAAGCTTTCAATATACAAACTCTGGGGGAATATTCAGATTAATATCTAAAAACTGATATTTTACTCTTAGCAGATGTATTTGAAAATTTTAGAAGCCGATGCTTTCAAATTTATGGCTTAGACCCAGCTAACTATTACACAACACCTGGATATACATGGAACGCTATGATGAATTATACAAAAATAGAATTGGAACTTTTAACTGATATCGATATGGTTTTGTTTGTTGAACGTTGTATTCGTGGTGGGATCAGTCAATGCTCAAATCGATACAGCCGTGCTAATAACAATTATATATGCATGATTTTAATCCAATGGAGAGTCAAAATATTTAATGTATTTCGAAGTTAACAACTTGTATGGGTGGGCAATGTCCCAATATTTACCACTTGATGGTTTCAAATGGGGAAACAATCATGTGGATGTCAATAATATATCAGATGATCTTAGAAGTAGATATTGAATACCCTGAAGCACTTCACCATAAACATAAAGATCTTCCTTTTAATCCTATTCATCAAGCAGCATCCAACGCCAAATCTAAAAAACTTTTAACTACGCTGTACAATAAATAAAAATATGTTATTCACTACAGGAGCTTGAAAAACTGTTTAGCGAATGGTGTTATTTTAAAGAAAGTACACAGGGTTCTTCAATTCAGTCAATCACCTTGGTTAAAGAAGTATATTGATTTGAATACTAATTTGAGAAAAATTGCTAAAAATGACTTTGAAAAGAATCTGTATAAATTGATGAATAATGCGGTATTTGGGAAAACTATGGAAAATATACGAAAACATTGTATAACAAAACTATGTACAGCGTGGAAAGGTCGATATGGAGCTAATGTATTAATGACAAAACCAAATTTCCACAGTCGCAGTATATTTAATGAAAATTTAGTTGCTATACAACTTAAACAAAATGAAGTGTTGATAAATAAACCAATTTATATTGGAATGAGTATATTGGATATTTCAAAAATCTGCCTTTACCAGTTTCACTACAATTATATTCAACCCAAATTTCGGCAAAATTGTAAAATATTGTATACTGATACAGACTCACTCATTTATAAATTCAAATGTACTGATATATACGAATTTATAAAGGATAATATAAATAATTTCGACACAAGTGATTATCAGCCAAATAACATATACAATATTCCGCTCGCAAATAAAAAAATTATAGGTCTTATGAAATGACCGAATTCATAGGATTAAGATCGAAAATGTATTGCATTAGAATAAATAATGAAGATGAAATAAAGAAAGCTAAGGGTATTAAAAATAATATCGTTAAGCAAAATATAAGTTTCGTAGATTATTTAAATTGTTTGGAAAATTGTACTGAAATTATAAGAACACAACAATGTATAAGATCAAGCAATCATGAAGTATACACTATCAGAGAGAAAAAAATTGCGCTTAGCCATGATGATAAGCGTTGTTTGAGCAAATATACAACAGATACCCTTCCTTGGGGACATTATAGTTTAAGTTTATAAAATAAGTTTATAAAAAGAAAAAAGTTTATTCAATAAAATGGAAAGATTTCTTATATGAAAGACAAAATGTTTTATTTATCAAAATTTTCTTTCACAAATTTTTTTAGTAAATTAACATTTTGAATAGCACAACAGCCTTTATGAGATGAACATCTTAAAGTATTTGGATTTTGCTGTTTCAAGTTATGTATTTTTGGACAAACGAAATTGTCGAGATCATATACAATGGCCTTATTTCTGATTATTTCAACAAGCCATTTCCTCTTTTCTGAGCCCTTCACATATATGATTTTATTGTTTAGACATGAAATTAAAAGTTGTCTAACGTTAAAAATTCTTTTATTAAAAATCAAAATTTATCAATCCTTTTTTTTCAAGTTTTTAAGAGAATCAAAATTTAACAATATGTATTTATAATTAATATTTACTTCCATTGCTTTTTTTTTCTAAATATGACATTTTGTAATTTAAATTATGGTAAATTTGCAATCGATCAATGGTATTATTTATTGAAAAAGCTATTATTAATTTGAAAAAAAATTAATCGTTTTCTTTTGTTTTAATTTAATATAGATTAATTATCAATACTTAGCATTAATATCACTAATATTCGTATTTTGTGTATATATTGTATATATATTTTAGTATAATTAATGTGTACTTAGATATTTTGTAGGTATTTTAAGCGCCTTTTCTTTGGAATACCCAGCTTTACATGTAGACTGACAAATTTTGTGATAGAAAATAATTATTTTTATTTATGTAACAACTGAAGGAAAACTTATTTAATGAATTTTAGATTGAAACTATTCTCGATGAGACGATAATAGGACGATAATTTTAACAGGTTTTGTTGTTTCGTATGTAATCTATTCCAATTTGGACACAAAATATTAAGAGTCAATTTTGTTCTAACCAATAAACCCACGTCGAAAATGTTAGAATCGTGTATTTAACCGTTAGCTGCTCAATTATATCGTTTAATGTAGTTCCATACAACGGTGTTTAATCGCTTTACGGTCAATGTTTGACGACGTTCCCTTTCGTTCTTAATATCATGCATATATGTGAGTATAATTACTTGTATATAAAAAAAACGTGCAACAACTAATGTTCCTGAATTTGGAAGTTCATCGTCCTTCGCATAGAGCTGATTATCTAGGTGAGAATTTTCCACCCCTTTTTCACAATCCCAATTTTCCAGAGTTTTTTTTCGAAAAAATGGGTTTCTTTTATTTATTTATTACAATTTTTTTTTAACTTTTCTTTAAATTGGATTTAATTTTAATTTCAAATTTTTCTTCTTTTCAAAATCAGTTTTGCTTAAATTTAAATGTATTTTAAAACTTTAATTCAACCCAAATTTCAAAAATTATTCCCCTTTTTGTTTTGTTGTGTATTTATATAAAAAAAACTATTTTATTTCCGCCTTTTTCAAGACAAAAAACTTTTTTTTCATTTTTCTAAACTCTAATTTTACATCCCAAAATCCTTTTTTTCATCTTTTCTAAAGGCAAAATCTAACTATAAAACTAACTAATTTAACATATTAAAAAAATTCAATTCTCTTTCTTTTCATTCTTAAGTTTATCTGTTTCACCAGAAATCTTGATGCCATTTCTCTTCGATCATTCTTTTTCTTTCGTTTCGTTTTTTTTTTTTTAATAAACCAACTGAACACATTGAAGACCCATTGTCGACTGACTCTCGTTCCTTTTCCAAGCAGTTTTTTTTTTCAATTTCTATCTCCCGTTCTAAATTTTATTGCATGGCATGTTTTGTTTCAGTCGCCCCACTAATTTTTATTTTCCCTTTCGTCATTATTAATTTTAATTGCTTTTTGTTGTCTTAAAGTAGAAATATCTAAGAAATACTAACGAATTAAGAGACTTGACAGCAAGTCTCGATCTTTTTTTTTTTTTAAATTGCTTAGTTCAAGCGTTAGAATTATATAAGAGCATCTTTAAATTGATTTTACTAAGATAGAAATCGAAACTACAAGCATTTATATTAACTGCACGTAGCATTCGAGAAATTGGTTCGTTTTTCCCGTAATACGTTCTGTGGTACAAAATGTTAAATAAGTCCACTGACCTCAAAAAACGTATATTAATATTTAGCGGCATTTCTTCTAGCAGTAAAGGAGCATCAATAATCCCATTGAAAATTTGATGGACAAAAACAATATCAGCTACCTGACGCCGCTTTTCTAAGAATGGTACATTAATCAATTTTATTTTATGATTGTAGCACAGAAGCTGCCACCTATCGAAAATGTTCTTTAATTAGAAGTTGAAGTTGGTTTTATGCAGGAAAGTATGTTGTCCAGGTTATCAATATTATTTGTTCGTTTTCCAATATTTCTGAAAAACAAAAACTCTTGTTTAAGTTTGCTATAAATCTCAGACTTGGACTCGTCGAGTATTAAAGTCGAGTCCCGAATGCTAATAACTACCCAAATACTCGCCGAGTCCGAGTCGAGTCGAATCGAGTAAAGAAACTCTAACAAAAACGATATTCAGTAAGCAGATGTATCATAAGGAACTACATTTTTTGCCAGATTTCTTAAAAATCATTCTATGATTAAATTTAAAGTGTCATTTGTTATCAAATTTCTAAAAACAACGTCTAGCTTGTGGAAAGAGTTCAAACATACGGATTTAATAATACTGGTAGTAAAATTGTATTTTTCGTATCTTGCGCTATAAACACTGCTATACTTTAGCAATTTTACTAGGATATATTTTTTAAATAAGACAAAATCTGAATGTTTGTTTATAGTAACTTTCTTTACAGCAAACTTGCATTCAGTTATTTTTTATAATTTTATCTTTCTTTTGAAATTTTTCTATTTGGCAATAGTTCTTCTAGCCTTAGAAAGGGTCTTCAATCCTATTGAATATAAGATTTTTATATATTTGTCATTGGGAAACAATTCGCTTTCGATTGAGATGAATCATTGCAATCCCAAAAACAGGAGTACACGGTTTCGCTCTAACAGAATTGAAGAAAAGTGGAAAATTTTCCATTTACATGTTACTATCTCAATTCAACACGGACACAGTACATTTTACTTGTTCTTTTTTAATTGTTGTGGATTGCAATTTTACGATTTCAATTTAAACGGCATTTTCAGGGAAGCAATCTACCATATAAATCGAGGGTTAAGTGTACCTGCATTTAAAAAACAAAAAAAAATGTCTTTATCATTCTCATTATAATGTTGCCTTCTCTACCAATCTTATTAAGTTGCGTATATTTCAACTCTTTCTAAAAGCTAGTCGTTTTGTGGAGATTCGATAGCAGATGACACATTGAATTTAATTATAAGCAATTATAGCAAATACTCTGTTATCATGGCGCGATAGCGGTGCCATTGACGGTTACGTTACGGCCATTCTCATTTATAAACAAATATGGACCGATTATTCCGCTAGTTCATAAACCACACCAAACTGTGCATTTCTCTGGATATGACGGTAGCTCTTGAAACTCTTCTGGTTGTTCATCAGCCCAAATACGGCAATTTTGCTTAGCCAGAAGTGGGTTTCATCACTAAACAAAATTCTGCGATGAAATAGTGGATCATCATTAACAGTACAGCTCCACAATTTGGAGACGCTACGCCGGTGTGAGTCTATCCATGGTACTGACTACTGAGTAAAACCGCAAGGAGAGCTTCACACTTTTCACGCGTGGTATGCAAAAAAAAAAACCGATTAAAAAAGTACCTCACGATGAATCTCCCGCTAGAATGATTTTGAAAAATCTGGCAAAAAATGTAAAAACGTAAAAGCTGCGAAATAAATATATATATTTTAATTCATTTATAGCATGTAGTACATAGCATATTTATAAATATTTTTCCAAAATTTTTTGCCCTGAATTTACTAAAATTTCTTTAAATTTTTAAACACACAAATACACGTATACAAACATTTCCGAAAGTATTTCTCGAATAACCATGAGAACTCGAATAATAACAGTTTAAACTGTCACAAAGTCACACTTGCCAGAATACGAATTTTCTCAGCAATTATAATCATAAAGCTTGTACGAAATTGATGGTTTTTTACAGTTTCATTCAATTTTAAAAAACGCTTTAATTTATAAATTAATTATTACTTTATTGATGTGTAAACATCTACGCTCTCGGTAGGGGCTAGTTGAAAAATCGACTGTGATCATCAGATGGGCGGAGCCATCAAAAATTAAACTTGGAAATAAATATATCGTTGAGCAAAAGAAAAAAAACACGATTTTTGATATGTTGTAGAGAATTAGTTGAAACGTGGAGAAATTTTGTTCCCGGGGAGATTGGGGGTCGGGTGCTTACAAAAGGGGGATTTGACCGCTCATTTTGGAAAACCTCATTTATAATCTAAAATATACATCGGACATGATTCTGACCTGAGACAATGCTATTGAGATTTTTATGGCGCACATTCTGACACCCGACACGGCAAAGTTCAATTAGCCACCGCTGTGGCGCTGGAGGCAATACAAATTTAAGAACTTTCTATATAGAAGCCACATGCGAATACAATGTTCAACAAAGTTGTGCATGTTTTCATGGGGATTATTTCTGTCGAAGACCATATAGTTCTATCTCTCACCACTTTGGCGCTGTAGTCAATATAAACTTTTGAACTTTTTCTATAGAAGTCAAACCCGATTACAATGTTCAGCAAAGTTGTGTAAGTTTTTATGGGCACTATTTCTGTCGAAGACCATCTAGTTCTATCTCTCACCACTTTGGCACTGTAGTCAATATAAACTTTTGAAGTTTTTATATAGAAGTCACACGCGATTACAATATTCAGCAAAGTTGTGGAGGTTTTCATGGGGATTATTGATGTGTAAATATCTTTGCTCTCGGTAGGCTAGTTGAAAAATCGACTGTGATCCGCCCATGAAAATTCATTTGAACCTCTGTTTTCTATGTAATTGTGAATTCAATTTTAACAGTCTGCACATAATTCATAACAAACAGCTGTGTGAATTAACTTAGCAGAGGTCTCATTTCCTTCAAGGGCACACGTTTTAATAGAAAAATGTCAACAGCTGTGTCAATTGACTTAGCGGAGGTCTCATTTACTTCAAGGGGACATGATTTAAGAGATAACTGCCAACGGCTGTGTGAATTGTCTTAGCGGAGGTTCTATTTACTTCGAGGGGACACGTTCTAATAGAGAAATGTCTCCTTTTTACATTTTTGTCTCTGCGCATTACAATTGTCCCCAGATTTTCAAAAATTTTTATTTTATGTTATCATTACAATGTTAACTCTTTTATGATTCTGATTTATATCAACTTCTGCCACATTTACCTATTAAAACATCCCCACGAAGAGAATCAGGACTCAACGAAGTCAATTCATACTGCGGATCGATCTATAAATATAATTTCTTGTCATATTGCCTCGGAAAGTTGATATTTTAATATATTTATATCAATTTCAGGATTCGGCTTCCTTTGGTCTGCTAGTAAAATGTCGGATCCACCGAGGGAAAATTACACTCAACAAACGTCCGATCAAGATGAACCAACTGCGAAAAAAGCAAAAGCAGCTGCGTAATCCCGTGCTTATCGAGCTCGAAAAAAGGCTGAGGAGACAAATAAAACGGCATCTACGAAGTCACTTGAAAGTATTCAACATCGAAGAGCCAAAATTGCTGAAAACACGAGGGCTTATCGGCTCCGACAAAGGACTGCAATAACTATAAATCCAACAGTTGAACTGGCAACGAATGAGACGCGAACAATGCCGTTGGCCTCCAATGAGCCCACACCGATGCCAGTGGATTCCGCTTCGACTGCAACAATTCAAGTACAGCCAAACGAGGAGATCGAAGAACAATTGACGCCGTCAGTGCCAACCACCACTTATGCAGCTTTCTTTACACACGATAAAGCTCATGCTCAGTTCAGAGAGAAGTTTTTAGAGAATAATTTTGGATTAGCATGTGCCATATGCGACAGATTATGGTACAAGAACGATTTAAAGCTAGTTCCGTCTGATTCCACAACTCTTCTCTCAGCAGGATTTGCTGATATAAATGTGCAATCGACACGAGCGTGTGGCACTTGTTATAGTTCATTGCAGAGAGGAAGAATACCTACTTTATCTACGACAAACGGTTTCAAGTATCCTCCACTGCCAGATAATTTGCCACAGCTTGATTTAGTATCTGAACGTTTAATATCACCTCGCTTGCAATTTATGCAAATAAGAAGATTTAGACATGGTCAAGGTCAATATGGAATTCTTGGACAAGTTATAAATGTTCCAGTTTCCGTTCATATTATGGTTCACCGTCTGCCTCGAGAGCTCGACGACGATTACACAAATCAAGTTACCTTGTCGGCATGGTTAAGAAACGCGTTATCAAGACTTGGCTACGGTATCTCGTCGACACACCAATGTACAAATTCTATGACATTACTATTAACGAGTCCTTTTTCTCAACGAATGTGCCAGCGGTTGATTCCATCGAAGATCTGAGTGAAGAAATCAACATAGAAGAAAGTCTACATGCTCAGGAACAAACTCTTTACTGGAACGAAGATAAATATCTACGAATAGCTCCGGCAGAAAATGAGGTTCCGCGGAGTGTACTGTTCGACGAACACTGCGAGGAGTTGTCATTTCCCTCTATTTATCTCGGACAATTTCGTACTTTCAAGGAAGGACTCGTTGTAACACCGTACATGATAGCAACCAGTGAATTGCGAAGAGCAGATAGACGTGGAGTTACTCCACAGCACTTACTGTATATGGCAATGAAAATCCTACGAATACGTACACGAGATGCATTGACAGTTGCTTTCAAGTTCGTTGGGAAGGATACGAAACTCACCAGAGAACAAATAGAATCAACTGATTTCATCGATAGATGTCTCGAAAAAAATTTGGCGTTCTTGCAGTCGATTCCTAATTCCGTCTAGTACTGGTCGCAAAGAAAGAGAGACTTTTTTGCAATGATTCGCCAGTTAGGAAGACCTACATTTTTCTTAACGATGAGCGCGAATGAAATTGTTGGCCAAAATCAATGAAACTCCTGTATAAACTCCGAAATAAGGGAGCGGACATCGACTCAGACGATCTCGCGAATATGCACTACAATTCGAAAGCTACTCTCATCAACGAGGATCCCGTCACTTGTGCTATCCATTTCAATAAACTCGTGCAAGTCATTATGGGTATACTACAATCGAAACGCTTCAGCCCCTTTGGAAATCACTACGTGCAGCATTACTTCAAACAGATCGAATTCAAGCACCGCTGTAGTCCACACGCGCATATACTGCTTTGGTTGAATGTACCTCCAATCGATGCCATAGGAGAAGATAAGGCTGCAGCTGAGAGTCTAATTGATAGACTTGTCTCCGTATCGCCAGCTGATGCTTCTGGTCATCAAAAGCTTCAGCGACATAAACATACGTTCACGTGTTACAAGAAAAGAAATTCCACCGCTTGTCGTTTTGAGGCGCCGTTCATGCCAAGTCGCTCAACAATTATACTTCAACCTATGGCAAAAACAGATCCACGTCGCATGCCGTATTCAACGAGTTATAAGCGTATCTGGAAAGCACTCGAAGATAATGATTATCCCGATTTGGAGGAGTTCTTAAGAGTAAACAACATCAAGTCGTACAATACGTACTTGGATATCTTGAGAGCCGGCATAACCAGTCCACGTGTATTCCTCAAACGTCAACCTACAGACAAGTGGATGAACCCATTTAATCCGATTATACTCAGTGTGCTAGGTTCAAATATGGACTTGCAGTTCATCATTGAGGAATACTCTTGCGCCGCATATGTGGTCGAATATGTGAACAAAACGAATAGCGGCATCAGCAACCTTCAGCGGAAAATTATTGAAACCATGGACGAGCACCCTGAATTCGATATAGTAGAGATAGCGAGAAAACTCTGTGTTGATATGTTAAACTCTGTAGAACTCACCACCCAAGAAGCTGCTTGGTATCTTCTTCGACAAGATATGTCAAGGAGCTCTGTCAAGGTGGTTTATATTCCAACTTCATGGCCAGTGGAGCGTGATCGCGTTCGAAAATCAAACAAGTTATTGGAAGAAGAAAATGTTGATCAGGACTCATGTGACGTTTGGCTAGAAAACTGTTTTGACAAATATCAAAGCAGGCCTCAAGATTTAAATGATATTACTTTGGCTCAGGCTGTTGCATATTATACAGTATCGAAAGCCAATGAGTGGAAACGACGTAAGGTTCAGCGAGTCATTAGGTATCGGAACTATGAAATGACGGCTGATCCAAATGAATACAAACGTGAAATGGTCACCTTGCATTTGCCTTTCCGTGACGAGGAAAATGAAATTCTCGCTGAGAAAAAATACGTTCAACTTTATGACGACAACGATGTGCTCATAATGAAGCGAAGGCGAAAATTCGAGGCGACTATCGATCATCGAAATCTGTCGAGAATTGTGCATTGATGAAGCCAACGAGGACGAAGAACTTTCGACCGATATTAATCTACTGGCAGCACACGTACGAGATACGGACCCTTATGCTGACTTCCTTACAAACGCTAATACGGATACCAACGCGGACTTGAGACTGGCTACTCTAAATCGTCTTGGCTCTATAGTTAAAAAACGTGACAACGTCATGGACAAGTCGGACTTTAATCGTCTGATGCGTTCAGCGAATCACCGCCAGAAAGGTCTCTTACTGCATGTCATCTCACATCTCTTAAACAACGAGACTCAGGAAAAATTGCAAATTTTCTTAACTGGCCCTGCTGGCTGCGGAAAAACATTCGTCATCAACTAGCTCCGTGAAATTTCTAATCGCTTCGGCCATACCGATGGGTATTGCAATGCATATCTCACCTGCGCGTCGACAAGGAAAGCAGCCGTTGCTATTGATGGAACAACCGTCCATACCGCTTTCAAAATCTCTATAGGGCGGACGCTGCCTCTATCATTTGAAGTGGCCCAACCATATCGCAGTCTCTTCTAGTACATCCAATGCATTTTATTTGACGAAATCAGCATGATATCAGCGGAATTGAACGAAAAAATTGACTCGCGATTGAAACAGATCACAGCTGTTGACTCTTTTTACGGTGGAAAAGACATTTTTCTCATCGGGGATCTACGACAATTACCAGCTGTCCGCGCAACTGCTATTTATAAACAATCGAAAAATACCATGGTCGGTCCGACATTGTGGCGGAGCCTGAGATTCTACGAACTCAACGAAGTCATGCGTCAAGCCAACGTCAGCTTCTCGGGTTTGCTTACAAAAGTCAGAAACGGCCAAATATTGGACGAGTGCGAGCAGAATTTGATTGAGTCTCGCTTCTTCACTAAAGACGAAGCTGACGAACAATGTCCCAACGGAGTACGGTTGTTCTTCAAAAATCACGACGTCGATAATTACAACAGAGAGATTCTTAACACTGCCTCAGAGAAAGTGTTATCTGTAGCGAAAGACATTTTCGCCGGCTACAATAGCGCTGAACAACTAGCACACGTTCGACAACAGCTACACAAAAAGGCCGTTTTGGATACTGGAGGTTTGCCATATGAACTTACGCTCGTTAATATGAGAACGAGACCCAAGCTGATGACAATAATATCGACGAAGAGAACTTTGAAAACAATAGCATTCGGCAAGACAACGGCACGGTGAAGCGCGTGTGGTTACGATTTCCTGAAAATTGCGAAATTGATCGAAAAGTGATGAGACTCGCGACAAGATACGTACTACGAAATGATATAGCAAAAGACTTGGTTCCCATCGCACGCAGAAATTCTACTACTTACTTAAACAGGAATCCAACAATAACTGCCAAGCGAAATCATTTTCCTCTCATTCCTGCCTATGGTATGACGATTCACAAATCACAAGGTGGAACTTTCGACCAAGTTGTCTACGCTTACGACAAGTCGCATGACCAACAGCTCGTCTACGTGGCTCTCTCGAGAGTAACTAATCTTGGTGGACTTTTCATTGTTGCACCAAACAACAATCGACAATTTCATCATGAGCGGAGAATTGCACGCACCTTGATTCCACTCCAAAATGAATTTGCTAGACTTGCTAATAATTCGTTACACACCTATCAGGACTCGATTTTAGAAATTTTGGATCACAATCTATGTACATCGTTCTTCGTGTTTAATTGTCAAAGTCTTAGGGCACACAACAACGACCTCACAGATGCGGTCACTCAACAGTATACTTTCTTGATGCTCAGCGAAAGTTGGCTACGTAACGATGAGCATATTTCCGTTCCAAACTTTGATTGTTGCGTCCAGTTTAAAAGAGAAGGACAACGAGCTGGTGGTGTAGCGATATATCAGAAGCGTGATACAGCACGTATAAATATACCAAATGTGACTATTACAGATCGCCAAATTTCGAGTGCCACAATAATGTCAAGAGCAATCGGAGACGTTTGTGCAGCTGAATTTGTAATGCAAAACGGACAGAAGATACTTTCAGTAGTCGTGTACATCTCGCCAAATCAACCCGTCGACGCAATTATAAAATTCATTCATTTTGTTCTTTTACCATACATTCCGGTCGGATCCGCTGAGCTTGGGGCAGACCTCGACAAATTACCCATGATATTGAGAGGCGACTTAAACGTTAACTTCGCCTTAGATGAGGCAGAGCCGCTCATTACATTCTTGCGGGAAAAATTAAACTTGGAAATGAATTCGAACAGACACATTCCAACGACGAACACAAAAACGACAATCGATGCGATATTTTCACGATACATCGATACACTTGAGACGACGGTATACGTCTCCTATTTCAGTTACCACAAACCAATTATTTGTTCACTTAAACATTAAAAATAAATTTTGTCTATCACATTAAATATATATAATGGCTTTATTTCAATAAAAGACCCAAATCTCTAGCTTATTAAAACCACAACCTCTGCGATATTCCCACATGCAACGCTAACGAGCCTACATGTTTACACATCAACTACCGTGAGAGCAGCGTCGCTCACACCTTTTTTTTTTATTCTATAATGAACACTTGGGAACCAAAATTTAAAAATATTTCAACCAAAATTAATTTGAAGAACTAATTGAAAATTTATAGGAGAAAATTTTTATGCAAATGTTAAAACACTTGATAATTTCGAAATCTTAATGCCTTACTTATGTTAACGAAACGGAGACGGGACGGCGACGGGAACGGTATGTGATGCAGTTATGTTGACGAGAGCGTCGCTTCATTTTCAATTAAATTTGCGTTTGATTTTAAATAAAACTGGAATAATAAAGAAAGGTGTAAAGGACTATTAGTTTAATTTCCTAATTTTGTAACACGAGACAAAAATTAGTGACAATTGTGACTTTTGTGAAATTAAATAAAATTTTGTTATTCCATACACAGAAAATTGTATCTAAATACTTGTATAAATACTAAATTTTACACATTTCTGATTTTTTGTATTATTTTTGAAGGCAATTTTTTATGTTTATCTAAAATTTGTTCAGAATATGAAAAATATACGATATACTTGTATAATTACGATAAATGTTAATTGCAGATTGGATGTTAATATTCCTGAATGTATTGATGCTTTCAACTTCCGTAATGTGACTATAAGTGACCTCTTTCAATCGTTATCTTCTATAAAATCTAATGCAGTCGGCTTAGACAACATTCACTTAAAATTTATCAAGTTCATTTTCTCTGCTTTCTGCTTTCACATTGGCCATGTTGTAAATACCATCTTAACGACATCTTCTTTCCCTTTGCTTTGGAAGAAAGCTAAAATTATACCAATTCCCAAACAATTTAATCGGAAAGACATGAGTGACTTCCGGGCGATTAGTATCTTGCCATGTTTGTCTAAACTTGCTGAAAGTCTGATGAAAGTCCAAATAATGCAGTTTATTGATGGTGACGACAGTTAGTTTTTTCTCAAACCAATCCGGCTTCAGGGCCAAGCATAACACCACCACAACTCTCCTTGGTGTAACTGAAAAGATGCGGAAAAGTATGGATAACGAATTTGTTACCTTTCTCCTCCTTCTCGACTTTAGTAAGGCCTTTAACAGGATTGATGCCAGCATCCTTTGCCTTAGGCTTAAGGAGCAGTTTTGCTTCTCTAATTCTGCTTGTACTCTCATATATTCCTACTTATCCGATCGTTTACAAAGAGTTGTAGCGAACGATGTGTCCACCCCGCTCAGACCAATTTACAGCAGAGTTCCGCAAGGCTCTATCCTCGGTCCGCCTCTTTTCATTATGTACATCAATGATCTTCCTTTGGCGGTAAATAACTCGCTGGTCCATATTTTTGCCGATGATGTGCAATTAGTCCTTCCCTGGCTTTCGAATAGAGCGTGCGATGGAGTAGATTTGGTCAAACAGGATCTCAGGTCAGTGTCGCTCTGGGTAGCTAATAACAAGCTTCTGCTGAATCCAGATAAAACGCAGGCAATGGTGGTTTATCATAGGCCGACTATGGAGACCATTCCGCCTATTTTTTTAGATGGCACTTTAGTACCATATGTTAAACATGTTAAAAGCCTTGGTGTGTTCATCGCTGAGGATCTTTCATGGGACAAGCAGGTTGCCCATATTGCAAGCACGTCCTTTCTAGTACTGAGGAGCCTATATGCTATTCAATATTTTTTACCTTGTAGCACCAAAGCTTGCGCTTGTGATGTCCTTAATTCTACCCCATTTCCTATATTGTTGCGAGGTCTTCAATGGCTGTAGCTCAGAATGTAAATCCAGACTCCGGATCATTTTAAATACCACTGTTCACTTTATTTATTCTCTTAGTCGAAGGGGTCATATTTCGCATCTTGTTCCTAACCTCCTTTGGCACGGACCTTTCAACTATGTTTGACTATCGGACTCTTATCCTGCTATGCAAAATAATCAAGAACTAATGCCCCTTGTATTTATTTGAGTCCTTAGTATGTGGCCAATCTTTCCGGGCGAGAAATTTCATTCTTCCTCGAATTTCCTCTTTAGCCATAGATCGGTCTTTCATTGCTAGAGCTATTAGGCTTTGGAATGACCAGCCTATTGCTGCCAAGTCGTGCAACTCATTACCTGGATTTATGACTGAATGTGCTAAGTACCTTAACATCGCTCCCTGATTTTTATTTTCTATTTTTATTTTTTATTTCTATGCTTATTTTTATTTTTCTTCTTTCTTTTTTTCTATTTTTTTTTTTACTTTTTCTTCTTTTTCGGGTTGGGCTGCTTCATTTTCATTTTCATTTTGGAGGGGAGTCCTAGGAGCCGGCCTTAAACTTAAACTCAAACTTGGCTATTCTTAATTTTGCTTTCTAGGGTTTGTGTGTGAGCAGGGGTGAGGAGAGTAAACATGATGTTTTGTCTTATTGTGTCGTCTTTATTTTTTATATTTTCGTTTTTTTTTCTTTTTGCTTTTTTATTGTATAATGATCTAAATGCTATTTTTTGAACTTGCTTTGCTACTTGTACAATTAGTATAAGGATACTTATCCTTCTTTGTATAATTCAATGAAATAAATAAATAAATAAATAAATAAATAAATAAATAAATAAATAAATAAATAAATACAAATGTCAAAACACGAAACGGGCTCAAATTGAATTGAATCAAATTTTACATTCCGTCTACATAACAACGGCCATACAATTTTAGAAATTTGTTTGTGTCGTTCCGTCGCCGTCCCGTCTCCGTTTCGTTAACATAACTAAGGCATAACTTTGTATTGGAATTTGTCAGAAGAATTTTAATTGATAAAAATGTATACAAAAAATGTGAGTTTTTGATTACCATAGATAAGGTATGAAAATAAATTAAGAAATTACTTTCTTTAATTAAAATTATAAATTTGAATAAAACAAAAAAAAACATATTAATCCCACACCAAATTTACGAAAAACTTCATACAAAATTTATTACCATAGTTTTGATAAAATTGAGAAAAGAAAAAAGCATGTAAGGTATCTTGATTAACTTAAAAAAGGATACAGCCATGATAGAAAATTCAAAATCTTTAACTTCATCGGCATCGGTTCAAAAAGTTTTCAATCAACACAAATCAAAACAATTTCAGAACAAGAAATTTTTGAAGAAAAGTAAACAAAACAAGGACGCAGAACCAAAAACTCCTTGCTGGAATTGTGAACAAATGCATTTCATTCGTAATTGCACTTTCGCAAATCACAAATGTAGTAAATGCAATGCCATTGGACATAAAGAGGGTTACTGCAACACACCAAAAGCAAAACAAAATGCTTCAGCAAAATCAAAGCCAAAAGATCAACACGATAAAACAGTAACCAGTATAACAGTAAAACAAATTAATACGGAAAATCGTCGAAAATACATCATTGTCGATATAAATGAAACACCAATCAAATTACAATTCGATTCAGCAGCTGATATTACCATAATCTCTGAGGACAATTTCAACAAACTCGGAATTTCAAATTTAGCACCAACTAATGTGGAGGCGAAAAATGCATCAGGTAACAAGTTGGATTTAATTGGTCAATTTAGTTGCAGCATTTCATTTAGAGGAAATATCATTTATGGGAGATGTTTTGTGGCAAAAATCAGTAATTCAAATATTTTTGGTAATGATTTCATTGAAAAGTTTAAGTTGTGGGACATTCCGATTAACCAAATTTGCAACAATGTCACAGTTGAATCAAACAATCATCGGAATGATTACGTTCAATTGCTCAAGTGGAGATTTCCAAACACTTTCAATGACAACTTGGGACTCTGCACCAAAGCCAAAGAGCACTTAACATTAAAACAGAATAGTCAACCCATTTTTAAAGCAAAACGACCTGTTGCATATTCTATGCAACCTATTGTCGAACAGGAACTATTGCGTTTACAATCAGTTGGTGTAATTACACACATAACTCATTCTGATTGGGCTGCACCAATTGTCGTAGTAAAGAAACCTAATGGCACCGTTCGTACCTGTGCTGATTTCTCAACTGGATTGAACGAGGCATTGGAATCACACCAATATCCATTACCATTACCCGAAGATATTTTTGCTAAATTAGCGGGCGCTACAATTTAGTCATATTGATTTTTCAGAGGCATTTTTTCAAATTGAAGTCGATGAAAATTCAAAATATTTGCTCGTTATCAGTACACATTTGGGTCTTTTCAAATTCAACCGATTACCATTTGGAGTGAAAACGGCACCAGGAACATTTCAACAAATTATTGACCAACTTATAGCGGGTTTATTTGACGTAGCCGGATTTATCGACGATATTTTTGTTTCCGGTAAAGACAAAAAGGAGCATGATGAGAATTTATTCAAGTTACTCCAACGAATTGAAGATTTTGGATTGCATATCAAAATCGAAAAAAGTCAATTCACACTAACACAAGTAAATTATCTCGGCTACGTTATCAACAAAGATGGACTTCAACCCGATCCAAAACGCGTTGAAGCTATCATCAATATGCCGGTACCAACAAATATTACAGAGCTTTGGTCATTTCTTGGAGCTGTAAATTTCTATGGGAAATTCATCAAGGAAATGCGTTCAATGCGAGGTCCTCTAGATATATTATTGAGATCAGACGTGAAATGGAATTGGAGTCAACAATGTCAAACATCATTTATCAAACTCAAGAATTTACTGTCATCAGACCTTCTTTTGACAAATTACAATCCAAATCTCGAAATCATCGTAGCAGGTGATGCTTCAAATTATGGATTAGGCGCATGCATTTTACATAAAATGCCAGATAACAGTATCAAGGCTGTATGCCATGCATCAAGATCTCTACAACCTGCAGTCGTGTAGTCAAATTGAAAAAGAGGCATTAGCACTTATTTTTGCCGTCACAAAATTTCATAAAATAATTTTTGGACGCAAAATAAAAATCCACACTGATCATAAACCTCTTTTAGCAATCTTCGGAAAGAAAAGCGGCATTCCTGTACATTCAGCAAATAGATTACAAAGATGGGCAATTACATTACTTGCTTATGACTTCGATATTGAATACATCAACACAAATTCATTTGGATACGCGGATGTTTTATCCAGACTCATTGGTCAAAATATTCCAGAGGATCCAGACTTTGTAATCTCATTAATATTGTTGGAAACGGAAGTTAATCTAGTCATTCACGAAACAATTGATGCATTACCAGTTACGCATAAAATGTTAACATACGAAATTCAAAAAGACGTAATACTGAATCAAGTTATCAATAACATCAAAAGTGAATGTCCAAATTTCAACCCAAAGGACAATTCAGAAATCTTACAATTCTATCGCCGACGTGAAGCATTAAATATACTTAACGATTGTTTAATGTATGGAAATCGATTAGTTATCCCAAAGATACTACGCAAGCGCATCATGAAGCAACTTCATAAAAATCATCCAGGTATAGAAGAAATGAAACAATTAGCTAGAAGTCACGTCTATTGGCCGAACATTGATAACCAAATTCAAATTTATGTAAAAGAATGTTAAAAATGTGCATTGGCACCAAACCTTGCAGCGCCAAATCAAAAATCACCAGCAGAGCTAATGTTCGGACGTCCAATACGTACTATACTTAGTATGATGAGAGAAATTCCAAATCAACTATCTGATGATCGAAATATTCAACAAGAGAAACAATACAATAAAAAGCATGGTGCTAAACAGAAAAATTTCCAAGTTGATGACAAACTCTATGCAAAGATTTATCGCAATGACAAAACATATTGGAAAGATGGTGAAATCATCGAAAGAATTGGGAACGTAATGTACAACGTTCTTATCAAAGATCGTCTTATCAGATCTCATGCTGACCCATTGCGTAAGCGATATGTTGACACTGAAGACAATATACAATTACCATCCAGCATATTATTAGACGAATTCAAGCCGTTAGAGAACCAAGATCCACCTGAACAGTTGAGTCAAAATACACTTGAGTCAATTAAAGAAAAGCAACCTATACCTTCAGATATAAGTTAAGCAAGCACACAAATACCACCTGTACTATCTCAACCCATACAAGAAAGAAGATACCCAATTAGAAATCGTCATTCTCCGGATTATTACCATCCATAAAAAGGGAGATGTTGTAAACACTAACAAAATTGTAATATTCAATCAAGTAAACCATGTAAATTGTAAATGTAAAATAAAAAATAAAATATATGTCAGATGATATAATAGAACTGGAATAAGTAGAAGTACTTTCTTTCATCAAAATCTTCTCCCTCGGAATTGCAGTTCTTCCAATCACAACAGTTATTTTTTCTCACATCTCGTTTTGATGCGAAGCAGAGCAAAATTTTACACTGAATACAACAACTCCTGCTCTACCTTTTACTTAAATCAATATTGCTATTCCATTTATTTTCTTCAATGTTGAGCATATAGATGGCTCTGTTTTGTATTTACTTCATCATATAGGAAGATTCAAAATAATTTTTAGTCAAGTAACATCATATTATTGTATGTAGGGATGGCAAAAATGTTTCATATATCGATGTATCGAATCATATGATATATCGTTAATCATACATCGCCACGTTCGATATATCGGTATAGAAATACCGATATTCTCATATATCGATTTATTTAAAGTATGTCAAGAAAAAGTAATAAAAATAAATTTAGATTTATTATAATAACACAGATAACATTTTAATAGTAATTTAAAATTAATAACACAAAAACAAATGAGATTTTCCACTAACTAAGTAGATTAAAAATAATAAAATTACTGCTTTGTAATACTTTGTAACAAAGTAGTAATTTTATTATTAATAATCTATAATTAATAAATATATTTGAAATTATAATTAGAAAATCATTAATAATTAAAATTGATTCCAGTATTCAATGGAGAGTGACTATAAAATTAAGAATTTGCTGAGTCTTTCGCCCATTAATTGGTTTCGGGTTGCAGTGGCGGTGGCACCAGCTTTTTGTACTTCTTTGTACAAATTTAGAAAAACGCTCTTTGCTTCATCCCAGATCAAACAAGGATCCTGACTTAAATTTTGTACCGGTAATTGCAAATATTGAGTAACCGCATCAGGGGCATTACTATCAATACCTTTTCGTCGCTTGGAATGCGCTATTTGTTTATGGAGCTTCCATAAATTAAAAGATTCATGAGCGTAGTCAATTTATTTGCTGCTGTCACTACTTAAAATGCTATCTAAATTTAACGTTTTAAATTCTTAATTGTTGACGGACAAGCTATTGGATCACTGAAATGCAATTGTTTAAATCGCGGATCAAGTAGAGTAGCAGTGGCCAACAAATGAGACTTTTCGATTTGTCCAAATCGCTTATTAAATCCTAACAATAAGAGTATTCTTTGGGTTTGTCCCAATGCTGTTGAAGGTAATTATGCAGTAACGCAACGTACCATAGGAATGACTTTTAGTGTAATAAATTTTTCAGCGCATATCTCCGTAGTCATTTTTTCAAGAGAATTCTTTATAATTTTCAATATCAATTGCAGTTAACATAGCAGACTCACTGACATTTTCAAAAATATTGTTGGTAATTAAATAATACGTACTAGAAAATGATATAAGTAGATTTCTTTGTTCTTACTTTCATCTTTCACTACAATCCAGTGAAGTAGTGAATCGAAGTGCAAATGCATGTCGATATATTCAGGAATATATCGCTATTTTTTCCGACATATACCGTTGACAAACATCGATATGAATATATTGATATATTTTGCAATGCCTAATTGTATAATTTTTGGTAATATATGGAAGAAGACTTGCGAACAATATTTTGAAAACCTATATGAAAACAAACTTTCTTTGCTATTATCATATACCACAACCAAAATGAAAAGCTTAATTCAAAAGTTCATTTTTAAAAAAATATGGTTTGACATAGTTTTGAATTGGTATCTTTTTCGTTTTTTTTTTAGATCATGTTGTATTTATATATAGCACGCAATGGAAGCCATTTTAAATACAGCTTATTCTAACTATTTCAATGGCTGCATCCAGCAGTCCTAAGCCCTTAGTAAAAATTCCTAATCTAACGAATTAGAATTTTTTATACTCCTGGGTGCTGTTGCTTGAATCAAGCGAATGCTAGTTATCTGTGCTAAATATCAAATTAGTTTTACTTGAATAACTTTTAAATATATAGTTTTTGTTAAACGAAATACGTGTCGAGAGTAAATGAAATTGAAAATAAAATAAAATAAAAATTTTGTCGGAAAATTAAAAAGTTTTATCACACTCATGTTTTTTTGGATTTCAATTAAAATTAGAAAATCCACCAACAATTTTCAAAAATAACTCTCAGTTTATCCTGTACACCAGTGATTCTCAACCAATGCTCCGCGGCACTTTTATGTGCCGCCAAATTCTTGAAGTGTGCCGCCAAATTTTGGTAATTTAAACAATAAAAATTATTTCGTATGTCCTTTTATACAGCAATTTATTGGAACCAGGACGCAACGGGAAAAAAGTATCTACCGGCGATCTTTTTTCGATAGATTTATATAATTGTGGCGAGTAGATTTCATATAACATGCGATGAATTAAATCTGACTAGCATCGCAAACATTTTTTATATAGCATGCGTGTAGAATGTAGAACGACGGACTCGGAAAATTAATGCTGTTTTTTATTAGGAATTTTATGGCGCGCTATTTTACTTGCTAAAAAAAACGATTTTTTTAATTGTTCTAATTTCGAATGTTCGAACCACTGAAATTATTTGGTTTGCACCATCGCCACCATTTGTACCATCGCTAATTAGTACCCGATATTATTCGGCGCTAAAAAAATACAGCATTAGTCTGACTATTATTTCATCATTTTTTTAAAACGAAAACGATCAATTCGTGAACAAAATCACTATGTTTGCAGTATAAATAGCAGTCTGGCTTCTCTTCGAATTAGTCCTTGAGACCTGACCGCGCCTTTTGATTCTTTCATTCATAAGTTCAGTTCATTATTTACTTTTACTTGCTTCCTGTTTGGTTGAATTTATAAATTTATATACTTGTTATCCAGTATTGTGTTCTCAAGCTTAAATAAAGCCTATGCAAAGGTAATATATTATTCGTTTTTTTTTAATAATTTTTGACAAAATTATTTTTATATTAAAAGAACCTTCTGAAATGGATAAATGGTTAAAAAGAAGAAAGCTTAACGATGATAATAATGACGATGTTGGCAATCAGGCTGATGAGCCCACACCGAGTACGAGTAAAGATGTTTCCTACTCCAAAAATATATTGTTCAACGGAAATATAATGACGATTCCTTAAAATTTGGATTTATATCTACAATGGAAAATGATATAGTTGATCCCGAGTGTCTGATATGCGGTTGTAAATTATCAAATAGTGTTATGGTTCCGAGCAAGCTTCAACGTCACTTCCTGACTAACCATACTTCGCTTGCATCAAAAGACCAAAGCTACTTTCAAAATTCATTGCCTGCATAATTCAAACAGCAAACGTTTTTGAAAAACAATTTAATGTGCCTGAAAAAGCTCAGATAGCTTCTTATGAAATAGCGGAATTAATTGCAATTAAATTAGAAACTGATAATTTGGCTGAAGAAATTATATTACCAGGTTGTGGCAAAATTGTAAACATAATGATTGGTGAATCAGCAGATATTGATATTTGTAAAATACCACTTTCTAATGACACAATTCATCGCAGAATAAAAGACATGTCGCGAAATATTGAACAAAATACTGCAAAAACTCTTGGAAATTCAAACTTTTCTCTACAAGTGGACGAAACAACACACATTACGGGAAAGGCACAATTAATTGCATTCGTTCGATTTATTCACGAAAATAATATAATTAACTGAAATGAACTGAATGCAGATATGTTAGTTACCCATTGTTTTTTGCATCGGGAAACGTTGGCTAAATTTACAAAAAAAAAATTGTAGTTTGATTACATGACTGTTAATCCTTATCCCTTTTATCTAGATAAAATATGATGTTCTAAACTTGCTTAGTTATATGATATTTTCGTTATTTTTAATAACATAAATTCAGGTATGCAAGGACCGAAAGAAAATATATTAAACTCAACAGATAAACTGGTTGGATTCCAAAAGACAATAACTTTATGGAACCAAGCACAAGAAGGTAATTTGGAAAAGTTTGAGTCAGTTCCAAAAGACTCCTATAAAACTATTCATAAAATTGTCATTGACCATTTGACAACACTAGAGGAGAGAATTATTCATTTCTTTCCAAATTTAGATATAAAAAAATTTGATTGGGTTCGTAGTCCATTCGTGATAACGGATACGTCTGTATATGAATTAACTTTGGATGGAGAGGAAGAACTAATTTCGCTTTGTAATAATCGAGATTTAATTTCAAAACATTCGACAGAATCAATTAATTCATTTTGGATGACATTACATGCGATTATCTCGTAATAGCCAAAAGAGCTTTAAAAATATTATTACAATTTTCTACATCTTATTTGTGCGAATTCGGATTTTCAGCATTAACCAATATAAAAATCAAAAAAAGATCGAGAGTTTTAAATGTAGATGACGAAATGAGAGTAGCATTATCAGTTTTACGACCAAATATAAACGAAATTATCAAAAATCATCAGGCTCAAATTTCGCATTAAATGTATTCTTATAATTAATTTCTAATTAATCATTCAATAAACATTCTGTTGTCTTTGTAGTACATATTATTTTATTTTATATGGAAAATTATTATCATAAACTATTTTACACAGTGTAATATAGGTAAGTAAAATTCTTTTAAACTTATTTTATTGTTAGTGTGCCGCCAAATTTTGAAATTGTTAAAACTGTGCCGCAACAAAAAAAAGGTTGAGAATCACTGCTGTACACAAATCATTTTTTAGCGTGAACAACAACCTCAAATGCGCTGTCTGAGGTAGCAAATAATGTTTATGCTAGAATTTCACTAAAGTTAGTATTACATCCAGTCGTATTGCTAGATTTAAGCGCGTAGAACTGCTGGATGTGCCCATTGTTGCCTTTTTCTTAACTTTTCTTTGCGTTATTTTTAAGTAATTCTGCGTGAATATTTTTTTATATTTTCATGTTAGCATAAGAATTATTTGGATAATAACGCAGGAGGCAGTCTCGACGGACGCGTGAATTGTCGTTAGTGACGGTATAAATATTTTTCTGTAAGCAAGCTCGACGCCGTCAATGGCATTTGTTACTTGATAGAATTTTTGTGTGAAAAATTACAATAATTTTTTTGTAATAAAAATGAATGAAATAAGTGAAAGTAGAATTAATTATTGCATATACTACATTGATGGTTTGTTATTCCAGATATATGTGGTTAGAAAAGAGAAAAGCGTCTAGAAGAAGATTTTATAGCCGGGAAGAAAATTTGGATTTTACAAGACAGCATTCGGTAATACTAGCGAATGCTGAAGGAGGAATTTTTTTAATACACTAGGATGACATTTCCGGTGCTCAATATGTTGTTGTCATTTGCAGGCCCCAAATTAACGAAACGATGTAGCTCCTACACAATTAGGTCAGAAGAGCGATTAGCAATTACTTTGTCGTAAGTTTATATTGTGATATTTATCTGTTTAAACTTGTAATATCAAATTTCGTTTTTTAGTTATCTTTCATAAGGAGTAAGCCAGCAATTTTTGGGATGGTCTTTTAAAATTGGGAGAACAACCGCACGCAAAATTATATTAGACATGCGAAGCCATTTGGGAAGTTTTAGGACCAATTTACGTGAGTAAACCTACTCTTGAGAACCACAAATTGATTGCCGAAGATTTAAAAAATATCTGGGATTTACCCAATTGTATCGGTGCCATCGACGGGAAGCACATTTCCATAGTGTCCACCTCATAGCAGATCGCAATTTTATATTTATAAAAATTTTTTCAGTATTGTTCCACTACCTGCTTCCGAACCCCGATATACCTTCATATTGGTTGACATCGTACGAGCGTAGGGTAGCAAAAGTGATGGAGGTTATATGTCATTAATTGAAATGCTTCATATGTATTTATTAGCGTTTTTTCTACGCAGGTATTCTATTTGAGAGTGGATTTGGAAAGGATTTGTTATCAGGCAAATTAGAAATACCACTAGACAAAAATTTATATGAATCTAATATAAAGTTTCCCCATTTCTTTGTTGGTGATCCTGCCTTTCCACTAGAGAAAAATTTAATGAGGGCACATACGGGAAGAGGTCTTTCCTTGGATAAGAAAATTTTTAATTATAGAATTTGCAGTGCGCGTAATATTATTGAAAACGCTTTTGGAATTTTGGTGGCGAGATGGAGGGTTTTGCGAACAGATATGAATTCTTTACCAGAAAATGCTGAAAAGGTTAGTTAATTATGGAAAAGCTTTGGTTTAGGTTAATACAGAAATATTTTCTTTTAATTGTAGGTAGTACTAGCAACAGTCACACTGCACAATTTCATAAAACTGAATCAATTATCAGCTCATCAGTATTGCCCACCATCTTAGGTGGATAGTGAAGACAGTTTGGGAAATATTATTCCTCGAAAATTGAGAGATTAAGTTGATTCAACATTGAGCCGAAAAAGAAATACGAAAATAGGATCCAATGATTCTTCGTGACGACCTGAAACAATATTTTCTTGCCGAGGGATCAACCTCTCTTCAAAACAAAATTAAATGATGAAATAAAGACATAATAATTTAATAAAGCAATGTAGAAAAGGAATATATAAATTGCGTTTATATTTGAATTCCTTCAATATTTCTACTGATTTATTTTTTTGTTCTTTTTAAATAAAGTTATATTTTAAAATTCAATTCATTTATTTTATAGATTATATGTTTACTTATTCAATAATACTAGAAATAAAACAATTAAACTTACTTTATTACTATGAATGAAGTAAAGACCATATGAGAGTTGTTCAATTACTTTCTTAATTTCTCCTAAACTAAATTTATGGTAACATTAACATTTGATAACAAACCAAATCACCTTCGTAAAAATCGAAAACTATATAAAAAGAATATCTAAATTGTGTTATATTTGAATATCCCCAATATTTTGTCTGTCCAAATTTCGGATTTGGCACAAACATAAATATTTCAGAATTTTTTTCTCAGCTTCTTTTTTATTAATTGGATTCAATCCATTTAACATAACGGCAATTTGTTTCGTGGAAGGTATTCCGCTAATTTCCCTTTCAGATGTTGACCTTGCAAAGTAAATCTGCATTGAGCACATGGTGTTCTTTAATTCAATTCCAACCGAGTCGTCCAACTCACTCTTTTTCCGCCCTTTGTCAATGGATGTTCTGCTACAACTGGGTGTCTGTTTTAACTCAGGGGTAGGTTGACTTGGAACAGCTAACGTTTCTACTGAGTAAGACAATTCCATTTCAGTTAAACTTTCATCCAAAGAAATTGGAGATGCTTGAATCATGCTATTTCTTATGCAGATAAAATTGCCAACAGTTCTAAAACATTAATACTTAAGCATTTATTTTTTTATTACTAATTAAATAATGAGCAAAGCAAACCATAGCAGTGAATTTACATTTTCTCTATATCGGCCGGACCACTGTGGAACTTTCCCGATAATGTCAGAAAATATTCACTTCAGTTCGCATATTCTAAATGTACATTCCAGGTTTCATGAAAATGTGACTACTATTGGTCGAATTATTAAGGTTTTTCTACTTTGGCTCCCTCAACCCCATCAAGTGGAGATGCATTCTATCTTTTCAGTTGGCCTATCCAGAATGTACACACCAAGTTTTAAGAAAATCCACCCATTATTAATCAAGTTATTGAAGTTTTTCTATTGTAGCCCCCACAACCCCTCACCGAAGGGAAACATATTCTATCTTTTCAGTTGGCTCATCCCAAATGTACATTCCAAGTTTCTTTAAAATCTGATCATTATTGGCCGAATTAGGGAAGTTTCTATATTTCCGCCATAACATTCTTTAAGAAAAGTTTTGCGCGTTAGTGTTGCCAGAAGTGAATTCCGTTGAGAAGTTAATATGTTCTGATTTCGACCTTAGTAGACAAACTGTGCAAAACTCATCAAAATTGGACATGCAGTTTCGGCTTCACAACTAGTACAACAATAGACTATATTTGGACAAAACGTATTCTTAGACAGTATTGCCATAGTCGAATATGGCCCAAAAATTAACCAGATCTAAGTTAGGGTCAAATACAAGAATTGTGTAAATTTTATCGAAATCGGCCCAGCAGTTTAGTTTGCACCGTGCCCACAAAATTTCGTCGTTTTTGGACAAAGATAGCGTTACCAAATAGTATTACCATATATTAATTTCGCCCAAAATCTATCTCGCATTTGATGCAGGGTCAAATACAAGAACTGTGTAAATTTTATCGAAATCGGCCCAGCAGTTTAGTTTGCACCGTGCCCACAAAATTTCGTCGTTTTTGGACAAAGATAGCGTTACCAAATAGTATTACCATATATTAATTTCGCTCAAAATCTATCTCGCATTTGATGCAACACAGTGAAAGTTTCATCGAAATCGTACCTTTCATTTAGATTTTATTAACCATATAAAGAAACGGATGGACGGTCGGAGGGACATGGGGCTAATTAATCCTGATGAAACGGATTTTGTACTTATTTCCATCTTTCTAGCCTTTCTAACACGTCGGTCAATAAGTCCGTGGACTAACATAGAAAAAAATTTTTTTTTGTTAAAATTCGATTTTATTCTTCAATATAGTTGCCTTCGAGGGCGATACAGCGATTATAGAGATCTTCCAACTTTTCGATACCATTTTTGTAGTACGATTTGTCTTTTGCCTCAAAATAGGCCTTTGTTTCGGCAATTACTTCTTCATTGGTGCTAAATTTCTTTCCAGCGAGCATTTTTTTGAGATTTGCGAACAGGAAATAGTCGCTAGGGGCCAAATCTGGAGAATACGGTGGATGGGGCAGCAATTCGTAGCCCAATTCATACGATTTTGCTATCGTTTTCATCGATTTGTGACACGGTGCATTGTCTTGATGAAAAATGACTTTTCTTCTTTAAGCCAGGTCTTTTCTCACGAATTTTTACATCCAATTGATCCAAAAGGTTACAATAATAATCTGAGTTTATTGTTTTACCAGTTTGGAGGTAATCCACAAACAAAATTCCTTTTGCATCCCAAAAAACTGATGCCATAATCTTCTTCACTGATCTTTGGGCCTTAACCCGTTTTGGAGCCGAATTATCGGTTTTTTGATTCTGCTTTCGACTGAGGATCATAGTGATAGACCCAAGTCTCATCCATAGTGATGAATCGGCGCACAAAATCCACTTTATTCTTTCGAAAATGCTCCAAATGTTGTTAAGAAAGTCGCATTTGCATGTGTTTTTGTTCCATTTTTAGGAAATGCGGCACCAACTTTGCACAAAGCTTTTTGAAACCTAAAACTTCAGCTAAGATGTGATGTACTGGTCTATGTGAGATGGCCATGATGTCAGCTGCCTTATCCACAACCACTCGTCTGTCTGCCGAAACCATATCCTGTATTTTTTGTATCTTTTCTGTTGCTGGTACAGTTTTTGGATGTCCTTGACGTGGATCGTCTTCAAGGCTTGTACGACCAGATCTAAAAAGGCACCCAATTTTTTAACGGTGGATTTCGAAGGTGAAGAGTCCGGATAATAATTATCAAGCCAAGTTTTTGTTTCAACGGTATTTTTTTGGCCATAAAGCAATGTTTAATCAATACACGAAATTCACTTTTTTCCATTGTTTTGAAAATAACAAAAGTTGCGTGACGTTCAATTCAATAACTTGAGAACCAATGGTCCGATTGCTGTCAAATTTTGACACCAATCATTTAAAAGACGGGCGATTCGAGATATCGTATCGATTTATTTTTAGTGGCACCACCTATGTGTCAGTCCACGGACTTATTGACCGACGTGTTAGATCAAAAGTAAGGTTTTCGAACGATTATAGTACTTTCCTATAAACATTCGTTTATCGGGAAAATATACCCTCTAGGTTTCAAATGCTCGGCCAAAAACATTAATGATTGGAAATACTCCCATTCGGCCTTATATATTTTTGCGATGCCATATACTAACGTTTTCTTTTCGCGCTGTTCTCTGGCGAACTTGTACCGAAGGCTCTTCCACCTTGTTATACATTCCGACCCTGAAAAATAAAATATGTATTCCATTGTTTGTATTTTAAAATTGAGCTTACCAGTGCTCTTAAGGGTATCAGCAATTCTCTTCATTTATACATTTTTATATCCACTTGATCTTTTGTTATATAAAATTTCATTTTCTCTAATTAATTCTATGAATTTTTCCACATCCATTTTAAACCAAATACAAAATTCCGTTTTTAAATGGAGTTTCCACAAAATAATCCACATACATCAATTAAAAAATGGCATTTCAACACGTCGGTAACGTAAAAAGTTGAACACAAATCAACTTTACAACGTCTGGACCGTCGCGTCTATGTCGAGATTAACACCTCCCATACAATTCATATGAAATTAACTTTTATTTAACATTTCAACGCGCTAATAAAAAAAATTATTGAACCCGATTTTATTTTTTATTTTTTTGTATATTTAACATATGGACAAACGCTGGCCTGACGGTACTGTTTCAAACAGAGCAAAAAGTAGGTAATCGGGCACCTGGCCAGATTACGTGTATTAGGGCGCTGGGCAGGGAAGACAGAGTGGGGAATATGGGGCGTGGTTTGTGGGAAATTGGGGTGCGTTTTGTGGGAGAGGTACGTGGTAAATGCGGCTAATGAGAGCGCGGCAGTTGTGTGGGAGGGGAGTGGTAAATGCGGCTTTTGTCTCTTTCTCCTGTAATTAAGCGATCTGAAGATCAGTAATTTATTAAAATAAATTTCAATAGTATGGACCACAGTGTTTTAAATACAAAAAAATTTTCGAAATAACTAGTGAACGCTAAATTTTTGTGCGACGATTTAATTTGAATGGGTATAAAATTAAATTCGAAAATAATTCGATACCCGAGAATGAAAATCCGACTCGTTGGATTAAATCAGCGATAGAAAGTGTTCTTGAGAAAGCCACAGAAAGTTTGGAACCAGGTGATTTTGTTGGTTTTATTATTCTGTGGGAAAAACGCCGTGTGGGTTACTTTTAAAGTTAATTTTGAGGACATTTGGGAAATGATTTTCTAAATTTTCCAAAGCAATTCCAAGGGAATAAGTACCGATACATTTTGCTTAATTGCAACATCGGTAAGAATGCCTATGGGAAGAGGCGGAGAACGAAGAATTATTAGTTTCGACGAGGAAAATGCAAAGCGGAGAGGTATAGTACGGATTAAAAATGAAGACAAGTTGTGCTTACCTCGTACAATAGCAAATGTTCACAAAAGTGTTGAGTATAAAAAAATTAGGGACAATGTAGGAGAGCAAAAACAGGCTGTAGAGAAGTTATTGGCAGAAAGTCAAATTGAAGTACCTGCAGAAGGTGCTGGAATACCTGAGTTAACTGAATTTCAGCACCATTTAAAAGGCTTTAAAATAACAGTATATCCCTATATCAATAACAAAAGTGGTACAGATGTATTGTTTGAAGGCAGTTATGACGGTAAACGAATAAACTTACTATATCACGATGGACATATAATATGATTACCTCACTAACAGCAGCCTTTTATTGCAGTTATTATTGTGAGAGGTATCGTCTGAAGTACCAAGGTAAAAATGAATATCGATGCAGTGGAACCTGCCCATACTGTCAACGAAGTTCGCCCTGTGAAAAAGGTGTTTTAAATAAATATTGTGCAGCATGCATCGTTATTTTAGAGGAAGTACATGTTTTGAAAATCATGTCAAAAGTGTTTGTGAAGGACTAAAACGGTGTATGGAATGCCTGAAACTGTACCAGAGAGACAGATTTCACGTGTGTGGGGAAATATTTTGTAATATTTTGTCACGAATAATCACATGTGCTTTATAACTACAAATTCAAGTAAAATGGATCAAACTGACAATTATTTCGTATTTTACGACCTAGAAACGCGTCAAGAAAAAGTTCTAGGTGAAATGGGCGGGCAAGCAATAAAACTGAATGAACCGAATTTGTCCATTTTTTCCAAACGATGTAGTGTATGCATTAATGTGGAAAGATAATATTGTTGTGAAAAGTACGGACATAGAGTTGAAATTTTCCAAGAAAACGTTATTGAAAATTTCTTAAAATATCCATTAAATGTGCGGAAAGTGCGTAAATGCGTTATAGAGATCGCACATAATGGTGCGGCGTTTGATCATCAATTTATTTGGAACCATTGCTCTAAAAGACTGATATTACACCGGATCTGATCATGCAAGGTACAAAAATAATATTAATGATGATAGGGAATATAAGGTTCATAGATTCCTTAAACTACTTCCCGATGGCACTATCAAAAATACCACAAGCCTTTGGTCTGGCGGACAAATTTAAAAAAGGATGTTTTCCTCATTTATTTTATACAATAATAGCTAGTTTTTCCGTGAATGTTTAAACTATAATGAACGTTTAACTTTGGGATTAACAATTTTTGGGTTTTGCAGTTCGAGTTTAAACCGTGTAGCCCAGTTAAAATTCTGTTTAACGTATTCAGCCGATTTATACAGTTTAAACGAACTTCTTTTCAGTTAACTAATCAAAATACAAGAAAATAAAATAACATAAATATCAAAAATTATTCAAATTTAAATACATTAAAATTTAGATTTTAAAAGCAGATTCTTAATATTTATTTCTTATTTAGAACGTACTTATTCTAAAACTCACCATTCGACAAATTAGGGAAAAAATTTAATATTTTATAACGAATGTGAAACAAGAACGGCAATCTGTTGAAGAAAACACATCAATACGAAATATTCCAATTACCAATTTTTCGATAATATTTACATTAGAAGAAAACATGCTTATTACATTTTTTCCCATTATAAATTATTTTCCTTTTTAACTTTCATTTTAATTCATAATTCCCTCAAATATTCAATTTTTATTTGGTGTGTCGTCTTTTTTATTTGTTTGTTTTTGTTTTGAACGTCAAAATTTTCAATAACAATAGTAAATAATGGCAAATTATTAACAATAACTTGCCATTTTGAAATTAGGTAAAGGAAAAATAAAATTGAACTGTAAAACGCATGCCGGTTAACCTACAAATTTGATCGGGGTACTTGGGTTAAGTAATCTTAAAATTAAACGTTGACTGAAAAACTAGCCATAAATAATGAAAAGTATATCGGAAAATTGCCAGCAGTTGAATGCTATAGTCCGAATACTATGAATGTTGATGATCGAAAATGCTTTCTACAATGGTATGACGACCATAAAAACGACGAATTCAACATGCAGCGTGATCTAATAGAGTAATGCAAGAGCAATGTGATGATTGTAGCAGAAGGGTGTCTCAACTTCCGAAGTTTAATGCTGCAGGAATGTAATGTATGCCCACTAGCGGAAGCAGTAACTATTAAGTCAGGAGAAAAAACTAAACACATCAATTAAATACAATTAAATACAGTGCATATCATCCATAGACAAATAGTTCGTTAGAGCAATGTCATCAAACGTTAGTAAATTAGCTTCGCACTTTCTCAAATAAAGATTACGCTAACTGGTATTCATGGTTAGACTATGCGATTTTCTGTTTTATTACAACCCCTCATACAGCGATGAATTTAACTCCATACGAAGCCCTTTTTGGCATAAAAGCAGAATTACCAACCGCAATTACTACTAAAACTATGACGATTATAAATTACAATTAAAAACTCGTGCATAAAATGGATATTAGTTGATACGAGATAACCAAGTAAAGGCCAAACAAGCCTCGAAAAATCATCACGATAACAACACGACATCGATTAGTTACACTATAGGAGATAAGGTTCTTTTGGAGATTAAAGGCCGAAAAATAAAAAACTCACTTCAATACACAAAGGTTCGTATAAGGTAATCGAAATAATCGAAATAAAATTACCTTTAGTTACCGATCCATTCGAACTCTTTAAACTCACTAGTTTACCCACTAGATATGCAAACAATACATATTACCATGTTCAACAGGATGCGTATTTTGTAGCAACAAACGAAAATAAAGCTAAATAAGTATTTCAGAAACTAATGGAATTTAATGAATGCAAATGTATGATTGATAATATATACACATGCGAACAAAATTTTGAACTTCTATACGAAGTATATAAGTTACTGGAATCATGATGCAAATCTATACGTTTTATAACAATCTAAACCGTTTGCAATCATTTTTATCCAATGTCTGTCTGTCGCTTTGTCAATCTGTCTGTGGTGTACAAGACTGCGGCCGTATTTAGAAGCAATTTCCATGAAAATTTGTAAGAGCGGTTTTTTCCCCATGAGAACCATTCTATCAGAAGTTGGGTTTGATCGGACCACAACTTAGGGTAGCCGCCGAACAAAAGTTTGGTTTTTTGTGTTTTTACATTACAGAGTATTGTAACGTTATTTATGGACCGATTTCAATGAAATTTGGAACGAGACACTTTTGAAATGAAAGAACAATTGTGTCCAAAAATCAATTGAATCTGATTACAACTTCGGGTAGTTACCCAACAAAATTCGGATTTTTCTGTATGAAATTTGGAGCATAACTTTGGGTGCTCGGACAAAACTTCGAAATTTTTGTACAAAATAAATCATAAATTGTTGTATGAAATAATTTGATCGATATGTATAGAAGTTCCTATACTGATTTGCGCACTATAGCTTGTTTTACTTACAAACAAAACAAAGAAAACATATAGTAACTGAAAATCGGCCTACAGCCGATTTTTTGATGCCCTCAGATGCCCTGGTAGAAATGGGACAGAAAAACTGTCAAAACTAATAATATTTGAAGGTTTTTCTTCAAACCTTGTTTGCACTTTTCAAAATATCTTCTAATTTATAGGTAACCCAGACCGTGAAAGCATAAGTCTAATCTGCAAATTTTACTCAAATCGCTGTATTAGTTTTTAAAGTACATCAAGAAAACTATATGAAGAGGGTTATATTCTCCTAGGATTATTTCTTTCTCCACTAAAAAAAGACCGATTTGACTGAAATTTGACATGGTATCGTCTATTTCTAGTTATCCTATATAATTAATTTAAATAAAATTGGTTCGCAAATTTTCCAATTAAATCCTAAAAACCATAAACAAAAAAACTACAAAACTTTCTGGTCACCCTGGTTTTTCCTTTATAACTTTGCTTTCCCTGGATCGATTTTGCTAAAATACAATACCAAACCAAGTTAAGGAATAAGCAATATATTGTAAATTTCATCAAAATCGGATAACCCGTTTTTGAGTTATCTTGTATACGGGCGCACGGACGGACATGCATAAATCGATAAAACTTTTGATTACCTACACAACCATACCCTTAAAACCTCTCTACGACGATTATTTCGATGTGTTACAAATGGAGTGACAAAACTAATATACCCTCTGGTAGTATCTACCATAAGCTATAACTGTATTTTAAATTTTATAACGAAGTTACAAATTGAAGTCAAAGAATTATATTTTCATCGAAAACATTTTGGATGAAAATATAATTCGTCGAAGTTACTCTGAGTATAAGACTCATGCCATCTCATAAGGGACACTTGTTCGAGTCACCCGAACTCTTACAGGAAGAACTAGCGAGGTTGGAACGCTTCAACTAAACACGGAACTTTTTACGAATACCTGCACCTACTGCTTGCGTCAGCAGTACCTGCAGTACAGTGGAACCCCAATAAATGGTGCACCTTGGCAGTGATACCATAACCGTTTTCGCCTAATAGAAGGTACCTGACCCCAACCGTCGTACTGATTGCGTTACCCGAACCGGCAGTAGAGAGCGTTCACTGTTTGAGTCACTCGTACCTCTCAGCAAGACTTTCTTGATCCGATTTCCGAGGTAGTGGTAAAGAAAGCACTGACCTACTCATACATTAAGTACGAGACCTGAGATTGATATTATTTGCGTCACCAGAACCGATAATATCAAACTAATACCGACGGATTCGAGCCATACATACAGTATTGTGCGAATTAATGTGAACGCAGCATTTATTTTTTAAAAAATCATTTATTAAGCGTAAAAACAAAAAATGGCTATAAAAATAATTTTTTTTTAAGTTTTAGTACAAGATATGTCCGCCTTTGGAATTAAGAATATCTCGCACTCGTTGTGGCATAGAATCGATAAGATTTTGCGAAATATGTCTAATTTCCTCATCGTGAAACCATATGTAAATTACTCTTCGTATCAACAGTTTCTTAGTCGTACAGCCCATTTTCCTAATTCGTCCTTTGCAAATTAGCCACAAAATCTCTATTGGGTTTAAATCTGGTGAGTTTCCTGGCCAATCCAAACATGGTTTTTGCGGAAGAATTTCGATTATGATTTATGGCATGGCGCTGAATATTGCTGGAAGATAGCACTGATCGGTTTGCCTGAACCAAAAAGTAGGTCTCGTCCGAGAAACAATGCTACCAATATAAAAATACTAAAAATTAGGCTGCGTTCACATTAATTTGCACAATACTGTACATATATCCTGTATTGCTCACCGCCTAGAAATATCCCGCTTAACCTCCTTTCCCAGTACTAACACTATATCGCCAAACTAGGTAGGTAGGCATAAATGCTAATAAAAACAATATTGTATTATTTATAGAGCAAAACCCGACTTGTTTTTATTTTATCCCGTCCATATCCGACCCCTGGAGCCGGCAAGCTCACCCCGTGCACGAAACAACGTTACAATGTTAAAATTTTTAACTTGCATCACGAACTCTGGCATGTGTTAGAAAAACCAAACTCTTGGTTATACATTACACCTGTAAAAACTGATGTCAGAATTGTATGTAGTAGGGGGCTCAATAATTTTTCAGCCGTGACAAAAGACCGCGCTGCTAACAGATAAATTTTTTTGTCTTATGTTGGTACAACCTTCATATGAACACTTGTCAAGTTTCACGTCGATAGGTCAATTCAGTCTTCGTTAACAAGCTATTTGAAGTTAATGTGTTATTTAATTTTTCTAACGGGAAAAAAATTGAATATTGTGCAGGTTTAAAACCAAAATAAATTCACGAGCAATTTGTAAGTGTATAAGGAATCCTCACCTTCAATAGCCACTATTACGAAGTGAGCTGCTCTGTTTAAAATGTGTCGCACAAGCGTCCCTGCTTGTGCGACAACCAATGGTGAATGGAGCCACCGCACCCAGCGCCAAAGTTCGGAAGGCGCCAAATTTAAGAGTTTTTTTATTTAGTTTCGCGCGCTTTTTCATTTTGGTTCATATTAAATTTTGTGGAAAATTAGAAAAGGCACTACATTTTTTCTTTGATTATATTGCATAAGAACAAAGTTCTATACGATATTCACATTAATGTGTCTTTGGCGTGTTTTTTCTTGAATTTGAAAAGTTTAATTTCTCTTCTCTTTCGGCAGATATTTCTGATATTTACACAAACGTTTGTATTTTTTTTAATGCAAGTAAAAATTTCAGAGACATTTTTTCCAGAGTAACTAATAACTATTTAATTTAGAAAAACTTAAATTTTTCATATTTCTTAATTTTCTGTCTTGTTTTTTGAAGTCAAATACTTCTATGGGGGCTATTAGCAAAAATTATGCCACGATTTCCTGTGACGAAACGTCACATTACAAAAAATCTCATTATATGGACGTCCTAGGCGATTACAATGTTCGGCAATATGGTGAAGTTTATAATGAGGATTTTTTCCGTCGACGACTAAATAGTTCTATCTGCCACCGTATTGGCGCTGTAGTCGATATAAAATTTTGAAATTTTTTTGAAATTTTTTTAAACTTTTTTTATAAAGGTCGTACACGATTGAAATGTTCGGTAAAGTTGTAGAGGTTTTTATGGGGATTATTCCCGTCGAAGACCCAATAGTTCTATCTCCCACCACTTCGGCACTGTATTAAAAAAAAGCTTCTGTTTCACTTCTACAGTGTGGTCAAAAGCACACTTTCGTTTTTTTTGTTTTATTAAAGTTTTATTACAAAAGTGTGGTGGATTTTCAGCAAATAAAGTTGTTTGAAGAACCATGTATTTTATTACTACCTTACACTGAAAAAGTCAGATCAATAGTCTACCAACAAAAGACATATTAATGATCTCATGCTTTTCCCCATAAGGGAGATAATCTTTCCTTTTGTTTTTAGTATTGAAGGCGCCATTTACCTAATCTGCACCCGGCGCTGAAAAAGCTTGGACCGGCGTTGCGCACAAGGACGCCAAAAAAGTGCATCAACACCGGAAATCGCAACAAAAACACAGCATATGATTTTGGATAATCGTCGATGCAATATTGAGTCATCGGGTAGAAGGATGAAGCCACCAATATTTGACGGCAAAACTTCATGGCCAGTATACAAACGACAGTTTGAAGCGGCTGCTGGTGCGAACGGCTGGTCCGATAACGAAAACGCCACAGCATTAATCCTGGCTCTACGGGGTAATTCAGCAGATTTGTTGCGGACAATCTCACCAGAAAATGAGAAGGATTACAATTACATTGTAAAACAATTGGACATTCGATATGGGCATAACCACATGAAGGATGCATACCGAATGGAGCTCGTCAACAGAATGCAAGAATCTGGAGACACTTCAGGAGTTGTCAGCAGATATTGAGCGGTTGGTATACTTGTCATACCCCGATTATTCCCTGGAGCTGTAGAATGACTTGGCTGTAGAAAGATTCACTAATGCCATTCGGGATGCAGACATTCAGTTCAAGGTCCGGATTAGTGGAAAGCACATGTTGCACGATGTGTTGGCTGTAGCGTTGACATTGGAAGCTGCAAAGAGAGCAACGAGGGCGGTTCCAATGATACGAGCTGCTATGGTTGATGAAGACTCAACAGAACTAACAATAAACCAACTAACCGAAAAGATAAAGGCGGATGTGCAACAAGCTATCCAGGAATTGGAATTAACAGATACTAAAAGAAGACTGAAATGCTGGGGCTGCGGTAAAGAACGACATTTAGAGCGACAGTGCCCCAACCAGACAAAAGCACCGATTATGGTATCAGTCTCTCTCCTACAACAGAGTAATGACAGATTGACGACGCAAGGAGTAATTGCTGGTCATCGATGCAGGATCATCGTAGATACTGGCGCAACTGAACAGGAAGCTCATTAGTAGAAAACACATGAGCAGAAGCAGTAACAGTGTTCTTCAAACAGTTACAGAGGAATCATCTCCGATTCTGGGTGAAGTGATTCTAGCATTGGGGCTAGATGAGTATGTGTTTCGACATACGTTTTTGGTGGCTGATATAATGGACGATTGTATCATGGGCCTGGACTTCATGAAGCAGAATGGAGTGAGTGTAAACATTGAAGATAGGTTATTGCGATGTGGAAATATTGAGTTCCCGCTAACGTTGGAGGAAGCAGATTCCAGTGGCAGCAAATCAAATCTACGAGACCAACAAGTTACGTCAGATGCGAATGCTGTTGTAGAAGTGAAACGAACAAACGACATTGGAGTGACAACTAGAGTTACGGAGTTGTCAAAAAGTAAGAATAAAACGAAAAGGAACAAATCCAGTGTCGTAGGTACTGAAGGGGCTTTTGAAGAAACAAATGAGAACTGCACGAATGTAAACAAGATAGTAGCTATCCGTACATTAAGGATTGGAGGCAATGACATGTCGAGCATCCGAAACGAGCAGCTAAAGGATGAAGATGTTGGACCAATCCTTAAATGGAAGAAAAGGGTTCAGCGTCCAAAATGGAGTGATATTGTAATACGCAGTGATACGACAAAAAGTTATTGGGCTCAGTGGGACTCGTTACAGATAGAAAATGGCGTTCTGAGGAGAAAATAGGATTCTCCTGATGGAAAAGCTAAACTAATGCAGTTGATCGTGCCCAAGTCCAAAGTATATGAGGTACTTGGTGAAGTGCATTTTGGAACTTCAGGGGGACATTTGGGAGTCAGCAGAACATTAGCGAAGGTGCGAGAACGATTCTATTGGGTACACTGGCGAGCTGATGTCAAAAGCTGGAGCGGAAATTGTGACACCTGCACAAAAATTGTAGGACATCCAAAGGAAACTAAAACTGCAGTGGGGCAATATGTTGACGCTGAACTGGAACAAGACACGAGCGAACAGGATAGCACCAAACAGACTCCACCGGCAAGATTATCTGGACAGCATATACGGGTTCCGGTGGACAAAGTATTTGAGGAACCTGCAAGCAACAAATTAAGAGGTAGTGACTACACCAACAAGAAGGGCTCTTTGGACATGGTACGGCGAAAGCGAAAATCACCAAGGGTAAAAATGAAAGTGGTTCATTTAAATCGGCTGGCAAAGTATCACGCGACGGCTTCAGGAGATTCTGTTCGGGACGAACAGATTTAAGGAGGGGGCAGTGCACTATAAAATACCAGAAACGTTCAATTTCTTTATAAATGAAAGAAATTGGACGTTTCTGGAAAACACCACACAAATTCATTATTAAACACCACACGACCGAAAGAAAACATAAACAAAACAACGTCAAAACAATTTCGACGTTTCCTAAGAAATATTCACAATTGTAGATTATTCGAGAAATATCGCCATCTAGTATACAAAAGCCAGCGAAAATCTAGACTTTTCGAGCACTCTCCAGATACACACACCAATTTGCTATATAAGCAGCCGTAGATTGAGTCCGAAAATCAGTTTTTATCGAACAGTTGAAGTCTAAGCTTCGTCCGAGATTTGAAACGTGATTATTTGTGGGAAGCGATTACAAGAGGGATTTGAATTTAAAAGTAAAAATAGTGATTGTGTATTTTTATAAACTGTGATAATTAATTCTAATAATTAAATTATTGAAGGACAAATATTTTTAAGACTAATTGTTAAAGCAGAAATAATTATAAATAAAGCTTATACACTAAATTCACATAAATAAAAAGTGTTATCATTTTAATAACATCGAACCGAACGGGTAGCACGTCACAATACAAAGACTATAAGATTTCAGTTCAGATGATTTGTTCTACCATTCTACCATTAGCCAGTATTCCCAAATATTATCGACGAAGGGCGAAATAATTTTTAAAACAAACAGTTTTAAATAAATTGCCTGAACTAATCACTAGTGAAAATATCAACACTTAAATTTAACTATTTTAATTTATATTTTTTTTTAATAAATCCTGCTAGTCATAACATTATCTTTATAGATAAAAGAAAGTCGTGTTAGTTACACCATTTATAACTCCTGCTGCCATTTTTAAAGATTTGAAAATCGATGTTTGAATTGTACAAAAAGTTTGATCTTTCGACTGGTGATTGGGGTAGAATAATTTAATAATTTTTGTATGAACAATGATAACAATGAATTCTTTAAAATATTTATTCTAAAATCGAATGCTTACTTATGCATGTCAAATCCGTAGAACTGATTACAATGCGCATAAGCAAGAATAACCATTTGACTCAAAAAATTTTGTTTTTTTAATTGTTTTTTGTAATGTAAAAGTGATTTTAAAAAATTGAAAATCGTTTAGAAAACAATTTTTCAAGAAAAAAACCAAATCTTCCAGTCACGTTTCATCAGAAAAATATTTGCAATTCAACTGTCAAAATTTCCGTACGGAATGTACTAACTGATTTGTATTGCTTAAACATAACGAAACAGAAATCGAACTAAACGAATGCACGCGTATGCATAATATAATCTTGGAATAGGATTCATGTATATTAGTACATTTCTGTCAGTATTGCTCAGTATTGCACATTATATTTGAGCCTTTAGGAATTCAGTATGTAAAAATAAACACGTGCGCCAGAAATATAAACTTGAACTCATGAGTGTTTCTTGACGAATGCAAACAAACTGCATACGCACAGTTCATTTCTCTTGCTTTCCCTTTGAACACAATTCTCTTCTCTTGGTTTTCTCTAGATGTGTATGAGATCATGTTTCATATTTCTGTACTGCGTCTATGTGTATGAGATCATGATACAATCTGTTTGGTGTTTCTGCTTTGTGTCTGCGTGTATAAGATTAAATATGTTCAGTAGTTCTGAACAGTGATTTTAAACAGAATGACGATAGCGATCTACTTCGAGACACTGATTTTGTCCGTCCTCGGTAACGGCTATTCGGCGTGTAGCGTGACTTCTGATTGAGAAGTAAAAAGATGGCATATGATTTCGGATATTCTTTCTCTACTTCTGGTCTTAGCAGCACTTTTAGATTGCTCATCAAAATTGGTCGAGGAATACGTCAGAGTGCGAAAGCCCCGGTCGCGATGAACCTGGCAAGTTATACTGGAGACAGTTGGAAATAGTAATTGCAATTGCCCATGAATTGTAATTCCTAACGCAGTCTGTCTCAGAGTAATTGAATCCGATTGTAATTGCTACTTGATTCGTATAATGAGGTTCAGGGAACTTGATTGTTTTGCAATTACTATTTATCGCTGCAGATAGATATCTAAAAAGTGATATTTTTAGAATGCATATCGAAAGCCCTTAGCCCCCTTAGTAATACTGTAGTTTCATTAATATCGGATCACCCAATTCGAAGCCACCAGGCGGGGGGTATCGGGGAGAGGAAAAGTGAGTTTTGTAGTAGGAAAATCGAAAGGCCTTAGCCCCCTTAGGAATACTGTAAAGTTTCGTTAAGATCGGACCACCCAATTCGAAAATAGCAAGCGAGGGGATCGAGGGGAGGAGAAAAGTTAGGTTTGTATTGGTAAAGTCGAAAGCCCTTAGCTCCCTTAGTAATACTGTAAAGTTTCATTAAGATCGGACCACCCAATTCGAAAATACCAAGCGAGAGGTATCGAGGGGAGGGGAAAACGAATTTTCTCAGAGGTGAGACCTATCTAGATCAATTTCTAGTCCCCGAAAACCCTTAACTCCCAAGTTTCGTGAAAATCGTTAGACGGGTTTTCGAGATCGTTGTGCGAACATTCCTCGTATTATATAAGTAATAATACATGTTTATGTCTAAGCCGCTTAAATAGTTTTAATTCAGTTCATTTGCAAACCTTTTTTGTTTTTATTAGCAAAAAATACACATTAAATTGATTTCTTTCTTTGTACCACTAACGGTACATCCGCCGAATGGGACAATTGTGTATGTACCACCAATGGTACAAGCCGTCCAATGGGACAGTCCTCAATGTACCACTAGTGGTACATGCCGGCGGGAACATGTTAAAACTAACACAGAATGGTTTCGTTTCGTTCCGTACTGTATCGGTCCGTCCCGCTACACGCTGTTTACGTGTTCATGAGAATAGTATAGTATAGAATAAACGTGTTCATGAGGATAAGTAGACACAAAGTTTCGTTTCGTTTTTGTAATATAATTTAGAAAGATTTTATACTTCTTCAATAAATTGTTTCATGTTTAGTATAAATTTATATTTTTCGACTTAGTGTTCTTAATTTACTAACAATTTTTCTAAAATTGAACCATTAATCAGATCTATAATATAAAATACTATATCGATGTTAAGGTTTTCGTTAAAAGTTAAAATTAGTTGAACTCTTCCGTATCGATACCGGTACATTGTACCTACTTCTCCGTTTTCCCTTACATTTTAACATATATAACTTTTACGAGGCGGATCAGTCCGTAAAGATACGAAACGTTCTGCCTGGGCCCTTAGTTAATACATTTCCAGACAGAGTTATAGCAACGTGCAAGTAATGATAAAGTACGGAAAGTTCCTTTCCCTACCGTGGCGACGTTTTTTAAATTTTGACTGGTCCTTTTCAAACAATTTTCTCTGCATCGCTACCATAGATAGCTACATATTGTAGGTATGGGTGAAAGAGAAATACACTCAGGAGCACTTGATTACCCGCAATTAAATTTTTATCGTCATTTATGGCACAATACTGCAAATTCTTAAAAACTTCTTCCGTAATATTAGTTGCCCATTATTCTATTCTACTTGATGACCCAGATGTGGGAAAAACCCATGCTTGAGTGAAAATTCCCATTTTTGTCTTTTCTAGCTATTTGCACCAGAGCACTTTATTACCCGCATCAGTATACTTCAAGCTTACAAGGCGAACAGGGGTCTCCTAAAAACAATTTATCGTTAAAAAATAAGTATATTTGTCTGCTTTACCTTAGTGAAGCTTTTATTTCACCTGGGCAGAAATGGGGCGTGGAAAATCACTAACCGAAACAGAAATTGGAAAAATCACTTCATTGGAAGAAAAAAATTATTCCAATCGCGATATTGCCATGCGAATTGGTCGAAATCGTTCGACTATCAATAATCTTATAAAAAAACAAAGAAAATTACGGCAAAAATCGAAAAGGACGCACATCAAAAGCAACTACCGAACGAGAATGTAGGGACATTTTACGGGAAGCATCGAATTCTGCTGTAACTGCTCGTAAAATTAAGAAGAAAGTGGGACATACAGCGAAAGTACATACAGTTTTCAGGATGATCAAGCAGTATCCACACCTCCGCCGTCAAAAAATACAAAAAACACGTTTACTTCAACCTCATAAGAATGCTAGATTCGAGTTTTGCGGGAACATTTACTGTGGAAGACAGAATGGCAGCAAGTAATTTTTTCCGACGAGAAAACATTTAATTTGGATGGTTCGGATGGATTTCGACGTTATTTCCACGATTTGAGAGAATCCAAGTTGTTTTTCTCCGTCGTCACACATCTGTTGGTTCCGTCATTTCATGGAGCAATCAATTTGGTCGTTTTGCAAGGAAGACGAACATCGGCGGAGAACATCGGACTTCTGGAAATGGAGAAGAGCTTTTTTGACGAAATGTTCAAGTATCAAACACTCGTTTTCCAGCAAAACAACGCATCCGTCCATACAGCGAAATGTGTTAACACGTGGTTTACGGACAACATTGTCAATTTTTTGAACTGGCCACCTCTGTGACCGGACTTAAATTTAAAAGAAAATGTTTGGGGATGGCTATCACGTAAAGTTTATGCGGAAGGAAGGCAGTACCACACCAAATTAGAACTTATTGAGGCCATTGAAGCTGCGTTTGAAGAAATTCCAGTAAATTACCTTTATTCATTGTACAACTCTTTAGGAAATAGAATTTCTGATGTAATTCGTAATAATGGTGGCAACACTAAAAATTAATAAAAAATAAATGATTCAAATCTGGAAACTACATCCTTTTTTTTATTTATGCGGGTAATAAAGTGATCTGGTGCAAATAGCCAAAAAAGACAAAAATGGGAATTTCCACTCAAGCATGGGTTTTTCCGACATCTGGGTCATCAATTAGAATAGAATAATGGGCAACTAAGATTACGAAAAATTTTCTAAGAATTTGCACCAATATGGCAAAAATGACGATAAAAATTTAATTGCGGGTAATCAAGTGGTCCTGAGTGTATAATGTAAGCAAAGAAGCACGTGTTGAAATTTATATGGCAATGCACAAATGCTAGAAGGAACATAAGACTTTTAAGAGTTATTCACGTATTTTTGCTTATTCTGGCTACTTCGCTAGCTTTGCATACTTTATCATTCCTTATATGTACTTTGGTTATAGGCAATGTTTTTGTATGGAAGTTGCATGCTATTATATTACATTCTCTTTGCCGTTACTCAGTAGATTCGTTAATAAGCTTAGAATCGTCGTAAAAAATAGAGATATTTTACATTTACTTACCAAATAGATGTGCAATTAATTATATGCCAGTATGTCATTGCACGAACCAACCCAACCCAAATAATGTGGCCTTCACTATATGCAACGGAAACTAGGTTTCCAGCTTTCGAGTGACATTAATCCAAATTTATGACGCAAATAATATGAAATTCTTAAATCCTCCCTTCCTATATATTTTACAAGCACAATTCACAACAAATTTTCGAAATTCTGCAATATGTTCTGAATATTACTATCTTCGCAAATAAACTATCAGAGCACTATTAAGAAAACGTCACTTACGTATTTACTATTTCATTTTCACATAGATTAAGTACCGCGTCTGATATCTGATTTTTCGGCATGTATAATATAAAATAGAAAAATGTTTATACTGTAAAAGAAAAAAGCAGTCTTTACATCCGATTTCTTTTCACAAAGCACACATTGCAATAACATTATTTCATGGACTTAATTAAATTAATTTTACATTCAATGTCCAAAGAAAACTCCCAATTGCTATTTCACTTTCCCTCAGGCGGTCTGCCATAGTTCTAAAGTTCTGAAGTCAATCGTTTAAAGCCTAGTTTATAGTACCGAAGCAGCAAAATATTACAATCAATGGGAGTGAGATAGTTCAAAGTGTGGAGCAGAATGGCGTGAAAACCATCGCGACCAGCGTATTGGAATGTCAAATCAATTCAAAGACATATGTTTTCTATCCGACTACCCACATTGACGTGAAAACGACGGAGCCACCACAACAAGTTTGTTAAAATAAGAAAACCAACGCGAAAACCAAAATATTCTAACCTCATTTCGTGTTTGTTTACTTTTTTTGTGATAATCAAATTCTTATTGAGGGTAAAAGTTATATGTTTTAAATGGTTATTTCATTTTATATAATTAATTTCACAAACTTATTGAAAAAGAGGGAATTTATTTTCGAAAATAAAATCAATTTACACTATACTCGGTTACGCTATTGTGTTCACATAAAATTTGAATACGATTTTTGACATTCGAATACGTTGGTTTTCGCGATGGTTTTCGCGGCATTCTGCTCTAAGCATAATTTAAAATTATATGCGATAAAAATAAAACCTTAGTTATCAACCATGTTTTGGAATTCACATGAAAATGAATTCACTATGAATTTCAAATTCACTCTAAATGTAAATTGGTGTTCTCAATTTTAATCGATTTAATTTTTTTCAAATCTATTTTCGAAACGTCAAAAGTATCAGCTGATTGTGTTATTATTTAATTTACATCAATAAATATTGTGATAATTTTGTAATTGCGATGGATTTAATAGTGATTGCAATGGAAAATGAAACAAGAGAACAAAACAGAAAAGAAAGATTTGAAAAGAATCATAAGAGACAAATCGAACGTGTTAGATCTTCTAACATTTCAAATATTCTTATTTCCTAAGCATTTATTTTAGTAAAGATTAATTTGGCGACATCAAAAAAATGTACTCAATTTAATGTATTTCATTTAAAAATAAATTCATATCGTTTTATGACAAAAATATTACAAATATTTGAGGTAGATTTTAGAAAAACCCTGTATTACATTACCGTAATGCATTTTTCTAAGAAATTTTTGATACCTCGAGTCCGGTTTCTACTAATTACAATTCCGGGAATAATTGATATTTTTAAAATTTGGAACATTTATTTCAAATTAATTTTTTTATGAGAAAATTTTTGAGATATAAAAAAATATTCAAAAAGCCTAATGGAGCCATTGGGTGAAGAAAACTTAAACTTATTTTAAATGTTTCCTTCGGTTTGTAACAATGAATTAATTTCGATTACCATTTCGAGTAAAACGAATTATAGAACACCAAAATTTCATTTTCGGAATATTAATTCACAGAATTTTCGTTTTTCATTCCGATCGGATTTCAGAACACCGATTTTCATTTTCAGCATTCTATTTCATAAAAAGTGAAATGCAGAACATGGGTGTATGTGCAGGATTACACGCTATGTTTTTTGGGTAGAATTCTACCGCAGACATAGGTTACGGTTGGTTGGGGGTGAGGCAGAAGATCTACCTCTCGAAATGTTGGCGCAATGGAGTTTTTTACGCACACAAACAAGAGTCACTGTTTGTGTCGGTTTCGAAAAAAATTGCAAATTCAAGCGCGCCATTCGCTTACTGACCGTCAACAGGTAATCATAATCTAAAAGTACATAGTAAATAGTAAAATAGTAGATCCTAACAGTTTAACGGTTTAAGTTCGAGTGATGCTGTGCTCACACACACTAATACACTCCTTGTGTAACTTGTATAAAAGACTGTGGTATAAACATTCCACGTCTAATCGGTTTGGTAGCTTTCTACCCAAAACTTGATGGTAGATTTCTACCGCGTGTAATCTGGCACTATGTTAACGAAACGGAGACGAAACGGCGTCGAGAACGCTATGCGAAGCACTTATGTTGACGAAAGCGTCGTTTCACTTTTTGACATTTGAGGAATTCATTTTCAATACATTTTGTCTTTCATCTATATAAATAAAATCGTAAATGTTCGTTTGTTCCTAACCGGTAATCTCCGAAACTTCTTAACCAATTGCTTTGAAACTTTCACAGAATGTCCTATGTGATTATGACCATGTTTATATGTACTTTATATTTACCTAGGTTATATCTGAGCCAGGTAATAATTGATTTAAAAAAACCAATCACTAACACATAGCCACAAGTATCTTTAAAATCAAAATCTTCAAGCGAGAAAACGTGATTACTCTTACTCACGCACGCATACATCAATATATATATATTATAAAAATAAAAATGGGCATAGTGGCGGCGTATAAAATATTAATTCGGAGGGGCAACACTTTAAATAGGCTTAATGCTTATGTATTCTGGAACATCAGAATTGCGAAAAATGTTTGCGTTATTTATTCCAAAAAACAAGTTTCTCTTAAGCGTACAAAATTAAATTATTCGCTTTAGATCCTATTTATTGAAATGTAACGAGCAAATTATATCTCTACTAAATGGCGTAAAATTTTGTAAGCCCATAACCGAAAGCCATTTCATTTCTCATTTTTTGGAAAGCTTAAAGCCAAAAAAAAGGTATTTATAATTGACAAGGCTGAATTTTCAAAATCTTCGACGAATTTTAAGAATTGCCCCCAATTTCTCAAAAAATATTACTGTCACTGGTAGTTTTAATTAAAAAAAAAACGAGGGGTTTTTAGATTTGGATTCAAAGTTGATTCAAAAAAACGAATTTTTTACTAAATTTTGAATTAACATCATTTCTGTTTGATTAATTATTATATATGTAAAAGGCTAATCCTTCTTTCTTTCCTTCTGTCCGTCGTATATTCTCCGGAAAGAAAATTCGTTGAGCAAAAAAAAAAACACTTTTTGATATGTTGTAGAGAATTACTTGAAACGTGGAGAAATTTTGTTTCCGGGGAGATTGCGGGTCGGAGGGGTTACAAAAGGGGACTTGAAAGCTTATCTCGGAAAACCTCATTTAAAATCTGAAATATACATCGGACATGATTCTGACCTGAGGCAATCTTATTAAGATTTTTATGCCGGATATTCTAACGTACACGGCAAAGTTCCATTTCCCACCGTTTTGGCACTGGAGGCAATACAAATTTACGAACTTTGTATATAGAAGTCACACGCAATAACAATGTTCAACAAAGTTGTGGAGGTTTTCATGGGGATTATTTCCGTCGAAGACCAAACAGTTCTATCTCTCACCACTTCGGCGCTGGAATCAACACAAATTTTGGAACTTCGTATGTAGACGTCACACACGATTACAATGTTCGGCAAAGATGTCCAGGTTTTCATGGGGATTATATCTGTCGAAGAGCAAATAGTTCTACCTCTCACCACTTTGGCGCTGGAGTCAATAAAATTGTGGAACTTCGTATTCAGAGGTCACACGCGATTACAATGTTCGGAAAAGTTATGGAGGTTTTCATGGGGATTTTTTCTGTCGCAGACCATATAGTTCCAGCTCTCACTGCTTTGGCGCTGAAGGCAATACAAATTTTTGAAGTTCGTATTTAGAGGTCTCACACGATTGGAATGTTCAGAGAAGTTGTGCAGGTTTTCATGCAGACTATTTCTGTGGACGACCATATAGTTCTATCTCTCACCGCTTTGGCGCTGGAGTCAGTACAAACTTTTGAACTTCGTATTTATTAGTCACACACGAGTACAGTGTTCGGCAAAGTTGTGCAGATTTCCAGCTATTTTACGAACCGGAGAAATGGGATCAATTTAATATCTTCGCTCGGGGTGTTGCGGGGTAAATAATGTGTATTCTGAATAGATCGACTTAAGACATGAAATATATCACCAGTGGTGCTACGAGAACGGGGTAAAAGATTTACTATGTTCCGAATTAAGATGCTACGCTTGAATACATTTTGTTAATTTACAGCGATTTGCAAACCGAAATTTTTAGGAAGCCGTCTTAGGACGGGTTACAACCTAGCAATTATATAAAGCCCATAAAAACATTTTTTTTGTACAGCAATAATGAAAATTCGCCAATTTTAAAAATTATAATACGAGCTAAAAAAGATATCGTAAAAATAGGGTTTATGCCAAAAATCAAGTTTGTTTAAACATATAAAATTAAATTTTAAAATTATAATCTACTCTACTAATTGGCGTAACATTTTGAAAACCCAAAGCCGAAAGACATTTAATACGTAGAGTCTCATTTGTTGGAAACCCTAAAACCAAAAAGGCATTTAAAAATGAAAATGCTGAATTTAACAATTACTTAGATGAAATTTCCAGCTTGGGACGATTTACAATACAAAAGCTCTGACTTCCTGGCCAATCGCCGGTGGATAGGCATGACATTGCAGCACGTGCTTTCAAACAGAAGCTGAAATCTCTGATGGAATTCATGGTAAAACATGAAGTGTTTGGGTCTGTGCGCTGCTGGATGTACTCAGTGGAATGGTAAAAGAGGGGATTTAAAAATGGTGGAAGAACGGCTCATTCCGCTTTGATATTGCCATTAAACATTCAATTCATTGAAAGTCCCACATGCAACATTTCCAAAGCATCCGGCATGGGAAAAGTATTGCAGAAATGCAAACTTATTGTTTGGGATGAATGCACAATGGCGCACAAAAAATCGCTCGAGGCCCTTGATCGATCATTGTAAGACTTACGTGCAAATATCAGACCATTTGGGAACGCATTAATATTGCTTGCAGGCGATTTCAGGCAAACATTACCTGTAATTCCTCGATCGACACCAGCGGATGAAATAAATGCCTGCCTGAAATACTCTACTTTGCGGCGACGCGTAAAGACATTAAAATTAACTACAAATATGCGACTACAGCTGCAAAGCGATCGGTCAGCAGAGATATTCTCACATCAATTGATGGAAATTAGGAACGGAAAGGTGCCGGTTGATCTGACATCAGGACGAATTTCATTACCTCATAACTTCTGCAATTTAGTGACGTCAAAAGAAGAATTGGGTAAAAAAGTATTTCCCAATATTTAAACCAATTACAAGAATCACGATTGGCTAAGTGAACGAACCATTCTTGCGGCCAAGAACAAAGAAGTCTACGAACTTAACAATATTATTCAGTCTAAAATTCAAAGCGAGGTGGTCATATAGAAGTCCGTCGACACTGTTGTGGAAGCAGATGAAGCGGTTAATTATCCAACAGAATTTTTGAATTCACTCGATCTGCCAGGGATGCCACCGCACGGACTGCAATTGAAAGTCGGTGTGCCAATTATCATGTTGCGAAAGATCAACCAGCCAAAGCTTTGCAACGGCATGCGGCTTGCAGTAAAAAAATTAAAGAGCAACATCGTAGAAGCAACAATCTTGACAGGACCTTTTAAAGGTGAATATGTCCTCATTCCTCGCATTCCTTTGATTCCAACGGATATGCCATTTCAATTTAAGGGATTGCAATTACCCATTCGATTGGCGTTTGCAATCTCCATCAACAAGGCTCAGAGCCAATCTTTAAAATTGTGCGGTTTAGATCTAGACACGGATTGCTTCTCACATGGACAATTATATGTTGCGTGTTCTAGAGTCGGCAAACCAGAAAATCTCTATATCTGCACAGAAAATGGAACAACAAAAAATGTTGTATAACCACAAGCATTGTGGTATTCATGAAAGCGCGTAAATCCCTCGTAAATCGTGTAAACTGCATAATTTTCCCACCTCGTAAATGAACTGTCAAAATTCCTATGGAAAGTCCAATACACAAACCTGGGAAATTTCCGCGACGATTTTGGTGCGTAAATAACCTCGTAAACTTATACAAATCTAACTGACAATTGTAGTAGGAAAAAAAAAGAATTTTTTTTTGAGAACTAAAGAAATACTACTTATTTTTTGTTAAAAATATCGGAGGTAAGTCGAAACTAATCAAATTTAACAATTAAATGACAAAATTATATTTATTAGACAAGATTTACACAGTTTATACACGAGGTGCGTTCATGAAACACTCCTCGGAAAAGTATGCATTTACGCAATCGGTAAAATTCCCACGTTTCATGAAGCCCTTATTATTTGCAAAAACGACTCTATGTGATATAAAAATGCATGTTTTCCAGTCATTTTTTACAAATACTAGTAAAAAGGAGGTGCGCTTTGCAGCGCTGTCTTATTGCCAAAATTTTTACACAAAGAATTCTCGTTCTCCTTTTCTGTGTGTAGAGGGATTTTTTGATCCCGTGTAAAATATTTAGGGGAATTTTTTTATTATATATTTCCAACTTAGATTATAGAATATACGGATGGGCCCTTTGCAGGGGAAATTGAAGCTATTTTGAAAGGCGCTAGTATTTCCATTGCTTATGCATGCGATGTAGTGGCGGCGTTAAAAACATTAATTCGGAGAATATGGGCTAAATGCTGATGTATTCTGGAATATCCGAATTGCAAAAAAATGTTTGCGTTATTTATTCCAAACATCAAGTTTTCTTAAACATACAAAATTAAATTATTAAATAATAATTATAAACATATATGTGCCTACATATTTTTTTCCAGCGTAAACCAATAGCCGAAAGCCATTTTATGCGTAGAGCCTCACTTTTTGGAAACATTTAAGCGAAAAAAGCAATTTAAAACTGAAAATGTTGAATTTTCAAAAACTTCGACGAATTTTAAGAAATGCCCCCATTGTGGCCAAAAAAATGACTGTCACTGGTAGTTTTCGTTTTAATTTAAATAAATAGAAAGTGGGGTTTCGCGCTTAGATTTACGGTTCAAACTTGATTCAAAAATACAATTTTTTTTCTAAATTACGAATTAACATAGTTTCTGCTTTATTAATTATAAGTAACTAAACACCATAAAAACTTTACTTTATACAGTAAAATAATGGAAATTCGCCCATTTTAATGAGAAATATATTAAACTTACGTATGAAAGAAAATTCGAGGAAGTTTTCGATGCTGTTGGCTATTACACCCAGAAAGTCAACCGTTCATTTGCAAATTTTCTAACTTTAATAATTTAATTCAAAAGTATTTTGTTTGCTATTTGAAACGTACTAAAAATTAGAAATTAAAAAAATGCAATTTTCTTCCCCTCCAAAATTGACAGTACGAGCTAAAACAGTGCTTCATACATAGATATCGTGAAAACGAGTTTATGCCTCCGCTTGATTACAAATGATATTCCACTTTAAAAAACGTCTAAATTTTAAGCCTAAGGCCTAAGTTATACGACGATCATTGTAATGACGGAAATAATTTTAGAATGGAAAATTAACGTATTACAAAGGTTATTTCTTTAAAAGAAAATAATGCAAAACATGGGAAAAAGTTTAGTAAATAGATTTTAAATAAAAAATCTTAGGATTATCACGTAATTTGTTTTTTATAATGATTTTTATAATTTGAATGACGGTAACATGTTTTAATCGATCAGCTGTTTTGTGGATTGCGTTTCTATTTAATTTCATTTTACTGGAGAACTGCCTTCATTAGGAATTTTTCGTCGACATTTTAACCTCAAACTTTAGCGTCCCAATAAGAAAATAATAATATATAAAAAAAAATGGAGAAAATTTGTGTCTCATCGGTAAAAAAGGAAAGGGAAGAAATAATCTAATTGGATTTGACGAAAAAAACCATTATACGACTTAGCTATGAACGAAAATCTGACTGAAAGTTTCTCTGACATTCGTAAAAGAGGTATAACCAACTTTCATTGAAAATCGAAGAAAAACGCTCGGTTTCCACTAGTTCCACAATTTCCTTCATTACAATGATCGTCGTATAACTTAGGCCTTACCCTGGAGGCAATCTCGACGGACGCAATGAACGCGTGAATTGTCAAAAACGTTAGTGACGGTATAAATATTTTTGTGTAGGCAAACTCGACGCCGTCGATAAAATTTGTAATTTTTATTATTATTTGATATAATCTTTGTGTTATAAGTTAAAATAGTTTTTTAGGTAGTGTAAATTAATAAAAAGAACTAAAATACCGTTTTTAAATGGAATTTTCACAAAATAATTCCCACACAAAAATTTTAAAATGACATTTGAACGCGTCCGTCACGTAAAAGTTGAACACGAATCACCCTGGAGGCAATCTCGACGGACGCGAACGACGCAATGAACGCGACGGACGCGTGAAGTGTCAAATAAAAGTTAATTTCATATGAAATGTATGGGAGGTGGCAATCTCGACGTAGACGTGACGGACGCGATGGCTCAGACGTTGTAAAGTTGATTCGTGTTCAACTTTTACGTGACGGACGCGTTCAAATGTCATTTTAAAATTTTTGTGTGGGAATTATTTTGTGAACATTCCATTTAAAAACGGTATTTTAGTTCTTTTTATTAATTTACACTACTTAAAAAACTATTTTAACTTATAACACAAAGATTATATCAAATAATAATAAAAATTACAAATTTCATCGGCGGCGTCGACGGCGTCGAGTTTGCCTACACAAAAATATTTATACCGTCACTAACGTTTTTGACAATTCACGCGTTCATTGCGTCCGTCGCGTCCGTCGAGATTGCCTCCAGGGTCAACTTTACAACGTCTCAGCCGTCGCGTCCGTCACGTCTACGTCGAGATTGCCACCTCCCATACATATCATATGAAATTAACTTTTATTTGACACTTTACGCGTCCGTCGCGTTCATTGCGTCGTTCGCGTCCGTCGAGATTGCCTCCAGGGTTAGTTATGTTCACGAAACGGCTACGGAACGGCGACGGGAACAATATGCGATGCAGTTATGTTGACGAAAGCGTCGTTTCACTTTTTGACATTTGACGATTTCATTTTCAATATATTTTGTCTTTGATTTTAAATAAAACTGGAATAATAAAAAAATGTGTAATGGACTATTAGTTTCATTTCCTAATTTTCTAACAAGAGACAAAAATTAGTGACCATTCTGAAAATATATTTTTTTTAAATGAAATAAAATTTTCTAATTCCATAAAAAAAAATTCATTTTATTTATTAAATTTGACATATTTCTGATTTTTTGTATTATTTTTGAAGGCAACTTTTTTAATATTTATCTAAAATTCGTTCACATAATGGAAAAAAATACGATATATAATTACTATAAAGACAAATGTCAAAACACGAAACGGGCTCAAATTGAATTGAATCAAATTTTACGAACGTTCCGTCTACATAACAGCGGCTATACAATTTCATGTATTTGTTTTCAGGAGTACGCAAGAGCCAAGGCTATGTAATTTTAGGATCGCATTGCTGCCAGAATCAATCTAATTAGGAACGGTTTACCAGTGAAATCCATGTTCATATTTGAATTTTCCCTGCGTATTCGACGGAAAATATCTTCAGCCATGTGGGTTTTAAATTTATCCCATACCTCTGTTGCAGATGAAGGAGAGCAGGCGGTCAATATTATTGCAAACAATGCGCGAATGATATTTGGATGTGGTGTTTTGCACGCTTTATTAATGCATACATTGACACTGAGGGGTTTACATATATTGCGGTGTGTTAAACACACTGCAATGGCGTTTAAACGAAGAAAGCAAATCCCCTGATGACCTGCAAAGCATATCTTCTTCCTTGTGAGGAGAAGATATGAGATGGCACAGCGTATGTGAGCAACTAAAGGCTGTACACCTAGCTGAATTTCTCCGACCCGCTCGCCGGAGGAAGTGGGTCGTTGCTCACTACCATCTGTCATCGCGTTAACATGTAATTATTATATGCGTGCAAAAGGTTTTAATGTCGTTAAGACTTTAATGTGATAGCGCGAGCTATCAGGCAAGGAAATTCGGTTTCGCGAGAAAAAAAAACCGAATAAATTGAAGGTTCGTTAGTTTGGTTGGTCACCGAACTAGACCAAATCCTCGCGAAAGCCTTCGCGAGGCATGTCGGGGCCGATTGGCTAAGATGTTATGCCAATCGGTCTTAATTGGGGCACGCCCCACCCTATTGGACCAAGAGCAGAATCTTGGTCCTTTGACCATACCCGCCCCTATAAATGGGTATGGTCCCATACAAGTTTTCTTGTACCGCCCCACTCACATCCTCCCTCTCTCTCTCTCCTTTACCACGTTACGTCTTACATAGACCAACAATGAGCTGCTGCAATTGAAATAATAAAAGATTTCATTTTCTTATAATATTTAGATTACTGTATTATATTTTTCCTTTCCTTTCTTTCTTCCTTCCTTCAATCAACATTAAACACTTTTTCTTTTCATTCTTTTATTATTTTTGCATTTAGGATTTTAAAATTAAACTTTATTATTTAAAAAAATCTTTACGGAAATTCGTTCAACAAAATTTAATTAAGCAAACAATATTATTTTTATCAGTGAATTATGACCAGAAAGCAATATATATATATGTAGACTTTGTATTCTTTAAATAATAAAAAAAATAAGAATGACATTCGAGAAAAGAAAGAATTTCTTATTTTTTCATTGTTTCACCGTTTTTTTCTTCTTTCAAAATTTTGTTTTTTTCCTTTTTCCTTTCAAATTTATCCTACTTTTCCTTTATCACCCGATTACAATCAATTTTGACGTCAATATATATATTTATTTTAATTTGACACAAAGAAAAAAATTGATATAAGATAACTCACCGATAACCGGGAACAGGAGGCCCCCCCTTACACAGCTATATATAAAAAGGAAAAGAATGTATATATGAAAAGGAATTTTCTGCTTTCATCTAGTTAGGGTAGACGAAATTCTTCCTTTTTTCGGGTGCCTTACAATAATAACTTAGTGAATTTGCTTAGTTAATGATGATGCACATGTAGCTGTATTAGTGAGTGTTGGTGATGTTGTATTATCCAAAGATTTTGACGTTAGATTTCTTGAATTTAAATTATTACTACGACGTTTTTTCCCTCTTTTGGTTGTAATATATTTTTCTTTCTCTCTCTTTATTTCCAGTACTTGGATTAATTAAAGAAACCAAATTTACTATAATAAAAAATTATCTATTATTAAAAAAAAACTGATTATATTTTTTTTTTCATCAAACCAAAAAAACTTGAATCGCGACAAAAAAAAATATAGACACACAGTCAACCTCGATTTCTCAAGCTTTAGAACCCAACTGACTAAAAACTTTTTTGTTCTCTCTTATCTCCTGTTCCGAAATGTTTATTTTTTTTTTCAATTTTAGAAACCGATATTTTAAATTTGTTCTATTTCGGTCATACTTAAGGGTTTCATTAGTTTTTTCTCTCACCAGAACATGCCATATTGACGTGGCTGTTTTTCGTGTTCTTGTGTTTCTTCTTTCTCCTATCTTCTATTTAGTGTTACAGGGATATATGCGTTGGACCGATTTCCAAGAATTATTTGTGGAACAAAGGGAAAATGTTGAAAATCAGAGTGCGCGGGAGTAGCTAAATAAAAAAAAATCATGTGTGCTGTGCACACGCGGTAGAAGTGAAACCTTCGGAAAACTAAACAGCGAGAGGATGAGACGAATGCAGGGGTGGGATAGTTATATGGTTTATTTATTAAAATATTGGTACCAAGTTTAAAAGTTATTTTACATATTATTATTCACACTCTTTGTTTTCAATTTCAATAAATGACACGAGTGGCTTATGATAACTAAAGTATGAAATGAATGCTTTGGATTGGATTTGAACACTATATCTTTAAAATACAGCGTCAATTACTGTTTGCGATCTAGTTGTCGATTCAGTGCGACTACTGCACTTTTTTAAATTTAAGTTGGTGTTGAGGAACTCAATCAAAGGGAGCGCTGTATCCAGTGCAAAATTAACATTAAAATTCCCACTTAAAATCATCGAAATTTTATCGCAATATTTTTTAAGATTCCGCGATAATTCTGGTGTGTATTTTAGCAAATTCCCGTGGATGAATTCAATAATTATATTTATTGATGGTTGGGAGAAATGCAAATTGCCACAATTATAACTGATTTAATATGGTCCAATCTGCTTTCACAACCAGATATTTCTCCCACTTTAGAAAGCTGCACAGACAATCATTCTAGTTGTTGTGCATTCAGATCTATTTGTGGAGTAACAACACAGGCTCCGTCATTTATATTATTATGGTATATTGCAACTCCTCCTGCCCTCGTATGTTTTCTTTTATATTGAAACAATATCAAAATTTGGAATGTCTACAATAATCTCATTGTTCATCCACGTCTCGGTAAGAATTAGAAAATTCGACGACGATGCTATTCTGTCTAATTGAAGATCCTGTACATGAGCTCGTAAACTTTTTGTGGCATTAGTTTTGAACAACAATCTCCAAATATGGAATGTCTACAAGAGAAATTAGACGTGATCGTCCCAATACCGCTTTTGAAAATGACAAAAACAAAAAATTTGTTGTTATATGAGCTAATCTAGTAAATATTCATGGATACAAGCTACTTAGGCATAATCGGCAGAATAACAAGAAAGGTGGTGGTGTGGGCCTTTATATTGTCAAAGGTCTTAAGACTAAAATAGTGCAGAAATCTGATAGAAGTACACTGGTGGAATTTTTGTTTGTGGAAGTTTTTCTTCCCTTCTGTAAGTTACTTGTTGGAGTAGTGTATAAGCCTCCTGGCTATTGTGGTTGGGAGCCGCTTGAACCTATTCTTACTGGGTTGATGCCGTTTTATGATGCGGCTATTATTATGGGTGATTTCAATATTAATATTGCAGTAGATACTGCTCTCAGATCTAGGTTTCTTCATGATTTCTCTCACCTTTCCTTGGAAATAGTACCGTCTCCCGCTACTCATCATGGGATTCATGGTTCTTCCACTATTGATTTGTTCTTATGCAGTGACCTTAGCAAGATTACTAAAACCTTCCAAGTTCCACTTCCTGGTATTTCTGATCATGAACTAATGTTCATGTGCTATGCTATATGCCCGCCACCACCTGCGCCAGTCTTCTTTAGTTATAAGGATCTGTCCAAAGTTTGTATGGAAACGTTGTTACTGTCTGCGTATTCAGTTCCTTGGGATGATATATTTCAGCTGCGTTCAGTTGATGATAAAGTCAATTTTCTCAATCGACACGTTTGTAATCTGTATACTGAACATGTCCCGACTACGCAGGTTAGAATCAGTGATCCGAGAGTTCCATGGATGAATAGAGACATTGAGAGATCCAGTATTTTGAGGGATATTGCTTATAAGGAGTGGAAACGTAATGGTGGAGCTGTGAATCTTAACAGATTTCGTGCACCTCGGAATCAAACATCATCTCTGATTAGATTGGCTAAACGCAGATTTGCTGAATCATACTTTTCTAAACATTTACCTGGTAAAACTCTGTGGAAACGTATCAAACAATTTGGTCTGTCGTCGAGTGATTCTGAGGAAGTTACTGGTTTTTCCCCTAATGAGATTAACAATTACTTTATCAATTCTGTCCCCAATTTTTCTCACCCTCTTCAATTTAATTCTGCTGCTCACTCATCAACTGCTGATGGCCAGTTTTCCTTTTCTAATGTTTCGCCTATGGAAGTTGCAGTGGCCTTTTCTAAAATTAAATCCTACAGTATTGGAGCTGACGGTATTTCGCTTAAATTTATTAAGTTAATTTGGCCGGTTGTCATTAATTTTGTCACTCATATCTTTAATTCTTGCTTCACTTTTTCTACTTTTCCAACTGCTTGGAAAATTGCGATTGTTGTCCCACTTCCAAAGGTTTCGTTACCAGCTGCTCTCACTGACTTCCGGCCTATCAGCATCTTATCTTGTATTGCTAAAGCTTTTAAAATTCTGGTCAGTGACCAAATTAATACATTTGTCAATGCTAAAAAATTACTTTCCCGCTTTCAATCTGGTTTTCGTCATAAACACGGGACTGTTTCTGCTCTCTCTAAAATTTCCCATGACATTAGATGTGGCATTGACAAACTTCTAGCAACCATCCTTGTACTTATTGATTTTTCTAAAGCCTTTGATTCCATTAATCATCTTCTACTTTGCGAGAAACTTAAAGTCTTTTTTCATTTCTCATCTTCTGCATGTAAACTTATTGCATCGTATCTACTTGAACGGCAACAATCAGTTGTCTTCAATGGGTCCAAATCGGACATTGTCGTAGTTAAGAAGGGTGTTCCACAAGGTTCTGTCCTGGGACCTCTTCTTTTCTCCATTTTCATTAACGATCTTCCTTTGATTTTGAAGCATTCCCTTTTTCACCTTTACGCTGATGATGTGCAAGTATACCTTCCTTCTTCCCCCTATAATTTGGTCTCAGCTATTGCTACTATTAATGAAGATTTAGCTGCTATACATAAATGGGCGTACAATAATGGACTTTCAATTAATTCTAAGAAATCGCAAGCAATCATTATCTACAAATCTAGAATTGACACAGTTAATCTGCCACAAATTATGATTGGATCTGATTCAGTTGAGTTTGTTGACAGTATTAAAAACTTGGGGATTACTTTCAATTCGTGCTTAAACTGGCAGAATCATGTAAATTCTATCTGCTCTGTAGTCTATGGATCTCTGCAAAGTCTTCGCTACCTGCAATCAGTTACTCCGTTTCACATTCGGGTACTGCTTATAAAATCATTGGTTTTACCCCACTTCTTTTATGGTGATGTGCTGTTTTGTTCAGGGAATTTTCACACTGAAAGTTTTCGTAGATTGCAAGTGGCTTTTAACTCTTGCACTCGTTATGTGTTTAAACTGACCAGGTTCGATCATATTTCACCTTTCAGTAACAAATTGCTGGGTTGTTCTTTGCGACACTACTATGAATTTCGTCTTATAATGTTCGTCAAGCGACTTTTCACATTTAGAGTCCCGGATTACATACTTTCGCTCTTCATTAGATCTAATTCTGCTAGAACTGGTCACCTTGTTATTCCCATTCATAAATCTGCTCACATGAGTACTTCGTTAGTTGTTCAAGCCTCGAGGTTATGGAATAGCTTAGCTGCTTATATCAAAAACTCTGTTTCGTTGGGAGTCTTCAGACGGCGTTGCTTTGAATACTTTTCTTCCCTCTAATTTTCCTTTCTTCCTTGCCTTTTCCCTTTCCTTCTATATACTTTTAATTTAAATTTTGGTTGTTTTGCTCCTTCCATTGTGGCATTCACTTTACGTTTATTATTATTTTTTTTTTTCTCTTTATTTCTAATTAGTATTATTTTAAGTTCATCTCATTTCTTTTTCTTATTCTTCAATTATGTATTATTTTATTATTATTACGTTTTTTTTTTCTTTCCTTTTTTTTTTATTTTTTGCTTTATATTTTTTTATATTACATATTTTATAGCTACTGCGTTGGCATGCTGTAATTTATCCTTATTTTTTGTAGCCTTACGTACAAATTATATACTACTATTGTATACGTATGTTAATTGATTTTTTCAAATAAATAAATAAATAAATATATTTTTCAAATATTTTAAGTGGTAGTTCCTGTATGAATTGTTATTTACATAAATGTTAGAACTGATTGATATTCTAGGCTCGCATGCCGTGTAACACGCGGGTCAATAAGTTCGTATGCTCTCACATAGATTTGCGCCACTAAAAATAAATTGATACGATATCTCGAATCAACCATCTTTTTAATGATACGTGTCAAAATTTGACAGCAATCGGACTATTGGTTCTCAAGTTATTGCTCTGAACGTCACTTAACTTTTGTTATTAAAAAAAAAATGGATAAAAATGAATTCCGTGTGTTGATTAAACATTGCTTTATGGCCAAAAAAATACCGGTAAAACAAAAACTTGGCTTGATAACTATTATCCGGACTCTGCGCCAGCAAAATCAACCATTGAGAAATGGTTTGCTAAATTCCGTACAGTCGATGAACGCAGTGGACGTTCAAAAGAGGCTGTTACGGAAGAAAACATGAAAAAATCCACAAAATTATTTTGGATGACCTTAAAGGAAAGTTGATCGAGATAGCTGACACTCTAAAGATATCAAAGGAACGTGTTGGACATATCCTTCATGAATGTTTGGGTATGCGAAAGCTCTGTGCAAAGTGCGTGCCACATTTCCGAAAAATGGAACAAAAACACGTGAAAATGCGACTTTCTCAGCAACATTTGGAGCATTTTCGAAAGGATAAAGTAGATTTTGTGCGCCGATTCATCACTATCGATGAGACTTGGGTCTATCACTATGATCCCGAATCGAAAGCAGAATCAAAAAACCGATAATTCGGCTCCAAAACGGGTTAAGGCCCAAAGATCAATGAAGAAGGTTATGGCATCAGTTTTTTGGGATGGAAAAGGAATTTTGTTGGTGGATTATCTCCAAACTGGTAAAACAATAAACTCAGATTATTATTGCAACCTTTTGGGCCAATTAGATGTAAAAATTCGTGAGAAAAGATGTGATTTAAAGAAGAAAAAGTCATTTATCACCAAGACAATGCACCGTGTCACAAGGCGATAAAAACGATGGCAAAATTGTATGAATTAGGCTACCAATTGCTTTCGCATTCATCGTATTCTCCAGATTTGGCCCCCAGTGACTATTTCTTGTTTGCAGACCTCAAGAGAATGTTCGCTGGAAAGAAATTTAGCACCGATGAAGAAGTAATCGCCCAAACAAAGGCCTATTTTGAGGCTAAACCAAAATCGTACTACAAAACCGGTATCAAAATGTTAGAAAATCGCTGGAATCAGTGTATCGCCCTCGAAGGCAACTATATTGAAGAATACGATCGACTTTTGTAAAAAAAAAAAGCCTTTCGGCACGGAATTCACCTACACGATTCTTTGAAACCTTCGCGACCATTTTTATTTTTATTATTTTTACCTTATTTTCATTTTATCCTTTTTTTTCTGCCGATGTTCATGGCACTTTGTGGCATTAATTTTGGGCATACTTGAAAATTGTTTTATTGAGATGATAAAATATTCACAAAACGATTCACGTGAACAATACACAACGCTAGCTATGAAGCTTATGAAATGAATGCTTTGTTTGTGTTTTTTGTGTTTGATCAATATATCTTTATGAAACAGCGCACAAAGAAGAGATGAAGATAATAGGAAACACTGTATTCTGTATTCTATGTATCCGGTGCTCAGAAATCAGAAAATAGCAAGGCAAAATTTCAGAAAAATTATTTTTTCTGAAATATGGGCATATTTATATGAAAAATATTTTTTTATGCAAAATTTTGTTCTTATCAATTCTGATCGACTGGTATATCATTTCGGTAAAAAAGGGTCGCATTTTTAGCGTTTTATCGAGTTTCAAATCACTTCCAACGCGGCTAAAGAAGTTTTCACTTCAAAAATGCTATTTTAGTGGTCGTTAAAACACAAAAATGTAAGGGCAGGAAAACCCACCGTTAGAACATCCCAGTGTCGGTCGTTCGCCAATTCAGAGCTTGACATGCACTGCGGAAAGTTGCATGTGTAACACTGTTGACAATTCTTAATTGCTGGAAAGACGTTGGACCGGGCACATTTACCAACAGCATGTGGAGAAAGAAGCATTCATCTTGATTGGCATGCACGGTATACAGTCTGCCTATCGTAGTTTTTGGAATATGCCAGCGAGTCGAGGGATTCGTCTACTCGCTCTCCTCGTTTCCGCCGTTTGAAAGATTTTCTACTCCCATTCCATGTATAATACGTAGGCAATTCCGAATGCAGCAGTGTTTTCGCAAACGCGTCATTTTGACATAACGTAAAGAAAGCAGTCAACGTCGTAACCGGTGGATTCAGGGCTATTTTTTGCGCATTTGCAGCTGTGAAATAAACGCGTTGTTCACATTCAAGATGTACTGGCAAGTGAACCATAGCTGGACTTCGTTCATGTATGGGAAATAAAAGAATTCGCCATACGACTTCATTGCTGTTTTTGCTGATTTGCTGTTTCTCGTTGACGTCTTTCAGCCACTCGCAGCCTGTCGCGTTCATTCTGTTGAGAACGAAGCAGATCTGAAGCTGCAGAACGCGATCGCTGGCTCTCAACGGTGCATTCTCAAGTGTGGCTGCACGCCGCCCTGTTGCTTCCTCGGCATGTATTTGAGTCATTCTTTGTCTGTTTTCTACGTTCGCTAATCCCCGTTGTTCCTCGGTTTGATTTGCCGTATTGCTTCCGTTACCCGAGGACGATGACGTAAGTTTCATCTTTAGCGGAGCAAATGTACTAAAGCAGATGGCACTGATTCCAACGATGCTACGAAAAACCGAAGAGAAAACGTAAATTTCCCAACGATGCTATGAAAAACGAAGCAAAAATGATATTTTCCAACGATGCTACGAAAAACGAAGAAAAAATGTTATTTTCCAACGATGTTACGAAAAAACGAAGAAAATCGTTGTTTTTCAATGACGCTATCAAAGGCAAAGAAAGGAAATGAAAAGTGTTAGGGCCACTGAGTCTCATGATTTTTCAGGTCATAAGAGCTTACCAGCGTTGTCGCTATCAAAGAAAATTCTTTGGGCGCCAAATTTTCAAGCGATGATAATGAAAACGAAGAAATGAAAGGAATTTTCAAATCAACGATGCAAACAAAATTGAAGAAAAAGCGCTAAACGAAGAAAAAATGTCTTTTTCCAACAATGGTAACGAAAAAACAAAAATGTCACATCACTTTCACAAAATTCAACGTTTGTTTTTTTACATTGAAAAAGAAAGAAAACCTTTGTTTCCTACGAAAGGAGAAAACAAAAACAATAGTTTTTTTCACAAACTTTCACAAATATTTAGTTTTTTTTTGTTTGCACGAAAAAAACAAAATCGTTGGAAGAAAAAAAAAATATTTTTTGCTCTACATATTGCTGCCTGCGTGCTTACTCGATGAAAGCAAAATATAAACTGAGAAGATTCAATATTATTTTGTGTGGGGATGACATCACTAATATTGATAGGTTTGAATAATCACTATCTTGTGTATACATGATGTATATTGGTATACATTGGTGTATTCTCGCTGGAAATGCATGGATTTCGCGATGCTTGCGTCTTTGTGTTAGTGATGCATTTTTTTAAATGTTTTTTTATCTATCACAGGTGTGAAAAAGGTAAATAAAAAGTATGTAAAAACCTGCTCATGTTCGAAAGGAAAGATCTGTGAAAGTTTCAAAGCAATTGGTCAAAAACTTTCTGTGATTAGCGGTCAGGAACAAACGAACATTTACGATTTTATTTATATAGATAAATTTCATTCAAACTGGCTCATATCGACTGAATCACAGCAACAGATTGAATCTCAATCTCATTATAAACATCAAATCTACACGTAAAATATGCATAGGAAGGAATTGACATGAATAGCATGTGAAACCTGTTTTTACGATATCTGCGTACGAATAATTTTTTTGAAAACGAAGCGTCTATTTTGGAGGGGAAATCTAATTATGATTTTTATAGGAAATTTATTTAGATAAAATTGGGAAATAGTTTTAGGGATTTATTTCGGATTTATATTCAGGAAAAAATTTTGGGAATTTAATTTCAATTTATCACGGGCAATTTTAAACTTTTTGTATATATGCCCCCTGCCTGCATATATACAAAAAGTTTAATTGCATATTATAGTTGGGGAATTTAAATTTTTTTGATAAATTTGAGTTTTTGGGAAATTGTTTTATGTAGATTTCTCAATTAATTTTGTTTAGTTTTTGGGTAGTTTAGTTTATTTTAAGAGGCGTCCAAACGCACAGTTTTTTACTCAGTTTTGCCTGCGCAAATCAGATTTGCGCATGCAAAACTGAGCGTCTGGACAAGTCACAGTTCGTTTGCGCAGGCAAAAGTGCGGCTTGTGCGATTTCAGATCGTGTCTGAAAAATAACTGTGGTACGTGCATGCAAATCGTGTGCAATCGTGTGGACGAAAACTCATTATTTTACACAGTTTTCATGCAATTGCGGAAGGCGAAAGGCACGAAAATGTCTTAAAGAGACTTTTTAGAGGAGTTAAGCTTAAACTATTCATTATTAAAAGTTATAAGCACAATATCTTGACATTAAGAATTTCCAAAGAGAACGGTGTAAAAATATGGAAAAGACGGTATCGTGTGGACACAAAATTTGCGCACGCTTTCCCACAGAAAAACTGCGCAAACTACGACTGCAAAAAGACTGAGCGTTTGAACCGTACTTTAGTTTTAGTTTTCTTACTTTATTTTGATTTAGTATATTTTAGTTCTAGTTTTTTTTGATTTGTTTTGTAACCCCACGACTCCATTAGACTTATTTCAAGTCTTATTTTCAGTCGGATTGAAAAAAAAGTTCGATTTTTCGAGTCTCCACGAGACTTTCATTCAGCCAGACTGAAAATATGTCATTTTTCGAGTCTACACAAGACTTTTTTTCAGTAAGACAGAAAATAAGTCTTGAAAAAGTTTAATGGAATTGCCTGTTAAAGGTCTCTTGAAGGATCTCAATACAGGCTCTTTCCAGAATTTGAAGTGAATAAAAGAGGAATTGTTGTTTTTTCAGGCTGTTGAAACTAATTAAATTGTTGGATATTCTGCCGCAGGAATGAATTATATGCTTGAACCAAGCGTGGGCATTAACTCGTTTTTACGATATCTGTGTCTGAAGCATCGATTTTCACGCCGAACTGTCAAATTTGGAGGGGAAAAGAATTGTGTTTTTTTAATTTATAATTTTTAGTGCGTTTCGGATTCCAAACCAAATTCTTTTGAATTAAATAATCAAAGTTAATAAATTTGCAGTATGAAGCGCTTAATTTCTGGGTGTAATAGCAAACAACGTCAAAAAATTCGTGGAATTTTCTTTCACAACTAAGTTTGACCTATTTTTTATTAAAATGTGCGAATTTTTGTTCTTGCCGTATAAAAAAAAGTTTTTATGGTGTTTATTTACTTATTGGTAATCAAATAGAAATTATGTTAATTCATAAATTAGTAAAAAAATTGGTTTTTTTTTAATTCACGCCGAAACGTCAAATCTCACTTTTTTTTATTTTGATTTCAACGAAATCTACCAGTGACAGTCATTTTTTGGTTAAAATGGGGGCGATTCTTAAAATTCGTCGAAATTTTTGAAAATTCAGCATTTTCAGTTTTAAATGTTTTTTTTTTTGGTTTTAAAGTTTCCAAAAAATGAGGCTCTACGTATGAAATGGCTTTCCGCTATTGGTTTACGCAGGAAAGAAGTATATAGGCACATAAATATTTATAATTATTATTTAATAATTTAATTTTGCAAGTTTAAGAAAACTTGATTTTTGTAGCAATCAAACGCAAACATTTTTTTGCAATTCGGATGTTCCAGAATGCATGAGCTTTTGGCCCATTTGCAATGTTGCCCGTCCGAATTAATATTTTTAACGCCACCACTACGCCGCACACATAAGCAATAAAATGCAAGTGCATTCCAAAAGTGCTTCAATTTCCCCTGCGAAAGGCCTATCCATATTTTCCCTAATCTAAGGCTTGAACAAAAGCTCTCTCAAAATTTTTCCCCTTTTGAGATTCTAATGATCTTTCGGCGATGTATTTGATAACGGGTCGTTTGTCATTGGAATATAAAATAATGAAAACGAACAGACGTAATTTACTTAGTAATTTATTTCAAATTCAATAGAATTTTCACAAAATGTTCAATTTCTTTTCACTTAACTTATTTCTTTTAAATCAAATCTTAACGCAACTTAAATATTTCGATAGCTGCCTTTTTTTATGTTAATTCAACTTTTAGTTCAATATAACTTTTCTTTAAATTCGATATAATTTTTAATTCAATAAAACCCTTTTATTTATTGAATATAATTTTTGTTTTAATTCAATAAAATTTTTTTTTGATTTAACACAGTTTTTAACTCACAATTGTTCAGGACGCTACTTCTTTCAATTCAATTTTTAACTCACAATTCTTCTTTTAATTCAATATGATTTTTCTTTTGATTCAACTCAGTTTTTAACTCACAATATTTAAAATTTTTCTTTTGGCACACTATAACTATTGATTCAAGGTAATTCTTAGTTCACTATAACTACAACTCTAATTTAAAACCTAACTACTTATTTTTTAATTTGAAACAAAACTTGTTCTTTAGAAAAATTTTAAGTTCATGTTTTTATTAAAAGTTTTGAACTTCTCTTTCTTAACAGGTACTATCGATCACGTTCGAAAATTTTATCTACTACTAACTTCTTTAAAAACTTAATGACTTTTATTTAAGTCGTCCGCGTTTTTCCGATATTTTTTAGAACTATTCAACGTCTATACTTGTATGATGTTTTGAACTCAAAAACTAACTCACTAATTTCGATATTCTTTATGACTGACTTTTTGGGAAACTAACCATTGACTTTTATATTGCGAAAAGTTATCCTTTTTAATTTTTGTTCTCCTTGTGTCATTAAATTCGGTTTTGGGGTCTTGTCCCAAATATGAATTCAATTTTTAATCAGTTTTATTATTGACTTCTAAATTACGAAATCAATTTCATTTTTCATGTCGATTAAAATGACGACGTCGCGTTTAAATCAAAAAGCAGAACTTTAACCTACATTATTGTCGTTGGTAAGATTCTGTATCTTAAGCTTACTTTTTGAAAGGGCGTGCTTTATATTACATTACAGATTTTAGTTTAGTTTTTTTTTAATTCTTTCATTTTTAAGTTATATTTTTTTTCTGAATTTGCTATTTCTTTGAAATTCTATTTTGATTTTATTTTGTTTTTCGAAACTATTTTTTTTCATTTAGGAATTTTGCTTTGTAATTAAAATTTTTTTTTTTATTAGTTCATTAATTTTCTTTATATATTGTATATGGTATATTTTGGTGGGGGTTATTTTTTATTTGCTCAAATTTTTTACTATTATTACATTTTATATTATAATTTTATTATCGAGATTTTTTTCTTATTTTGCTTTTTATAATTCCTTTAAATTTAATTTATTTTGAGAAGTAACATTCCTAAACTCATCGGATTTGACTTTGGGGAACTTTGAATTGTTAACAATATTCTGGTACACCCTGTACTGAATTTTTGACTCTATGACTATACCTAAGGCACGTTTATATTCATCGAGGCAGTGGCCGGTTTTACATTTGTCTTAAGGCCAATCTACAAATTTTGTCGGCCTCTGCATTTCTGATTTCCCCATCTGATTTTCGATCTGCAGATGATTCCCCTCAAAATCAGATAAACATGTTTATCTGATTTATATGGCACTTCATCTGCGGGTACATACTCTCACAATAATCACACACGATACCGTCGCACCTACCAATTTTTCTAAATTGTGTGGGGAGATTCTAATGTTTTTATTCGATTAATCCTAGCGAAAATTGCAAAAGTCCATCTCTTTCTCTTTTCTGATTTTCCCCGTCAGAATAGGATGTCGGCTGTGTGGAGATTGGCCTTTACATGCGCCTAGGTAATTCGGGCATATCCAAGCTGAGATGTCTACACTGATCTTCCATGCGTCTTTCTTCACTGTGAATTTACATACGTCACATCAATGAGTGTGTGTCACGTGGGGAATTTTTCTAGTTGATTCGAGCAGAGAACCAGTGGGAAGTGTTTCTTTGTGCGTATCTTCAATTTTGCACTCAAGCAGGAGCTGGCGGATTTTCCCGGGATTCGCCGAACTCTTCTGGTGTATTAATTTTTGAAGAATGGGCCTGTTTGAAGACCAATGTAAAACCATCTAATAAGTGGACGTGAACGTTTTATTTGACTTCGATTTGATTAGCTTTGATGACTTTTCAGCGAGGGCCCCTCTTTCCTCTCTCCGTCTGATCCTAGTGCACCTACGGAAAGAATAGGCATCTTGATCGAAACAGCTGTGAGCAACCAAATGGCTAAAATACAGAGTCATTTGTTAAATCAAATCAAACGAATGATCATGAACACTCAACCGCAAGTACCTCGACAAAGAACAGATAACCCCTCCTTGAATTTCGATGAATGTTCCACAGGGACTAAGTCAACCAACGACAGATCAAAACATTAATCGACCACCACCACATCCATATGGTAGTGTCAACCAGAATCCCCTGTATAATGGTAATGCTATTACAGCTTCAAATCCCAATCAAGTCAACACGAATCATTATTTAAATGAAGATCTACCATTTAACCCGAATCATAACCAAATGCTTAGTCCAAATAGTAATTCGAATTTTATACCCGGCACGAATCGTAACAATCAGAAAGTCCGGCACACTATTCTCAGACATGATACCCGAATCGTCAAATGGGGTTTTGAGGTTTAGTGGAATGGCTAATGATAAGTCTGAACAATGGTATTGGCGGCTACTGAAAGGAGAACCCCACATAGATTGGCATGCCCTAAAGTTGGCCCTACGATATCAGTTTTAGAGCCTTGACACTGACCACGAGGTTATCCGTCGAATGCTTCAAATGAAGCAAGCAATAACGTAATTTTCATGGCATTTACGATTCGGTTATGTGACTATACCATCGGTTACGCATTCCTATGACTGAAATGGAATTCGCAGATATGATAAAAACCAATGTTAAAGATAAGATTGAAAATCTTTTATTGGAAATGCCCGCCATAAGTTTAAGTCGTTTCTAGGAAACAATTTTTCTGAAAGAGAACCCAGACGAACTTGGCAAAACCCAACACGGCGAATCCATGAATTAAATGATTTCAATGAACGCAATTTCTCACATGGACAAGATTCGGTAGATCATAGAAATGATTCAAATAATGATAGGGATAGACAAACAAACGAAAGGTTTTTCGCCAAAATAAAAGTGACAGTCATGAATTCAGTACAAATAACTTACCTGCTAGTTCAAACATTAAATCAGACTCTCGTTTTAGACAAGCCAATAATTCTCATCTCTAAAACAAGATTATTTAAAATGATTTCGCCCGCTAATGGTCGATCAAGATTCAAGTGCTGGAACTGTGACAATATTGGTCATGGTTTCTTCGAGTGCACAATACCTAAACGGTGCTTCTTTTGTTATCGTTGTGGTAGAAAGGATGTGTCGTAACCGATGTGCCCAAAATTAAATCTGGGAAACGCACAGAGGTACCAAAAAACGCACGGGAACTCCGGTTGTCAATATTGCCCCCGGAACAATCAAAGTAGAACCAACCTTGATACTTGAACTATCATTGCAACCAACTTCTACGTCTGATATTAAAATTTTGAAACACTATTTGATAAGTAAAATCTCATCTGACATTAATAAACTGGAAATGTCGAATAACACGTTACATCAACAAGTAGAATATGATGAACCTAGACAAAGAATAATTGGTACTGTATCAAATAGTATTAAACCTTGTAAAATCTCGAAATTCAGAGAACAATGTAAACCAAAAAAGTTTTTTTGTAAAACGGTGGAATCCGCATTTATAAAGTTAAAACATGACGTTCGACCATATGCTAAAGTGGAAATCGACGGCGAATCCCTTTTTGGTCTTTTGGACAGTGGTGCAAGCGTATCTTGCCTAGGCGCTGGCGCTTTAGATTTCCCTGAACGTCACACAATTTTGATTACTGGTCGTCCTACCTCAGTCAAAACGGCTGACGGTAAGTCACAATCTGTAAGCGGACAAATTGCGATTCTAATTAAATACAATAATGAAACGAAAGTTATTTCTCTGTACATAGTACCAGAACTTACACAAATTCTATATTTAGGTCTAGATTTTTGGAAAAAATTCGGTATGGCTGCGACTATATTTTGTAAAAACGAAAACTTAGCTTGTTTGTCGATTGACGATCCCAACACACACGCACTAAATTCGGAACAACGTGCGCGTCTTGAAAGCATCTTAACTTTATTTCCTTCTTTCAACCAAGTCGGTTTAGGAAAAACATATTTAGAACAACATATTATTGAGGAACAAAACGCGGAACCTGTAAAGCAACGCCACTACCCTGTTTCCTCTGCGGTACAAGCCCTCATGTATGCTGAGTTGACCGTATGTTGGAATTGGGTGTCATTCAAGAAAGTGCCAGCGCGTGGAACTCCCATGTCGCCTCTGCCTCTACTCCAGGAAAGTAAACACCCTTACGAAGAAAGATGCGTACCCACTTCCACATATAGCAGGCCTTATCAGCAGACTGGAAAAGACGTGATTCATTTCAAATATTGATTTGAAAGACTCCTTTTGGCAGAAACTGTTGGAAAAGCAGAGTAGGGAAAAAACTGCTTTCACAGTGCCTGGTAGAACGTTATACCAGTTTACAGTGATGCCATTCGGGTTCTGCAATGCTCCTGAAAGGATGTGTCAACTAATGGACAAAGCAATTCCAGTCGAGTTAAGAGAAAATTGCTTCGTTTATTTGGACGATCTTTTGGTAGTTTCTGGGGATTTTAATTCTCACGTAAATCTTTTGGCAACCATCGCACGTTGTTTGTCTTCTGCTGGACTCACAAGTAAATTGGAGAAAAGCAAATTTTGCATGAGAGAAGTTAGATATTTGAGCTAAATCGTTGTACACCTTATATAGTTTGCGTCAAAGATACTTTTGGCCGGGTATGGCTAGCGAAGTTCGGAAAATCGTCGCGAGTTGTGTCGTATGTCAAGAGCCTAAGACTCTAAATAGTGTGTTGAGACCGCCAATGGGTAAACAAATCGAAGTATACCAACCTTTCCAGTATTTATACTTTGACTTATTAGGTCCCTATCCTCAGTCTAAGCATGGTAATACCACTCTCCTAGTTGTTTTGGACAAATTTTAGAAATTTGTTTTGTTCAAGACACTACGTAAGCCGTCTGCCGTTCAGATCACTTTTTGGAGGAAAACGTCCTCAATTTGTTCGGCGTACCCGAGATTATATCTTCTGACAATGGACCACAATTTGTATCTAAAGAATTTCGCAAATTAGTTGAAGTGTAACACAATCGTATAACTATCTACTCACCAGAGGCTAACGCATCAGAATGTGTAAACCGTTCATGGCACCGATCATAAGGATTGGGATCAAAACTTGGGAGGCATCGGCTGTGCTCTTAGGAGTACAGTCCATGCTTCTACAGGCATTAATCCATATTTTCTTGTGGTCGGTTCCCACATGATCACACATGGCTCGATGTACGAACTGATGCGGAAACTACATGGTTTGAATGATGGTGAATTGGTTGTGTCCTCGAAAAAAGACCACCTTGAACTAATTCGCGAATGCGTGAAAAGTAGTTTGTGCTCACCAACAACATGAGCGATTTTATAATCATCGGACCCGGCTAAAAATACATATTGCCGGACAAGAAGTCTATCGAAGGAATGTCACGCTTAGCCACTTTGCAAAAAACATTAACGCTAAGCTAAATCGTAAATTCGTAAAGTGTCGGATTGTTCGTGCGATTGGCGGTTCCCTCTATGAAGTTGAGGATCTGCAGGGTAGAAACACAGGGACTTACCATGTGAAAGATTTGAGACAATAGCAGGTAGGAACGTACTTAGGTTCGGCTATTTCGTGTTAGATTCTCTCCTATAACTTTTTTTTCTTCTTTGAGCCCGGCTAGATCAGTCGGAAGAGTACGAGACTCTTATTCTCGGGTGTGGTCGAGTCCCACGTTGGGCAGTACAAGCTTTTACTAGTCAAGGACTTGTACGTGTTAAAATTAATTCGATTTTTGGTCTAATTGTTTGGGCGAAAAATTCAAAATCTGCCGATGAAAGTCTTGAAAAATTCCGAAAACCACTTAATTTATCAATTTTCAAATTATTCAATAACGTTTTCCTTTCTCTGGATCTTAAATTGGGTCTGACACAACATCGTGGTGACTCGTTTATTGGCTTCAGATAAAATAATCAACGAAGCGGCGCAAATTACTTTTTCTTTTTCAGAATACATAGTTCCTTCAGCAAAGTTTACTTCACAACTAAAAATCTAAATATCAAACATTTAAAATTCTCGATATACCATATACGTATTCAGATGTTTTGATTTTCTAACCAACAATCAGGCGATATTACGGTAAATTTTGTTCTAGAATATTTCGAAATTTCCCCTCCTATACAAATCGCATGAAAAAACAAAACCCGGTTTTCATTACTGATATTAAATTTTTCTGATATCATCATCTTTAACTTTCTTCTTCGAGCTGTTCTTGACTACTTGGTATCTATACCTCCATCTATTGTGAATTCCATGGAAAGCTTAAAATTTGGAAATGTACGATAGATGAGTGGAAAGATTTGAAAAGAGTCCACGCTATTTAAAATCCGTAATGGAGAGAAATATAACACACAGTTAAGCCAAATGAAATATCAGGAAAAAATATACGAGGAAAATTCTTTCTTATTTTTACATTTCGTTCTTAAGCTTTGGTTTTTGTACTGGATAAGGAAATTAAGCTTTGAATTCATTGGATGAGTATATTTTGTTGTTGGTTTTTTTTTTTAATATTAGAATTAAAATATTTGATGGTAGAAAAACTTTTGTTCAATTCATGTGCGCATATGAGGAATTTGTGGCTTTGAATATTGCACTATAAAAATCACTAACACAAATTAATTACTTTTCTGAGTTTTTCTTAATAAAAGAAAAACCCAGAAAACACGAGAATAATTTATTTATAAACAAACAAAACGATTTCCGCGAAATGTCAAACGCAATATTTATATCTCCAGACTATTCGGGAAATACCGCCATCTAATGTACAAAAGATCTATTCCAGAAAACTCCAAAATGCAATTGTTTACACAATCGATAGAATACAATACACTTCTCAATAACAATAGCAATGACTCATGCCATAAAAATAGCACATACAAAAGATATTGTTAGGAGGAAATAATAATAGATCATTGGCACAAACCTAAACAATGATTAGAGCTTTCTAGAACTATTGTTTGTGTATTAAATAGGAATATTCTAGAAATCTTCTTTGTGTAAACATTGCCACCTAGTTTTTAGAAAACGACCAGGCTTTTCGAGAATATTCCGAGACACACCAATTTTATATAAAAAGAGCCCTGGAGTCGAGGTTAGAATCAATTCAGATCAGAACTTCAAACAGTGAACTTGAAACATTCGGAGTAAAACTAAAGCTTTGATCTTAAAAGTAATTAAAATAGTGAATCTCTAAAACTGTGATAAATAATTGTAATAATTAAATTATTGAAAGACAAATATTTTTAAGACTAATTGTTAAGCAGAAATAAGTTCAAATAAAGTTTATACACTAAATTCACATAAATAAAAAGTGTTATCATTCTAATAACATCGAACCGAAAGACTAACACGTTACAATATATTGCACTATATTTCAGTTAGAATATTGGGTGATTCATTAAAATCATCCAGTATTCTAAGAAACAAGAAAAAAATAAATAAATCAAATAAACAATGATTCACAATACAAGAGCTTTCTAGAAACGCCAAGAAAAAGCTTTCTAACACATTTCGATGAAGAAATGGAGAAGCTTCTCAATTAAATAATTTCGACACGTTTCGATGAAACTTCTGGAACTTAGACCGATAGGTATATAAGGCAAAAACGCCGTCGAAACAACATCAGTTGAAGTCTAAAGCTTCGTCAGAGATTATACAAAACAGAGATTGGAAACGAGATTAATTTGTGGAAGCGATTACAAGGGCGATTTGTGATCAATTATTAAGATAGTGATTGTGGTGTATTTTTATAAACTGTGATAAATTAATTGTAATAATTAAATTATTGAAAGACAAATATTTTTAAGACTAATTGTAACGCAGAAATAATTGTAAATAAACTTTATACACTAAATTCACATAAATAAAAAGTGTTATCATTCTAATAACATCGAACCGAACAGGTAGCACGTCACATTGGTGTCAGAAGTGAAATTATTTATTGTGAATTAGTGCGGAAAAGACAATTGTGCTAACAATTTCTGCAAGAAAATTCGAAATTAAACTAGAAACTTCTGTGGGGAAAATTTCGAAGAAATTCGTTATTAAGAAATTTGAGTGTATAATAATTTCACGGAGTGAGAAATTTCAGGAGCGTACAAGAAATTTTGTGTACTTTTGTATGAGTTGTATAAAAATTCCGATTGTGCGAAATTTGAGGTTATACATCGTGTATCGTGTGAAAATTTCGATTGTACGAGAAATTTCGTAGAAATTAAGATTATACTAGGAAATTTCGTGGTATTTAGATACTGTGCGAGAAGTTTCGATAAAACAAGAATTTCGTGAACAATTAAAAATATTTGAACAATGGAAAGTAAATTATTAGACAATTTGAGTGCATCAGAACTATCCACAGTTCTGAGTGTGTGGAATTTACCTTCCAAGGGAACTAAAACAGAAAAGAAGAAAAGAATAATCACTGAATGTGTAGAAAAAGAACTAGACAGTAGCACATTCGACTTTAGTGAAATTCTGAAAGAGGGAAACGAAGAAGAAATTACCAACGAAGACGCGGCTGAAACAACAACAAGTGTTCAGGATGATTTAAAAACGCTTATGGCCATGATGATCAGTCTACAAGAAGAAATGAAAACAAATGCTGCCGGACTCGAGAATAAAATGGATTCAAATGCTTCCAATTTACAAGGCGAATTAAAATCAACCGCTTCAAGTTTACAAAAAATAGATTCGACTTCTGCAAGGCTAGAAATCAAGATTGCAAGTGTATCTGACATGCAGAATAAGATGGAATCCAGCATGGGTGAATTAAAATCTCAAGTTGAATCCAGTGTTGCGAACTTAGAAGACAAAATTACTACAAAAGTATCTACAGTTCGCACAGAAGTAAGTAAAGTTGAGCAGAAATTGGAAGGCAACACAACTACAGAAATCAGCAACGTAGAACAGAAATTGGACCAGAAATTGGAACAAAAAGTAGCAGAAATAGAAGCAAAAATGGCTGACATCAAAGAAAATAAACCAAATATTGAGTCATCAGGTAAAAGGATGAAGCCACCAATATTTGACGGCAAAACTTCATGGCCAGTATACAAACGACAGTTTGAAGCGGCTGCTGGTGTGAACGGCTGGTCCAATGTAGAAAAAGCCACAGCATTAATTCTGGCTCTGCGGGGTAACGCAGCCGATTTATTGCGGACAATCTCACCAGAAAATGAGAAAAATTACAATTATATTGTAACACAATTCGACATTCGATATAGGGATAACCACATGAAGGACGTATACCGAATGGAGCTCGTCAACAGAATGCAAGAATCTGGAGAGACACTTCAGGAGTTGTCGGCAGATATTGAGCGGTTGGTATACTTGTCATACCCCGATTATCCCCTGGAGCTGCAGAATAACTTGGCTGTAGAAAGTTTCACCAATGCCATTCGGGATGCAGACATTCAGTTCAAGGTCCGGATTAGTGGAAAGCGCATGTTGCACGATGTGTTGGCTGTAGCGTTGACATTGGAAGCTGCAAAGAGAGCAACAAGGGCGGTTCCAATGGTACGAGCTGCTATGATTGATGAAGACTCAACAGAGCTAACGATAGACCAACTAACCGAAAAGATAAAGGCGGATGTGCAGCTAGCTATCCAGGAATTGGAATTGAACGATACTAAAAGAAGACTGAAATGCTGGGGCTGCGGTAAAGAAGGACAGATGCGAATACTGTTTTAGAAGTGAAACGGACGAACGACATTGGAGTGACAACTAGAGTTATGGAGTTGTCAAAAAGTAAGGACAAAACGAGAAGGAGCAAATCCAGTGTCGTAGAAGGGGCTTTTGGAGAAACGAATGAGAACTGCAGGAATATGAACAAGATAGTAGCTATCCGTACATTAAGGATTGGAGGCGACGACATGTCGAGCATCCGAAACGCGCAGCTAAAGGATGAAGATGTTGGACCAATCCTTGAATGGAAAGAACAAGATCAGCGTCCGGGACGGAGCGATATTGCAGCTTATGGTAGTACAACAAAGAGTTATTGGGCTCAGTGGGACTCGCTGGAAATAGAAAATGGCGTTCTGAGGAGAAAATGGGATTCTCCTGATGGAAAAGCCAAACTAATGCAGTTGATCGTGCCCAAGTCCAAAGTACATGAGGTACTTGGTGAAGTACATGTGGGAACTTCAGGGGGACATTTGGGAGTCAACAGAACATTAGCGAAGGTGCGAGAACGATTCTATTGGGTACACTGGCGAGCTGATGTCAAAAACTGGTGCAGGAATTGTGACACCTGCACAAAAATTGTAGGACATCAAAAGGAAACTGAAACTGCAGTGGGGCAATATGTTGACGCTGAACTGGAGCAAGACACGAGCGAACAGGATAGCACCAGACAGACTCCACCGAAAAGATTATCTGGACAGCATATACGGGTTCCGGTGGACAAAGTATTTGAGGAACCTACAAACAACGAATTAAAAGATAGTGACTGCACCAACGAGATGAACTCTTTGGACGTGGTATGGCGAAAGCGAAAATCATCAAAAGTAAAAATGAAGGTGATTCATTCAAATCAGTTAGCGAAGAATCGCGGCACAAGTCCAAAAGATTCTGTTCGGGACGAACAGATTTAAGGAGGGGGTAGTGCACTATATTTCAGTTAGAATATTGGGTGATTCATTAAAATCATCCAGTATTCTAAGAAACAAGAAAAAAACACCATACCACAAAACAATAAATAAATCAAATAAACAATGATTCACAATGCAAGAGCTTTCTAGAAACGCCAAGAAAAAGCTTTCTAACACATTTCGATGAAGAAATGGAGAAGCTTCTCAATTAAATAATTTCGACACGTTTCGATGAAACTTCTGGAACTTAGACCGATAGGTATATAAGGCAAAAACGCCGTCGAAACAACATCAGTTGAAGTCTAAAGCTTCGTCAGAGATTATACAAAACAGAGATTGGAAACGAGATTAATTTGTGGAAGCGATTACAAGGGCGATTTGTGATCAATTATTAAGATAGTGATTGTGGTGTATTTTTATAAACTGTGATAAATTAATTGTAATAATTAAATTATTGAAAGACAAATATTTTTAAGACTAATTGTAGCGCAGAAATAATTATAAATAAACTTTATACACTAAATTCACATAAATAAAAAGTGTTATCATTCTAATAACATCGAACCGAACAGGTAGCACGTCACAATATCTTATGGAGAAATATGAATGGCATCAATTGGTTTATTTTGGTGTTGGTTGTTTGCTATTCTGATTTTAGAATTAAATTGTATTTTTGGAAATATTTTGTATGTTCGATTGTGTGCATAATATTGATAATATTGAATGTATTATATTTGTTCTGCAAGTTGCTCGTGTACTTTTAGATAACGCTAACTTAACATTTTGAAATCTTTAGAAATTGGGCCAAGAATTGAATTGAATTTTGTTTTAAGTAATAGACATATGCATGTATCTTTGATTTCTTTTTTAAAAGTTATAGATATATTGATATTTTATGATCAACTAAGGATTATTGGATTTCCGTAAATTTGAACATATATATAAATATATAAAGATTATTATATAAAATATATATTTGGAAGGATTTTATCTAACTCATTTTAAGTGTTTTCGACAGGTAATATGTGACGATATTTGGCAACATGCCTCTTCCTAAATTTTTAACATCGAATGTTGACATACTTTGTTTCAGGAATGCTTTGAATAACCAAATAATTGATTTCAGTATGGCAAATAATTCCGAAATCATGATCGAATATATAATATATCAATAAATTAAAGAATGTTTGAAAAATCTGAAATCATAAATAATAACTGAATTGAATTTAAATCTTTTAGGAAGTAGGAAAATAATTTAATTTTAATGAATTATAATGTCTAGTTTAGCAAAGACTTTTATTAAGTGATTTTTGATGAAAGCAATAGATATAATGATATCCCAAAAATATTTGCCTCAAAATGTCAATTAAAAGTCTGCATCTTGTTATAATTTCTTTCGTAATAATTTAGGTCTTCACTTATGGTACCTAGTCAGTCAGCTATATATAAGTGGAGTCCTGTCAAACGACATCAACCAGGTTTTAATGATCTTTTAATAAAAAATTTGGCACAATTAGTTAACAAAATAGACAAGCAGTGTTATTATTTGATGAAATATCAATCAGAAGAGGTTTAGTTTATAATACATCTCAAGATCTTGTAGATGGGTTAGTACATTTAGATGAAATAGGATCTTTTTTAATAAATACTATGTTTTCAAATTTGCAGAAATTCCAATTATCCTTAATTTAGTATATGGATTCATAGAAATTCGAATCATAAATTGTGAATATTTGAAATCTACAATTTTAGAAAAAAATGAGAATGAAATTTTTCTAAATTTTAATTAAACTAATTAATGAACATTTTAAATTCTTATCCAAAAATAGGCATTATATCGAAGACCCCGTACAAAAGAACTCACTATTTCCAAAAAAAAAGATTTTGAAACACGAAAAACATTTTTGCCTCCCATCGGTGACGGCAAGCACAAAAACGCAAAAAAAAACACGAGAGCAAACTTCGAAGCAAAAATTTCCGGTTTCCACCAAGCGCGCAGCTTCGCGTATAGTTCGCGAATCTCGTTTTGCTTCCACGCGCAACTTTTTTTCGGCGGGGACGGCGAGGCGAACATTTTCACGTTCAAAATGTACACGCACAAAATTTGCGCGTCCAGAAAATGTGCGATGCTTTTTGGTGGAAACGAACGGCGCGAAAAGAACGTGCCGCAGCCGCGTGCTGCGTGTTTGGTGGAAACATACCTTTAGGTTATCTTGACTCATGAAAATTTGAAACTTCTCAAACTTTGTCGGCAACTTTTTCTAGTTCGGGAGGAATATTTACCAAATTAGATGATAATGCCACTGAATGGATTTTGGGAAGACGCCGCTTCCAAAGGGAAATAAGTAAATCTTGACTAACTGAATTTCCGGCTTTAAGGATTTTTTCCCTGACTAGGTCAGATGGTTTCCGATCTCCTAGTTCGACACCAGACTAAACCTCCTGTAATTTTTTTTTCACTACTGACAGAGAATCGGGAAATAAATGTGTATTTCATATTTGCCGTTTGCCGGTGGGTTTAGAACAATGTCGTAGATAGAATTAAAAATTTCCTGTGTTAACGCGCTCGCAGCATAAAAGTACTTCGTGGAATTGACAGTTATATTGTTCAACGCAAACTGCATCTGCAACTGAGGAAACCACATTTCGGGACGGTTAGCCCAGAAGGGAGGCAGCTTCATAGCTGCAGCTGCGATAACTTGTGCTACAAAATCACTAGTTGGATTGTCAACTGGTTGCGTCATTTGGACTAATTTCTGCAACTCTTGAAAAAAATTACAATAAAATCACTTTAATTTCAAAAAACAAAATATTACACCAATATTTTCCGTATTTAGTATTATTCAGAAGGAGAGTATTGCCTAAACAATGGAAAGTAATAATGAAATATGTGAATAACCCAATAAAAATATTTAAAAATAATACATATTTTTATAAATTCTATTTATTTGTTCTTCTTGTATATATATATACAATATATATATATTTTGAAGTGAAAACTTCTTTAGCACCGTTGGGAGTGATTTGAAACCCGATGAAACGCTAAAAAAGCGACACTTTTTTTACCAATCTGAAATACCAGGCGATCAGAATGCCTAGCAACAAAAATTTTGCATTGTTTAATATTACCCAAACATACAGAAATTTTTTCATAATGTTTGCTTCCTATGCATTCTGATCGCCTGGTATTTCAGCTTGGCAGAAATTTAAAAAGAGACATACTATACATCTACAGGATTTAGCCTGCGAGAAAATGAGATAGAATACTGATATATAGTGTTTCCTATTATTTTCGTCTCTTCTTTGTACGCTGGTTCGTAAAGATATGTTGATCAAATACAAACCAAAGCGATCATTTTTTAAGCTTAATAGCCAGCGTCGTGTATTGTTCACGTGTATAATAAAACATTTTCCAAGTATGCCGAAAACTAATGCCACAAAATGTCGTGAATATCTGCAGAAAAAAAGGGAAAAAAAGAAAATAAGGTAAAAATTATAAAAATAAAAAAGGTCGCAAATTCTTGAAATAATGAATGAAAACTATGTCGCGAAGATGGACAAGCGGATGATGACGATGAGATCCGTGATGTTGCCACCAGATACCCAGAAGCCAATCCATTCCAAGCATTATATGATAATCCAAATTCGGACGTAAACAGTGATTTGCACTTAGCGACACTAAATAAACTTGGTGCCACTACCAAACGGGAGGAAAATCTGATGAAGGATTTTATAAGCTGATGAAAATGGAAAAACAAAAACAAAAGGAACTTTTGATGCATGTCGTTCACAATCCTCAGTTAGAAAATCCCTCTCCGTTGCAAATATTTTGTACGGGCCCTGCTGGATGTGGCAAAACGTTTGTGATTAGACTATTGATGGAAATTTATAATGGATATGATGAAAACGATGGATTTTGCACTGCTTAAATCACTTGCGCTTCAACTGGTAAAGCTGCTGTGGCTATTGATGGGACAACGATACACACTGCGCTAAAGATAAGTCTTTCAAAATTGCTTCCTTTGTCAATTCAAGTAGCACAACAATATATTGTAGATCACTGTTTAAATACGTTGATTATCGATGAAATCAGTATGATTGGAGCAGAATTGTTGTCTCAAATAGATTCGAGATTAAAGCAAATCACCGGTAATTTTCTAGAAAATTTTGGAGGATTAGATTTAATTTTGATTGGCGATTTACGTCAACTACCACCGGTTCGCGCTACGCCGATTTACAAGCAAATAAAGCAACAAATGACAGGTCCAACATTATGGTGAAGGTTGTGTTATGAAGCGCATTCCTTTCCCACAGTCTAGTTTGTATTAGATACTACAATTTTGTTACTTTTGAAATTTTACTCGAGTTACAGTAATCACTCGAATAACAATCATTTGTCTAGTACTTGCTAACTTGCAAAATTTTTAGGTTGAATGCGGGAAAGAATTTTACAAGAACTTTTTGAACATTTTACCAAAAACCCTATTTTTTCGCGACTTCGAAACTCAGTCCTCGACACGCGGTCAAGAATAATAGAACTTAAATATTGTGTACCCAATAAATTAAGTGTTTTATTTGATTTCTTATATATTGTTTTTTTTGCGGAGTGACTCAAATTCTAACATTGGTGACAGCGGTATAATACAAAATTGATTATATTAAATATTATATAGTGTATATAATATAATTAAATTTATTAAATTCAAGACTTTTCTCATCGCTCTTAAATCTGAGGTTCAGTCTGACCTCAGAGGCATTAAATCCATAATTGAACAAAAATAATAATTTAATCAAGTGATAGTGATATTTATAGTAAAAAAAAGGAACAAAAAGTCAGAGGTATTATTCCTGGCCAACAGTATAGTGGGAGCAGGGTGCCCACATATTCAAAAAAAAATTTGGTTCATTTTCCCGTTCTAAAATCAATTACACATCTTCCAATCCCTACGTCAATATCATTATTTCAACTAGAACTTCTAAAATGACGAATTTAATGTAAGTCTGTTCCAATTCGCTTTCAAAAAGATTAGTTTAAATTATTTCAAATTTAAGTTAGGTTTTGTTTTATATAAATTACAAATTTATAGTATTACGCGGTATTATATCATTACCAAATTGATGCCACGTATTATAAATTAAAGTGTCATTTATCTAACTTCTGTTAACATTTTAATGTATTGAAACCTAATTACATTTAATGACAGATAAAACTATATCCTTGAACCTTAGTTTGCATAGTGGTCAAAAAGTCCCAAGGGAAATAGAAAATACAGTTAACGAAAACAGCGAGGAAGAATTAAAAGCTAGGGAAAATAAGTCCACCGATACTAACGAAGAAAAACTTCCCAAAATGACGTCCGGATTCAATCTGGGATATGCGATTAAATTAATCCCAAAATAGGATGGAGAACCCAAAACTCTTCATCGATTTCTACAAACTGCTAATACACAATACGTAAGAGCTGTCAGCGAAAGCCGTAAACTTGAATTTTTAGATCTTATTAAGTCAAAATTAAGCGGCAGAGCGTATGATGTAACTTTGCGGTATAATGATTACGAAACATGGGACGAATTAAAAATTGCACTGGAAAAACAATTTTCTCAAGAACAGCTAATCAGCTAATCCAATCGGAAGTATTCACTCTAGAACAGGGCCCTCGAGAAACAGTAACCGAATATTCAGAGCGCGCAGAAAAAATTTTAGACGAAGCAGATATAACCAGTACCTAAAATGAAACACAAGATAGTAGCCGCGCATCAGCAAACAGCAGTGAATAACTTCAAAAAGGGATTGCGATATCCCCTGAAATTAATAGCAAAAGCCACGAAACATAATACTTTACGAGCGGCAATAGATTTTGCTTTGGAAGAGGAAAAACTTAGTGAAAATGAAAGGAAAGTAACTAATGCGTCAAGACGAAGATTTTGTTCATACTGTAAAAGTAATACACATAATTTAAGCGATTGTAGAACAAACGCTTCTAGAAGCAACAATAACAGTACATAAACTACCCAGTTCCCAAATGTACAAACTAACATTCATCAAATCGCAACTCAACCTAATCAGGAAAGTCCAATTATATGCCGTTACTACAAAAATTTAGGACATGATATACAGCACTGTAGAAAGCGGGAACACAATAATGCCAGAAGATCAAGCGGTTTCGTTCCAAATCGAGCTTCAGCAACCTCGGGAAACTCATTAGAACCCGAGTCGGACGGCACAACGTCCAGGGTTTAGGATCTAAACTAGTATGCCAAATCAGACACCACAATTCTTCTATTTCAAAATCTCAAGTCACAAATTACACTGCTTTAAATAAACCAATTGAAATAAACAACATTCTCACTGTATCGAATAAACCTTTAAAGAATCGTTCTACTATAACGACTGATTCCAACAAAATTAGTAATTGCACTGTATCGAATAATGCTTTAGAAAATTGTCCTACTATATCCGTTCCAATTAGCAAAGAAGATATCGAAAACGAAAACTCTTCAGTATCACTTAAATCTGTAAACTCAAATTTTGACAAAGTCTCTATGTTAAACTGTTCCACTTCAAATAAACAAAATAAAAGTCTTACCAAGTCAAGCCAAGTCTACTTCAATTTCGGAAATAATCAAAAACTTTCCAAAGTGGGATTATTTTGAATATCACGGAAACTAAACTGAGTAGCAATAACTTTTTAATGGACACAGGAGCTTCTGTAAGCCTCATTAAAATAGACTCACTCACAAAAGACGTGGAAGTCAATACTGAGAAGAGAATCTAAATAAAAGAAATAACCGCTGATCAAGTAACTACTATAGGGGTTTGTTTTCTGAACATCGAGGTAGCTAGGGGTTTATATTTGAAACACTCATTCCATATCGTCTGTTCAACCTTTCCCATTGACTATCATGGTATCCTTGGTCAAGATTTCTTTTTAAAGACCAACGCAATAGTTAACTATAAAAAACAGTCTTTCACGTTTCATTTTTCTAATAAAGAAATTTGCTCACATTTTGCATGCAAGGGGCAGAAGGTTAAAGTTCCTGCAAGAAGTGAAAAAATAATCAAATTCGGGACTATTCAAGAAAAAGAAGAAATTATTTGTTTTCCATTAGAAATCGAACCACCACAAATTGCGGATATTTTTAGCAAGAGAAAGGAGAAAATATATTAAGCAGAAAAAGTTTTCTTTTGAGCCTCGGATAAAGAAAAACCTTTTTTTTTTGTTTGCAAAATCTTTAGAATTAGATGAAATTTTAACTTTATTATTAAGTGGAAGTTTTTTTTTCAAAAAGAAAAATCGGAAAAAGCTGTGAAGTCTTGAAACATAGCAGTTCAACATCATGTCATACATAAAAAAATATCAAAAATGAATTTAATTTTAATAACAATAATCTTAATAATATTAATAAAACCACTTTTAATATACCATATGTAACATAAAAGCACCAAATTGCAGTATAGTTTTAATGTATATTTAAATAATGTATTGTATATCGAGTGCTAATTATCTTAAATAAGTACAACACTTGAAAAATAAATACAGTAGATAACATAAGAATGTAAAACATAACATAAAATAGAAAATATAACATAAAATGTGAACATAACATAACATCATACATTAATATACACAAAACATAACAAAATATAATACAATATATACCATGCAAAGACTTAATACATAATGTTTTTAAAACAAAGTATATAACACAAAACATATAATTATATATAATTAGTGTATATAAAATAAATAACATAAAGTCCAGATAACTAGAAATCAACATAAAATATAAAACATTTAATCACATAAGCAAGAAAAAGGGAAGAAAATTATTAATTATTAAAATTTATGAAATTTTATTTTAAATTTTCGCTTTGCTTTGAATTTTTTTTTGTTTAGCTTCAAACCTTTTTCCAGGACAGGGTGTTTCATTAGGGCCTTGATGCAACAGCCGTAAGTTCCTTTATATTAATTTTTTTTTAAAATTTCTTTTCTTATATATATTTAATTTTTTTGTGATTTTCTTAACATTTTCTTTTGTATTTTAGTTATTAGATATTAATTAATTCAATATTATTAATTGCATTATTATTGTTAAATGGTTCATTTTTTTTCCTCTTAGTATTAGGTGTAATGAAATATATAGTCCTTTTGGTATTTCTTTAGATAAGTTTCTTTTAGTTGAATATATTTTTTTTTCATATTCATTTACTTTCTTTTAAAAAAATATATTTTTTTTTTCGATTTAATTTCTTTCGCCGATAAATCTGTTTGTTTTTTTAAATGCCTATTTTTTCTTTATAATAAACTAACTGACCCGGCGAACTTCGTACCGCCTCAGAATCAATAAATGTTGTGTTAACTTATTAGCTGAATTAAATTCAGTGTTTTGTTAAGATGAAAAATGAATACTCAAAATGAATTAAGTTCAATAAATGTACAAAAATCGAAATTAAATGTATTTTAATTACATTGAAATGAATGTAATTCACGTGGCATCAAGACATTTGCTTTATTGAAGCGAACCGAAATGACTCGCATAGCATTGTTGCACTACTTTCTGTTAACTATTTGCTGGATGGGTTGCACCCTTTCATTGAAGCACCTTGTGATATACGACATTTCTCGTTTTGTTATCAGGTGTGAGAATGACCAAAGTGGGTAGAGTTTGCCGACACGTGAACGTGCTACGTAAAATCAAAGTGTAACTAATAATAAAGTCGGGAAACTTCCTATCCTTACCGTACCGCCGTTTCTCAAAATTTGCCTGTCCATTTCCAACAATTTTCTATCCACTGCTGATATAGGTAGAACTAAAAATTTTGAGTATGTGTGAAAGGGAAACATTATTTTAAAAAACATCCCACTTCTCACTTTTGGGTAATTTGAAAATGTACACAAAAAAACACAGGCAGAAATTTATATACAAATGCACACACACCACAAAAAAATTTGGCGATAATTTTATATTTTGATATGTGTGGGAAATTTATAAAATTTGGTCCCATATTTAAGATTCCAAGGGTAATTTATAAGATTCCATGCGTTTTTTTAAGAACGTTTCATTCTCCCTCTTCCTGATGGATTTTGCCTATGAAAACAATATGTACTCTTGCCTATTCTTTCCCACTTATTGCCACGTGTTTTTCTTGCTACTTCGCTAGCTTTCCACACTTTATCATAGTTATACTTTGATAAAATTGACCGTGAGAGAAACATTCATTTTATAGATTCAGGCCACAAACACTCTAGGATTGGCCTTGTAATTTGTTGATCGGAAATTGAATTCGTTTAATCTCAAATGGCATATCGGTTGGGATGATCGGATTTCTCGCAATGAGAACTTCCTCACCTTTCCTTTGAGTCGAAGATTATCACGTTGTTGATCTGTGCGATAAGCTCGATGATTTCTCATTGCCAACTGAGCCGCTTTACGTATTGCCTCTCTTTGTTCTTGTATTTGTGTAGCACGAAGTCGGCCATACTAACGCGGCGCTCTTTTCATGCGATTTCTTGTTCATCTGCAGTGGATTGATTCGTAATATTCCGAAGTCTAATTGGATTACGGCTTCCTTGTAAAAGATTAGATTTCCTGACTTGCAGCATTGTAAATAACACTGGAAAAATAATCCCACAATTCAAAATTACATAATGAAACATTTATCGATGCGCAAATTTGATAACCTCACAAAGTGAATATCTTTGAAGGTTTAAAAATCACGGCGAAAATAGAATTCCACATACTTACGAACTAATCCGCTTGCCAAATCAAACGCACAGTCCAAATTACCGATTGGATTGATTGTCGATGCGCGCCCAATGACAAACGACATAACCTTTCACAATGTGCACTCCATAAAACTGAACCTACCTCTTTGAAATCAATTTTCGCTGATGAATTTGAGAAAAAAAAAAATTAATCAAATCGAACTCAAATGTAATAACCATCGAAAACTGAATGAAAATTGGTGAAAACTCGAAAAAATGTTGATAAATCGCGGCCCGTCTTTAAAGCTAGCTCAATGGCAATGGAAACTATTGGGTGACCTCCCTTTTTTTGCTTTTTTTGTATAAATATGCCAATTCTGCTTCCGTCCCTATTTTCAAATACAATGGATGTGTGGTTTTTCTCAGTAAAGATATATAAATTCAAGCCGTCATCTTTTTAGCTATCCATCATTTTGTTAGATTTCATCACATTAGTGCAACAGAGATAACTATGAATTTAGCTTTAATAAGTAATACCAAAACTTATGTAATAAGAATGGCTATTCATACCGGCACTAACACTTAAAATATTTGAAATACACGTAATAAAAGGATTTCTTCTACTTAGATAAACACACGTGGTTATGAAAAATGCTTGTTATACATGCACCAATACTTGAAAAGTGTTGGGAAAACCATATTGGTGCCTAAAAGTATAAGGAAACGCGTGGTTTTTGTTTACACAAATTAACTTAAAAAAAATTCCGATTGCTTTCTTTGTTTCATTCTTTCTTTAGTCTAAAATCCATAAGACTATTTACGCCATCGCCTGCTACAATTATCTTATAGGAAGTAAAATAAAAGATTTCTGGTTTATACGTTACTTCATTCGTTCTAATGAAAAATTTTAATTTTCTTCCCTTTCTTTTTTGTGATTTGCTTACTTTAACAATGCGCTAGGAAACTTCTCGAGGCCGAGACGAATAGTAATAAAAATTCATCGCAATCAGTCAATCCGTTCTCGAGATATCATCAAAAAAGCCGTTCCATACAAAATGTATGAGAAAATGAATTTTCTTCATATTTTTTTCCCTAAATTTTTCCAATATTTTAATAGCTATTCTGCTATTCGGGGCAGAGACAAATCCAACAAATCAAAGATCATAAAAATCGGTCCAGCCGTTCTTGAGTTATAAATGGTGTAACTAACACGACTTTGTTTTATATATAAAGATAATGTGTGAAGTTACGAAAACAAAGAACATGGTTATTATTTAAATTACTTTTGTGTCAGGTTTTGCTATTCTTTTGGCGTTATACTCCCCTGGGTTTCTTTTCAAATTTCTCTTTTTTTGAAGCGCTAAATTTAAATGTGCGGAAGGGCATAAAAGGGATAGGGGGTAAGTAGAGTGAATTCACCAATATGAGAGTAAAGGGACCATGTTGTATATTTTGGGCAAAAACATGGTCATGAGGAGTCCGGTTTTGTTGGACTCCATGGGTGGGATAAATATTGCCCAGGGGTGAACAATATTATCGGTTCACTTCCTTCGATGACAGCATTGGCGTCACGCGCCATAGATCAGTCCATCTGTTGTCCGTTGAGGGTTTTGTAATCATATAAATGATTCCCCCCCTTCCTTTATTTGGTAACCCTCGTTTGAACTTTTAGTTCATCTAAATCCACAAGTTTTTTATAAAACCAGTTTTTTATTTTATATACCCGCTGATGACATGAAAAGGTGTGGTCGTAATAAATTCACTTCTCCAGCCTTTTCGTCAGCCCAAATCATGGTACACATGAGACTTTGTGTAACACCGTGATTAGTGGTAGAAGGTAACCGCTCACTTCCCTCCGACGAGCTAGTTAGAGCAAAGAAGCTAGGTGTACCTTTTCTTGGTTATTTTCGGCTCTAAGACCACTACATACAACTGATACCAGTCAGTTATATACCTTTTAGCAAAGGATCACAATGTTAGGACATTTGTTTGATGAAGCAAACAAATTCCTAACATACAACTAACACCGGTTGTTACAAATCATGAAGTAGAAATAAATCAATCATTAAATTTACAATTCGAGAAATCCGCCGAATTCAATATTTACCATATATCTAAGTTACAATATTTTAACAAAATTGAAGAAAGATTACAGAAATTGAAATCACAAATTTCTTTAGATCACCTCAATGAAGAAGAAAAAAATTCTATGCTGGAATTGTGCCGAGAATTCAATTCTCTCTTTTATTTAGAAGGTGACCAACTTAGTCATACGTCGGCCATTACATATTCCATTTGTAGTTGTACCTAAGCGATGCGATTCCGATGGTACTAAGCGATCGCGTGTAGTAGACGACTTTAGGAAGCTAAATGAGGTAATAATCGCAGATGCTTTTCCATTACCAAATATAGAGGAAATTTTGAACCAGTTGGGTGACTCAAAATATTTCAGTACACTGGACTTAGCAAACGGTTTTCACCAGATTAATGCTGCTGAAAAAGGCAAACTTAAAACGGCATTTAGTACCCCAACAGGTCAGTACGAATTTAACCGCATGTCTTTCGGTTTGCGAAATGCTCCTCCAACGTTCCAGTGACTTATGAAGAGAGTTTTGACGGGATTACAAGGTTTACGCTGTTTCGTCTATTTAGACGATATCAGTATCTACGGTAAAAACTTACAGGACCATAATACTAAATTAAGGCAAATATTTGACTGTCTCAAGAAGTATAATTTAAAACTTTAAGCCCGGACCCAATCAAAATAAGCGCAATAAAGGAATTATTTCCACCCAAAAATGTGAAACAAGTTAAATTTTTCCTGGGACTTATAGGCTATTATCGTAAGTTCATTTCACAATTTTCTAAAGTCGCCAACCCCCTAAACAAACTTCTAAAAGAGGATGTACCTTTCGTGTGGTCGGCCGAATGCGATGAATCTTTTAATCTTTTGAAAACCTCATTCTTAAGCCCGCCGATACTTCAATACCCAAACTTTGAAAAAGAATTCTTTGTTACTACGGATGCAAGTAATACAGCTATAGGTGCTGTTCTCTCTCAAAAATTCAATTCTTCAGAAGCTGATCTGCCAAACTGATTCGCGAGCAGAGCTCTGAACAAGGCTGAGCTAAACTATCCTACCATTGAGAAAGTGGCTTTAGTCGTTGTTTGGGCTGTCACGCATTTTCGACCTTATTTATATGGGAAACCTTTAGTTTGAATTTCCAAATTAAAGGATCCAACCTCGAGAGTAATGCGATTCAGAATTAAATTAGAGGAGGTTGATTTTGATGTAATCCTTAAATCAGGGAGTACGCTGATGCGTTAACAAGCTTGGACATGAAACCAATTCATATTTTAACAAGGGTACAATAAAAAAAAAATGCTATTGAAAACAACAATAATGAATCAAATCCAACGATAGAAATAGACCCATCACAGGTACAGCAAGTCATACAGGAATATCACAATACACCGGAGGGAGGACACCAAGGTCTTGCAAGAACATTTAAAAGAATTCGTTCTAATTATCATTGGAAAAACATGTTTCGAGACACTAAAAAATGCATTTAATATTGGGAAGTCTGTCAATTAAAGAAAATGACAACAAAAACTAAGGCTGCAATGAAAACTACAACGCCAGTTTGAGAGAGTAGCCCTAGATATTGTAGGGCCATTAAATATTTCTGATAATAATAACAGATACGTATTAACATTCCAAGAAGACTGTACAAAATTCATGCTGGCTATTCCAATTCCTAATCAAGAAGTAAGTACAGTTCCGGCACAGTATGTGCGAAAAATCGTTTGCATATTTGGCACCCCACAATACTTGCTAACCGATGAAGGCACGAATTTTCTTAGTTATTTGTTTAAGCGAGTCTGTAAACTCTTTAAAATTAAATAGATCCAAACAAGTCCATATCATCCACGGACAAATGGTTCGTTAGACCTTTGTCATCAAACGTTAGGAAATTACCTTCGAAGTTTCTCAAATAAAGACCACGCTAACTGGGATTCATGGTTGGACTATGCGACTTTCTGCTTTAACACAACCCTCCATACAGCGACGAATTTCACTCCATTCGAGGCCCTGTTTGGCATAAAACCGGAGTTACCAACCGCAATTACTAGATCTGTCGAACCCGTCTATAACTATGACGATTATGTGTTAGAATTAAAGGCTCGTCCAAATATAAAAAGCAGTTTTCTCTTAACTCGACTGGAATTGCTTTGTCCATCAGTCGACACATTCTTTGAGGAGCTTTACAAAGGCCGAAGGGCATCACGGTGAATTGGTATAAAGGTCTACCAGGTACTGTAAAGGCAGTCTTCTCCCTACTCTGCTTTTCCAGCGGTATTTGCCAAAAGGCATCCTTCAAATCTATGCTAGAGATGAAGGAAGTCTTTTCTAGCCTGCTGAGAAGACCTTCTCTATGTGGAAGTGGGTAGGCGTCTTTCTTGGTAAGCAAGTTTACCTTCCTGGAATCGAAGCAGAGGCGAACCTTTCCAGGTTTGCGTACCAGGACTACAGGAGAGTTCCATGCGCTGACGCTCTCTTCAATAACCCCCAGTTCCATCATACGGTCTAACTCCGCATATATCAGGGCTTGTGCCCCGGTGAAACAGGGTACTGACGCTGCTTCACAGGCTCCGCGTTTTCAATCTCAATGATATGCTGTTCCAAATGTGTCTTTCCTAACCCGATTTTATTAAACGAGGGAAACAAAGTTACGACGTTTTCTAACCGCGCCCGTTGTTCCGATTCAAGCGCGTGCATGTTGGGATCGTCAACTGACAAACATTCAACGGTTCCCTGTGTGTTAAATAAAGGCGGAGCTATTTCGAACTCCCTCCAACAAACTACACCTAAGTACAGAGTTTGGGTGAGTCCTGGTACTACGTATAAGGAAATAATTGTTGTGGTATTATCGTAGGTAATTGGAACCGGTATTTGGCCGTGAACGGATTGCGATTTGCCGTCAGCTGTTGTAACAGTAGTGGGACGACCACCAATAGCAATGTCATGACGTTTGAGGAAGTCTAACGCGCCCGCGCCGAGACAGGACACGCTAGCGCCACTGTCTAATATGCCATAAAGGTTTTCGCCGTTGACTTCCACTTTCTCATAAGGCCTTACGTCATTTTTCATTTGCACAAAAGCCGAATCCATCGTTTTACCTAACAGTCTGCGTTTTTTACATCTTTCTTATAGGTCTAAAATGTAACGAGAGGTATTTTTAGTATGAACCGTACCTATAATTCTTTTTCTAGCTTCGTAATATTCATTCTGACGTTGATGGAGAGTCTTATGGGACCTTTCCAGTTCTTGTTGGTCATGTATTGTAGTGTTCTTTTCGCGTGATAAGATTTTTATGGTGTGGGACGAGATGGGGGACGATGATCGCTCGAGATTTATTTGCTGTTCCATGTCGACTGATCCGGGGGCATTATTGGCAACCGTGGCGCCCCGTACGTTTCGCGGTGCCTCTGGGAGTTTCCCGGATTACACGTAGGGCATGCCGGTAATGAAACACACTTTTTGCCACAACGATAGCAAAAGAAGGACCGTTGTTGTACTCTGCATTCGAAGAAACCATGACCAATCTGATCACAGTTCCAACATTTGAATCTCGTGCGGTCATTGCCGTCCAAAGCTTCGACACGATTATGATTTCCGTACTCGCGTATATGACCGTCAGGAAAACCGCGATAATTGGTATGACTATTCGCTACTGCGGGTTGGTATGACCTACCACCGAAAGAGGGCGTATTAATGTTATAGTTATTCGGTGCCGAGTCGTAACGAAAAGTTTGCCTATCACTGGTCTGGGATCCATCACTATAAACGAAATTATTTGGGTCATAATCATGTCTATGTCTACTCGCGTTTACGTGTCGCATATCTGGTGAGTAGTTGGAAAAATCAGGTGGGAAATTCGTCATATCAGGTGGATAATGTAATTTTGAGTTGTTTTTGTCTATATCATAACGATGCATATCACGGGAGGGCAACATTTTATTTAAAACTGTACCACGGGTTGTGGAAAGTTGACTAAATTCGAAATCAACGTCGTTAGGGTCATCCAATTCATGGATGGGCCTAGAAGGGTTTTGCCATGTTCGCTTGGGTTCTCTTTCTGCCAGGTGGCGCTCTGCTTTATAGCACACCTCCTGGAGACGGTCCAGCGAATGAAACGACATTCCAAAAATTAGACTGGCCACTCTGTCTTTGACGTTATTCTGTATCATTTCGGTTATTTCGAAATCAGGCATCGGTATTCTCAATCTATGGTACATCGACGTCATAGCATCGTAATAATCGTCGAAACTTTCATTCGGACCCTGTTCCTGCTGGAGCATTCGACGTATGATTTCATGGTCAGTGTCAATGCTTTTGAACTGATGCAGGAGAGCTGATCTTAAGGCGGTCCAATCAAGGTAACGTTCTCTCCTGACTAACCGCCAATACCATTGCTCGGCTTTATCAAATAGCAAGGTATGGAATTGGGTTGTAATGGCGTACCAAGAGATGTCACCCCGGGACTGCATTGTCTTGATACGGAAGATGAACTCATCCACTGACATATCGTTTACTCGGCCACTGAACTTAAAACCCCACTTATCGATACGGGCGTCGTAGCGGTAAGCATTGGGTCTTGCTTCGTTTCTATTCGAATGATTATCTGGAAACCGATTTTGTTCACGATTAGACTGACGATGGGTATTTGCGTTTGAATGGTTTGGGTGTTGTGTGTTTCCATTGTGACTCACCTCATGACGAGTCGGAGATGATACGTTTTCAGTTGAAAAATGGAATTGATCACTGGGAAATAAATTTGGGTCTGACTGCCGCGGCAGAATATTAGCGTTATTTCTTTGGGCTGGTCCCAACCGCGATGGTGCGTTCACACTGTTCGCTTCATCATGGTGGAATGAGTGTAGTTTAGGAGTTCGAGGTGAATTTTGATTTTGACTTTGATTCTGGCTATTGAAAGTCATTCGCTTGAACTCCTTCAATAAAGTGGTCTACATTTTTTCAACTTCCCGACTAACTGTGCTCCCGATCATTGTACTAACCAGCTCAACGCTCACATTCGAATCGCAGGGCGATGGGAGTATTGAGCCTTCACCTTGTGTTTGGTAGGTGAAAATGCCTTTCTTTCCTCGACTTACGCCTTTGCGGCCAGAATGTGTAGTGCCTTTTGGATTTATCAACACTGAGTCCCAACTCAACTGAGTCTGATTCCCTGTTGATGGACCACGAGCTGTGACTTCGTGTTGATCCAGATTCGGGTCAGCAGCAGCATCGTGCAATTCTAAATGCTCATTATCATTATCAATCTGATCATCACCAGGAAGAACCCTAGGCACAGCACCTGTATTTGATTCCGCCATGACGGAACGCATTAAATAATTCGATCACAGAGAATCAAATCAATTTGGGACCGTTCTTGTCTCTTCAATTGAAGGTACCCCTTCAAGATTGATCGATTGAATCGATGCCTTTAAAAAAAAATTTTTTCCAAATCAAATTTCGTTCGTACCTCACTCCGATATGTTATGTGAACACCCCTTAGGGTCCACCCAACTATTTTGTAATAAGAAATCACAAGTGTGAACTCACCCTTAGTCACACACCCATAACAAAAAGAAATTCCAAGTCTCAATTTCCGTGAAGTCACTTAGCACCGTTCAACACGTACTGTCTGAACGTGACCTTAGAAATTCTTTCTAAACAAATCAATTTTTACAAAGGGTGTACCAAGTGTTTTTTTTCGAAATACCTTTGATACAAATTTAGGGGACCAAATGGAATCTGAATTTATTAAATTTGAATATAAAAAAAAAAAAAAAATTTATATAACAAAAAAATATGTGATACTAAAATATAATCCCGAAACAAAAAAAAAATACAAAAAAATTTGTTACAAAAACTAACCTAAATGAAAAGTAAACAACTAAATATAAAAAAAAATAAATAAACTAGATAAACTAATTTCAGCAACTAAATAATAGAACCCAATAACTAATAAAATAAACACAAATCTAAATCAAATGAAATTAAAAAAAAAAATTAAATCTGCTATACGAGATATTCCAGGATAGAGCGAGAGAGAGAGAGAAAGAATGACAAGGATAGCACACATTCCCGACATGGCCTGCGGCAATTAAGATGTTCTGTACCCGCTCGCGAACAAGCCGAATTGAATAATCAGACTTTGTATAAGGCCGACACAAAGGCCTCGTACTTGATTCGATCAAACAACCGACACCGTTCCGAGCGGTCGAATTTTTGGCGCCGTGACATACCTCAAGCATCTCTGGCACAAGATCGTTTGGTGCGATCGCACACGACGATCTGCGATCGGAAACGCCCGAAATGTATCACGACCTCGCACGTCACTTTCGTGTCAAAGTTTTGACATTCTTCAAAAAAAATTTTAAAATAAAAAAAGATCTCAAGACCACATAAAGTAGTCTGATCGATTTATTTCTCGCGCCAAAATGAAATTTAGCACAAACAAAAATTATCTGGTTTGAATTTTAATTCTTTATTTATGCATTTTGTGCAGTAAATGTAATTCGACGGCCTAAATTTTGTTACAATACTTAAAATATAAATATCTGGTAAGTTATTTAAGTAAATCTTAAAATTACTAAATTTATTCGTTCTTTAGAATTGATTTTTTTGTTTTTTTTTTTTTTAACTGTGAAATTAAAATTTTGAAAATTAATAAAAAAATATACTTGTTTTCCTCCTTTTTTTTGAATAAAACAATGAAATGTTAATACTAACATATATGTATATACATTTTTTTGTTTCAATTAGAATATAAGAAAGAAAAGATTTAACTCCCATTTGCGTACATACCGTTACATTTTCAATTCCCGTTTATTCATAAAACAAAATATGATTAGATTAACTTGCTATCCTTTCAGGGCTGCGTTCACTCACCAACTAAATGTAACTAAAAGCGACTAAAAGTCACACTTTTGCGTTCACTGGTCAACATTTTTCGACTACGATGACGTCATGACACCGACACTCTGTCGTTCACTGATTAACACCGGTGTAAAAAAAAGTAACTTTTTTCAACCAATGTCATGGACCGTAGTCGATTATTGTCATTTCTATTTCGTCAGTTTGATTTTGAATTCAAAACAAATTTTTATGAATTCAGTATTTTTTTTTTATTATTTGGCAAATTTATAGAAAAATTATAGTTTTAGTAATAAGTTTATATTCAATTCGTTGAACTATATTCGAAAAAATTTTAAAATATTAAATTTATAAAAACAAATGAAACCATAAAATATGTTTTTTTACTAAATTTACTATTACTAAATTAAACATTAAAAATAAATGGATTTCATGAAAGTAATTTTAATAATTACAGCACATTAATTAACCTGTAAATGCGCATTTTCTCCAATTGACATTTCGAAATGACACTAATTGACTACGACCGTTCACTCGCAAACAACTTAAATTTTTCGACACCGGCTTTTTGACATTAACTTACATCGACTTTTTTTTACACCGGTGTGATCGAGTGAACGGAACCCTGGTTTCTTGGAGACGAACCGCATTAACGATATATATATATATATTTTTAATGAAGTTCAGGTTATTCTTAAAGAAGGAAGAAATAATAAAAAAATTTAAAATTTTTTTATATATATGGGAATTAAATCATGCTTCCAACACTTATGGATAATTTTCGGTAATTGTTGTTATTTCAATTAAAATTTTATTTATAATTAATCAAATTTTTCATTTGTTTTTTGTTTGTGACCGTAACAATTCGGCATCAAAGTGTTGTAAAGCAACACTTTGATTAAACAAACACTTCTGTCTTGCGGCAGAAAGTGCGTTTTATGGTATAGCAAAAAGGTAACTAGAAATTGCACGCCTAGCTGCTTGCACTAGCTAGCTCGCCGGATGGGGTGGGTCGTTACCTTTTACCATATGCCGTCACGTACAAATAATTTTTATGCGTGCAGAAAACAAAATTGTTTGGGCTAGCAAGAGGGCTGGAGATGTGAAAATAATAATTCACACCCTCTCAGGTCACTAGCGGATTGGGTAAAAATGTTAATAATAAAAATAAAAGAGAAAAAGTTGTGACTATTGTCACGAAGAAAGAAAAGAGATGGCAAGATTTTTGAATAGGGGGGCCTTATCCCACCCAAAGGGCTACATACAACAAAATATCCCTTTGTGGATCGCATCCGGACCTGGAAACATTCGTGAAGAGTGCGATCCCCACAACATTAAAATGGAACTGAAAAAAAAAGAAAAATCCTACGCCCCCATTATCCTCGGCCGTCACTGCTCACACCCACCTGAAATTTAGCACTTCATTTTAACCAAAACAAAAAAAAAATTCCAGGGGTGCACAACCTAAAAGGAAATTGCGCACAAAAAAAATCAAAAAACAAAACCAAACGCACACGTTTTAAAATTCTAACTTCACATCCTTTATTGAAAAAAAATTGGTTGAATAAAAGAAAACAAATTTTGGCAGATGACACTTTTGATTGAAAAAAAATTAAAACAAGAAAACTATTGAATGAAACAACCAAAGAAAATAAAAAAAAATCAAGAAAACTAATCTATATGTTCATATATTGTATGTATATATATATAGATATATAATGCAATTTTAAACTGTAATTAAATTTTTAATAAATAATATGAAAAAAGAAACTTACGGTTGTTTTGTTAAGGCCTTAACGCCACACCCTGTGCTGTACTAAAAAAAACTGAAAATGACTAAAAAAACTTATTCGCGAGCCAAATTTTCAAAATTTTGGAATTTGGCCTGCGTAGAAAAAAAAAAATTGCATTAATGATTTATTATATATATATGTACATATATATATATGTAATTTAAAGAATGTATTTATGCATCTGTTGCCGAGTATAGTTTATGTTGCTTCCTGTTGTCCTAGTCCCTGCTTAATGGAATATGTCGATGGTTGTTTTAATATTGCTTCCTTTATTATTTGTTTATACGTTTTATTTGTTTTATGCTATATTATACGTTGTATGTTATGTTATGTTATATATTCTAGGTTCCGTTTCATTTGTATGTTTTTAGGTTTTTAAATTAATTTATATGTTTTATTTTTAATTTAAAATTATATGTTTTATGTTTATTTTACATTTTATATTTTATATTTTATATTTGATATGTTTCTATGTTTTAAAATTAGAGTGTATATTTTAAATGTTTTATTTAAGATTCCAGATTTTATTTTATAGTTTAGTATATGTGTATTTTGTGTTTTAGTTTAAATCATATGATTTATGTTATATTTATTCGAATTTTTTTACAAATTTTATTTTATATGTTTTCGATGTAAATGTTTTAAATTATATGTATATTTTAATTTGAATTTTATATGTTGTTCTTTACTATTTTAAATCTTGTATTATAGGTTATATGTTATATTTTAGGTTTTATGTTTTGTTCTAATTAAATTATATGTTTTCATTTTAACTTAATGGTTTTTTCTAATTTAAATTATATGTTTTTTTGGTTTTATTTTACATTTTATACTAATTTTTTTTTGTACTTAAAATTAGATCACTTAAATGTAAACTGCACTTAAAATTAACTCTATGTCATTATTATTATTAATATTAATATTAATATTATGATTATTATTACAATTATTAGTATCATCGTTATTATTATCACTAATGTCATTACTTTTAAAAGTTTATTATTATATAAAGATATTGGTTTTGAACACATTTCACCAAAAGATTTTATTATTTAATTTCAGATTTAAACTTAGCTAAATATTTACATGTTGTGTATTTTATGTTTTACGTTGCATTGTAGGTTATAAGTTATATGTTCAAGGTCTTATGTTATGGGCTACTATATACTTTATGTTAAATTTATGTTTTAAATTGTATTTCAAATGAAATTTTAGGTAGGTATTGTAACCTATTGGAAATCTATCCAAAACAACAAAAAAAATCGATTTTACCGATGCTAAACTATTTCTACTCACAAAAAAAACTTTAATAATCGAAAAAAACTTAAAGAACACGTAAAATTATTTAACGTCTTTTCATTTTGGTTTCTATCTTTTTTTATCCCTTTCCGAGGCTCTACATCGCCAAAAAAAATTGAAACTTAAAACATTTTTCTAAAAATCGCACTTCATACCTATTTCAAATTCAAAATTCAACTCCCTGAAAAAAAATCAGCCCATCCAAACTTTAGAAAAAGGACCCGTTGGCTTTTTTTTCAACTTTTTCAAAAAAAACCGTTGGATCTTTCGATTTTCATTTTTCTTCAAACAAAAACTTCTCTAGTTGCAATTGAAAAAAAAAAAACACAAAAACAATGCCTTGTATTCTTTCAATTGCAACTAACGCTATGTTTACTTTAAAAAAAAATTGAAAAAAATGAATAATTGTAAAGCAATTCAATTTTGCCATCCGCTATTATTCTTTATAAAATAAAAACCCAAAATGCGGTGGTGGCAAAAGCAAATTGCTCACGTTACAACACAGATTCTCAAGGAAATGTGCAGACGTTCCTTGAGAAGCTGAAAAGCGTGAGAGGGCTTTGGTGGTCAGTGAAATCTTGAGCCAGCCCAACGTTGGACTCGACCACACCCTGAGAAGTTTTGTGCTCTACCGACTGAGTTAGCCGGGCAACACAATTTAGGAATAAAGAAGAAAACAAAGTTTAGACCCTCCATCCGGAAGAAAGAAAAGCATAACCACAAGAAAATCAGCATTACCATTCCGTTCCCCCTTCTAACGCCTCACTTCCGAAGAAGAAAAAAAATTTCCATTTTCCTTTTGGTTTACTTAAAACTAATTCCTTATTCAAATTTTTCTTAAAAATAATTCTTAACCCCCCCATTCCCTTACAAACTATCCAAAAGAAAAACGAAACTTCCCCGTCCTTCCCAAAACCTCAGCATCAAAAAAAGTGAAAAAACAATAAAACAAATTTTCTTTCCTTTTCTATTTTTACATGCTAAGTTTCTTCCCGTGAAAATCAGCTATGTGATTATCGTTACGAATATTTACCCATCTTGATTAAAAAAAATTCCTCTCTGTCTATTTCAGAATAAACTATGCTGAATTTGAGCACTTGTTTGAGAAAAATCACTGTATATTAACAATAATGTCATATATTATTTGAATTAGATATAGGGTATATGAGCGTGTGACGGACGAAGCCAACAGAGATGAAAGAAAATTCAAAAAAAATTTTTTAATTAGAACAATCTGCTTCGGGTGTAGAGATATATAATTGGTAATGTAAAAGGGTATATTTCATTTGCTATAAATTTTCGGCTTTCCGCCCCTATCGGTGGTGTACAACCTCCGATATGCGTACCAAGTCGATCCATCGCAAATAAATAACCATAAAAGTTTTAGTGCTCACAAAAAAAGGAAACTGGTGGACACATGGGGTTGCAAGCGCTCAGGCTTTACACCCTGGACAACATCCAGACTTCCAGTTATTCGGGAATACCTTCAGATGATACAAACTTCGTAGTAGAACTGTCATCAATGACGATTTATTTGATAACATAGGTTACTACACTATGAAGAGCATCATCTACCGCGGTATAATCAGGGAACGGATGATAATAAATTTTAACATCCGTTTCCTAACAAACCATATCTCAACAGTTTAACCCGTCAGATCAGACAAACAAACGTCTAAATAATCTAACGAATCAAACCGGACACATCATAAGAATCGGAAAGATATTTAGAAATGCTGTATATATGTACTATCGAGGAATAACCTCAAAATAAATTCCTGTGCATTAATAGCCAAACAAAACGGAATACATATATAATATTTATAAAAATGTAGTATTGCCGAAGAGGCGGACTAAAAAAACAGAGATAATCGATATAGTCAAAACAAAGAAAATAAAAGAGAACCAAAACATTATTTTTGGCTAAGTTGTAGAAATTGGGCGCGACATTTGTAATTTAAACCGTAGTAACCGTAACAATTCGGCATCAAAGTGTTGTAAAGCAACACTTTGATTAAACAAACACTTCTGTCTTGCGGCAGAAAGTGCGTTTTATGGTATAGCAAAAAGGTAACTAGAAATTGCACGCCTAGCTGCTTGCACTAGCTAGCTCGCCGGATGGGGTGGGTCGTTACCTTTTACCATATGCCGTCACGTACAAATAATTTTTATGCGTGCAGAAAACAAAATTGTTTGGGCTAGCAAGAGGGCTGGAGATGTGAAAATAATAATTCACACTCTCTCAGGTCACTAGCGGAATGGGTAAAAATGTTAATAATAAAAATAAAAGATAAAAAGTTGTGACTATTGTCACGAAGAAAGAAAAGAGATGGCAAGATTTTTGAATAGGATAATTTTACATTGAAAACCCGCGAAACGGAATTCAATTAAAATGACAGACGGATGAACAGAAGATTCAGAAGATGGGCCCATCCGAAGCAAATTGTTCAATTGGTGTCGACAGATGTTATTGCCAACACCGGGGCCTTATCCCACCCAAAGGGCTACATACAACAAAATATCCCTTTGTGGATCGCATCCGGCCCTGGAAACATTCGTGAAGAGTGCGATCCCCACAACCTTAAAATGGAACTGAAAAAAAAAGAAAAATCCTTCGCCCCCATTATCCTCGGCCGTCACTGCTCACACCCGCCTGAAATTTAGCACTTCATTTTAACCAAAACAAAAAAAAAATTGCAGGGGTGCACAACCTAAAAGGAAACTGCGCACAAAAAAAATCAAAAACAAAACCAAAAGCACACGTTTTAAAATTCTAACTACACATCCTTTATTGAAAAAAAATTAGTTGAATAAAAGAAAACAAATTTTGGCAGATGACACTTTTGATTGAAAAAAAATTAAAACAAGAAAACTATTGAATGAAACAACCAAAGAAAATAAAAAAAAATCAAGAAAACTAATCTATATGTTCATATATTGTATGTATATATATATAGATATATAATGCAATTTTAAACTGTAATTAAATTTTTAATAAATAATATGAAAAAAGAAACTTACGGTTGTTTTGTTAAGGCCTTAACGCCACACCCTGTGCTGTACTAAAAAAAACTGAAAATGACTAAAAAAACTTATTCGCGAGCCAAATTTTCAAAATTTTGGAATTTGGCCTGCGTAGAACAAAAAAAATTGCATTAATGATTTATTATATATATATGTACATATATATATATGTAATTTAAAGAATGTATTTATGCATCTGTTGCCGAGTATAGTTTATGTTGCTTCCTGTTGTCCTAGTCCCTGCTTAATGGAATATGTCGATGGTTGTTTTAATATTGCTTCCTTTATTATTTGTTTATACGTTTTATTTGTTTTATGCTATATTATACGTTGTATGTTATGTTATGTTATATATTCTAGGTTTCGTTTCATTTGTATGTTTTTAGGTTTTTAAATTAATTTATATGTTTTATTTTTAATTTAAAATTATATGTTTTATGTTTATTTTACATTTTATATTTTATATTTTATATTTGATATGTTTCTATGTTTTAAAATTAGAGTGTATATTTTAAATGTTTTATTTAAGATTCCAGATTTTATTTTATAGTTTAGTATATGTGTATTTTGTGTTTTAGTTTAAATCATATGATTTATGTTATATTTATTCGAATTTTTTTACAAATTTTATTTTATATGTTTTCGATGTAAATGTTTTAAATTATATGTATATTTTAATTTGAATTTTATATGTTGTTCTTTACTATTTTAAATCTTGTATTATAGGTTATATGTTATATTTTAGGTTTTATGTTTTGTTCTAATTAAATTATATGTTTTCATTTTAACTTAATGGTTTTTTCTAATTTAAATTATATGTTTTTTTGGTTTTATTTTACATTTTATACTAATTTTTTTTTGTACTTAAAATTAGATCACTTAAATGTAAACTGCACTTAAAATTAACTCTATGTCATTATTATTATTAATATTAATATTCTTATTATGATTATTATTACAATTATTAGTATCATCGTTATTATTATCACTAATGTCATTACTTTTAAAAGTTTATTATTATATAAAGATATTGGTTTTGAACACATTTCACCAAAAGATTTTATTATTTAATTTCAGATTTAAACTTAGCTAAATATTTACATGTTGTGTATTTTATGTTTTACGTTGCATTGTAGGTTATAAGTTATATGTTCAAGGTCTTATGTTATGGGCTACTATATACTTTATGTTAAATTTATGTTTTAAATTGTATTTCAAATGAAATTTTAGGTAGGTATTGTAACCTATTGGAAATCTATCCAAAACAACAAAAAAAATCGATTTTACCGATGCTAAACTATTTCTACTCACAAAAAAAACTTTAATAATCGAAAAAAACTTAAAGAACACGTAAAATTATTTAACGTCTTTTCATTTTGGTTTCTATCTTTTTTTATCCCTTTCCGAGGCTCTACATCGCCAAAAAAAATTGAAACTTAAAACATTTTTCTAAAAATCGCACTTCATACCTATTTCAAATTCAAAATTCAACTCCCTGAAAAAAAATCAGCCCATCCAAACTTTAGAAAAAGGACCCGTTGGCTTTTTTTTCAACTTTTTCAAAAAAAACCGTTGGATCTTTCGATTTTCATTTTTCTTCAAACAAAAACTTCTCTAGTTGCAATTGAAAAAAAAAAAAAAACACAAAAACAATGCCTTGTATTCTTTCAATTGCAACTAACGCTATGTTTACTTTAAAAAAAAAATTTAAAAAAATGAATAATTGTAAAGGAATTCAATTTTGCCATCTGCTATTATTCTTTTAATAAAAACCCAAAATGCAGTGGTGGCAAAACCAAATTGCTCACGATACATGTTTCTACTTTAAATAAAAAGATGCTTAACAAATATTAATGTATAAATAACTATAAAAAAAAATCCAATTGGCGTCTCTAGTATGATATTATGTTCATCAGCTGTTTTAACATGTTCGCTTCGTGTTTCAGTAGCTCCCACATCCGTCATCCCAAATCCATCATTCCGTCTTTTACCGACGGGAATTAAAAAAAAAATGGTTTTTGAGGAATGTCATTTTCAATGAAGATATTTTTTTTTCCAAAAAAAAACCAAACCTTCAAGTTCATCAAATGCTGTTACCCACGGTTCAAATTTACGAAACAGGACAGGGCGTAGCGTACATGCAATATTCGGTTATTCATTCAGCAATTCCCAAAGATCGCAGAAAACTTTTACCCTGGAGGCAATCTCGACGTACGCAATGAACGCGTGAATTGTCAAAAACGTTAGCGACGCTATAAATATTTTTGTGTAGGCAAACTCGATGCCGTCGATGAAATTTATAATTTTTATTATTATTTGATCTAAACTTAGTGTTATAAATTAAAATAGTTTTTTAAGTAGTGTAAATTAACAAAAAAACTAAAATACCGTTTTTAAATGGAATTTTCACAAAATAATTCCCACACAAAAATTTTAAAATGACATTTGAACGCGTCCGTCACGTAAAAGTTGAATACATATCAACTTTACAATGTCTGAACCGTCGTGTCCGTCACGTCTACGTCGAGATTGCAAAAAAGATGAAAAAATATGCTTTTGATCGCATGAATGACACCATTTTAAATTTTAGCGAAATTCTTTCATATATTTTTTTTTTCTTATTTTAGAATTATCACTAGTTGTATTACTTTTAAATTTTCGTAACCAACAAAAAAAAACAAGTCACGAAGCCAAATTAATTACTTTTTGCCATTTTTTTTTAAATTTTTCCTTTAAAAAAAAACTAACCAATAACTATATTATTTTTTATCTTTTTCTTTCTTTTTTTTTTCACTAACAAATTTCGATTTTATTTTTTTTTTTTTAATTTTAAAACGAAGCCCGTAATAATTAAATTTTTCTTTTACTTTTTTTCAGATTCCTCCATCTATAAAAACTAATTTTTTCACATCCCAAAAAAATCGACCTTTATCTTTCATCGTTCAAATCAGACTCCCTTTTTCGTTATTATGTTCCAATATCTAACCGTATTGCTTTTCTCGTCCCTCTCTAACGTGATCGGTTTCAGCTCCTGCCTTCTTATTTTTTCAGAATCAGGTGATTTGCAATTCTATTATATTAAGTATAAACTGGTTTGTTATATGAAAAAAACTTTTCGCGCATGTGCATTGGGGAGATTTTCACTTAAAATCTCGCAATGGCTTAATTCTCTTACGTATATTGGTAGAAGACAAATGAGTACATGAGAGAGTACGGTTAAGGTCGCAAAAGACGTGCAAAAAAAATTTTTGAAAGAAAACCAGTCAGCTGGCCGTTACAAACTATAAAGCTTTAAGTAATTGATGACACGATTATTATAAGGATTGAAAACTACACTTGTCCATCAAAAGACAGAAAAAAAATAAACATAAGTATCCCTTTCCATAATTTCCATATGAACACCATGCCAGTTGCAATTACCAAAAAAACCCAATCCCATTATATCAAGCAATTGTAAAAGATTTTGTCTGGAAAATTTGTTTGCACGTACTATTTTATTGCAATGCAATAAATTGCAACCAAATTACATATGAAAATAAATGTGTGAGCATCTAGCAAATATTTCCCCAAATACTAGGAAAAACCCGCAATAAAATTTATTTCAATACTTTCCTGGTTAAAACCGAAAATTTTTTAGGTAATTAGCCTTGCTAAAATAGAAAGATTTGCCATCATTGAAGAAAAACTAATTGTTTTATAATTCTAAAGTTATTAAGAAAAATTTCGAAATAACTTGAAATTAGGATCTTTTTTAATACATATTTTCAAATTTGCACCACAGCCGCGTGCTGCACGTTTCGTGGAAACGCACCTTTATATTTGCGCGTTCTTTCTTTACAAATTAGTCTCTTCTTTGGAATTTTCTTTGTATAATTGTTCTTTTTCTTTTTGCCTCTTATTATTGATGGTAATTCTTAAGGTTGCGTTTTCGTTTTTTGCTTCTTCTTGCTACAAATTAGTCCCTTCTTTGTTTAGTTGTTCTTTTTCTTTCTGACTTATTTATTATTGATGAGAATTCTTATAACTGGGTTTTCATTTCTTGCTTTGTAGTAAGTGTGTTTTATATGCCAAGCTCTCCAGCTCTCATATGTATAAATGAACTTGACCAAATTTATATATACTTTTTATGTACCTATGTCACACCCCTGATAGGTAAAAAAGGTTTTCCTAAAATGCATCACTAACACAATGACATCATGAAATTCATGCATTTCCAGCGAGAATATACCAAGCATCAACTATACACAAAATAGTGATTTTTCATGCATATACTTCAATAAAGAATTAATGATCCTCACACAGAATAATAATGCATCTTCTCAGTTTACATTTTGCTTTCGACGAGTAAGTATCGCAGGCAGTGAATATGTAGTCCGAAAGAGATTTTTTTTCTTCCGACGTTTTTGTTTTTTTAGTGCAAATAAAAAAAAACTAAATATTTGTGAAAAGTTTGTGAAAAAAACTTTTTTTTTTGTTTTTTCACTTCGTAGGAAAGAATTAAACGTTTTCTTTCTATGACTGTTTTTTCAGTGCAAAAAAAACGATGAATTTTATGAATGTGATGCGACATTTTTGTTATTTCGTTATCATTGTCGGAAAAAGACATTTTTTCTTCGTTTAACGTTTTTTCTTCAATTTTGTTGGCATCGTTGATTTGAAAATTCTTTTCATATCTTCGTTTTGGAAATTTGGGGCTCTAAGAATTTTCTTTGACAACGACAACGCTTGTAAGCTCTTATGACCTGAAAAATCACGAGACTCAGTGGCCCTAACACTTCTCAATTCCCTTGTTTGTTTTTGATAGCGTCGTTGAAAAATGAGGCTTTTTTGCAGCATCGTTCGAAAATAAAATTTTTTCTTGGTTTTTCATAGCATTGTTGATAAATTATGTTTTCTATTCGCTTTTTCGTAGCATCGTTGGAGTCAGTGCAATCTGCTTTAGTTCATCTGCTTCGCAGAAGAAGCAACTTAGCTCGTTGTGCTCGTATAACGAAAGCAGTGCGGCAAACCAAACTGATTAAAAACAAGGATTAGCGACTTGAGAATACATCGTTGCGAGGCCGGCGATCGCGTTCTGCAGCTTCAGATCTGCTTCGTTCTCAACAGAATGAGCGCGACGGGCTGAGAGTGGCTGAAAGACATCAACAATAAACAGCAAGTCAGCAAAAACAGCAATGAAGCTGTATGGCGAATTCTTTCTTTTCCCATACATGAACGAAGTCTAACTATGGTTCAATTACCAGTACATCTAGAAAATGGACAACGCATTTATTTCACAGCTGAAAATGCGCAAAAAATAGCCCAGAATCCACCGGCTACAACGTTAACTGCTTTTATCATGTAATGTCAACGCGTTTGCCCAAACACTGCTGTATTCGGAAGTGCCTACACACAATACATGGAGTGCGAGTAGAAAATCTTTTGAACGGTACAAACGAGGAAAGCGAGTCGACGGACAACCTGGCATATTCAAAAAACTACGATAGTCAGCCGCATGCTGTTGGTAAATGTGTCTGGTCCATCGTCTTTCCAGCAATTAAGAATTGTAAACGGCGTTACACATGCAACTTTCCGCAGTGCATGTCAAGCTCTGAATTTATTGGAGAACGACCGACCCTGTGATGTATGCATTAATGAAGCGAGCAACACATCGCATCCAAATCTAATTCGTGCATTGTTCGCAATCATATTGACCGTCTGCTCTCCTTCATATCCAACAGAGTTAAGGGAGAAATATAAATCGCATATGGCTGAAGATATTTTCCGTCGTATACGCAAGGAAAATTCAAATATGAACATTAATTTCACAGTAGAAATCTGCAACGAAGCGTTGGTAGTGATTGAAAATTTGTGCTTAGAAATCGCAAAGAAAGCTCTCAATCAATTGGGGATGCCATCACCGAATCGATCTGCTGTTGTTTCGTTCGATATAGAATTGCGTCGCCAACAAAATTACAACGCGGGTGATCTTTTGCCGTATGTGCAATCAAATATTCCTAAGCTAATGTTTGAGCAGAAGGCATTTACGATCAAATAATGCAAACTGTCCATAACTTGGTTGGAAAAATCTTCTTCTTAGAAGCTCAAGGAGGAACTGGTAAACCGTTAGTAATTAGATTGATTCTGGCAGCAATGCGATCCTAAAATGACATAACTTTAGCTGTTGCGTCATCCAGAATAGCTGCGACATTGCTACCAGGTGAAAGAACTGTCCATTCCGCTTTGAAATTGCCATTGAACATGCAATCCATTGAAACTCACACGTGCAACATTCCCAAAGCGTCCGGCATAAGAAAAGTATATTAGAAATGAAAACCTATTATTTGGGATGAATGTACAATAGCTCCAGGCTCTTGATCGGTCATTACAAGATTTGCATGGAAACACAGACCATTTGGGAACGCATTAATATTGTTTGCAGGAGATTTCAGGCAAACATTAACTGTAATTCCTCGGTCGACATTTCAATTTAGGAGATTACAATTCCCAATTCCATTGATGGTGATTGTAAACTGCAAAAAAAATAAACATAAGTATCCCTTTCCATAATTTCCATATAAATACCTGTTGAGTCTCCTCAACATAAAATTATTTGATAATCTGAATTAAAAAACCTAAAATGAAATTAATTAAAAAATACAAAAAATGATAAAACAAATTACGTTTCTTGTTTACATCACAATATTGTCAACAAATTTGACATTCCCGTCCATGTTGTATTAGTTTACGCAATATTGAAAGAGGTCGTTTGCGATGCAAAGAATGAGATTGGATCAATATGGATCACAATTTTATAATTTTTATAACTTAATATAGGATTTGGATCAATTATTGAAATGATCAATCGAACTATGAAATAAAACTAAAATGAGAATTAAAAATACAATAGAATGCAATTGATTTACAAATTAGATCAATTAATTTAAAGAAGGCCAATTCACGTAGAATTTCATATGCAAGTCCGAAAGGGGTTTGCGTACGAGAAAAAGTGAAATCTCAGTGAGACTCTTTCACACCATAGAACACATTAGAATTTGAATTTTTTAGAATAAACACTATCGGAAGATGCAAGTAAGTTACAGATTCATGTAGGAAATTAAATTCCACGTATTTTGATATAAAGATCTCAAGGAGATATGGCCGGGTCAGGAAAATATTGCGAAGAAATCGATTCGGAATGCTCTATTTTAACAAAATTAACAGTAGTGACTATTTTTTCTTGAGAGAGGCACCCGTTATTAGTTGGCCTATAAAAAGGGTTGAGCTCGTCATACAGTTTGCAGTTTTTTCCAAACAGTTCACCAATAGAATTCAAACAATAATTGTTCGTACAAGATAAGTAAGCATAAAAAAAGATAGTACAATTTGGTAAGTTTTTTTTTTTAAAATAAATAATTAACAAATGTTCGAAGAATTTGTTCGGGTATAATACCAACTATTTTTTTTGATTAAATTCGTTGCAATAGAATTTGTGTCTTGGGTGTTATACCAGATGAAATTCAAAGTATTTTTGTACGTTTTTTCAGAGAAGGAACTAGAAAGAAATTTTATACAAATTGTTCGGTTACACCGAATCAACACCAACAGTTTGTGTTCAAGGTTTCTTTTAAAGGTTCAGAATTGACTTCTGGGTTTCATACCGATTTAATTCTGCGCTGTAGTTCTTTGTGTGTTATTGTGTCAGGTATGAATCGTTCGGTTACATTGAATCAATACCAACGATTTATGCTTGCAAATTTAATGCAAAACGAAGAAAGATTGTAAATGCGGGTTGTTTGGTTCCACTGAATAAACACCAGCAATTTGTATTTGGAATCTTGTGCAAGTTCAAAATTGACTTTCGGATATTTAAACCAATTCAATTTTGAGCTTCAAGTCGTTTTTTTTTGTCAAACTAATCAAAATCATTTGTAAATGGTTCGGTTACACCGAATCAATACCAATCGTTCATATTTGAAATCCACCGGGACAAAAGAAATCGAATTCATTTGGTAGGTCTACATATCAAAATCCATTCTGATTGTTGTAGCAATTTAATTTTATTGGCAAATTAATATTCAGGTCTCATACCATTTTAATTTGAATCGTCTAGATTTGGTTTATTTGTCAGGCCAGTGGAATTCTCTCAGAACTACGGAGTCTTGATTTCCATGAAGGAATAGGAGCGCCTCTTTGATTTTGGAAATTCAACGGAGGATTTTTTTTGCACAATTACTCATATTAATTTAATAGTTTTTTGTATCATTTAAGTTTTTTTTATTTTCGCAATATATTTTTCCTTTTAATATTCAACATTTGAGATTTTATCATAGTTTTTTTTTTCTTATTAATAAATCATATTCTTTTGCTTTATTTAACGTAGAGTTACAAACAATTGTTTAGTTTTTAAGAACTTGAATAAAACAATGTTTTTATTTTTAACGAACAATCAAATCTCATTTATTACCAGAAACCAATCCTTATTTTGTGTGTTAAGTACAGGACTTAACAACACCATATAAATAGGTGCCAGTTGCAATTACCAAAAAAACCCAATCCCATTATATCAAGCAATTGTAAAAGATTTTGTCTGGAAAATTTTTTTGCACGCACTATTTTATTGCAATGCAATAAATTGCAACCAAATTACATATGAAAATAAATGTGTGAGCATCTAGCAAATATTTCCCCAAATACTAGGAAAAACGCGCAATAAAATTTATTTCAATACTTTCCTGGTTAAAACCGAAAATTTTTTAGGTAATTAGCCTTGCTAAAATAGAAAGATTTGCCATCATTGAAGAAAAACTAATTGTTTTATAATTCTAAAGTTATTAAGAAAAATTTCGAAATAACTTGAAATTAGGATCTTTTTTAATACATATTTTGAAATTTGCAGAAATTCCAATAATTCATAATTTAGTATATGAATTCATAGAAATTCGAATCATACATTTTGAATGTTTGAAATCTACAATTTCAGAAAAAAATGAGAAAGAAAATTTTTCCAGATTTTAATTAAACTGAATAATCAACATTTTAAATCCTAATCCAAAAAATAGGCATTATATCGAAGACCATGTACAACAAAATTCATTATTTCCAAGAAAAAAAAATTTTAAAACACGAAAAGCATTTTTACTTCCCATCGGTGACGGGAAGCAAAAGATCGCAAAAAAAACACGAGAGCGAATGGTGTTTTGCTTCCACGCGCAACCTTTTTTCGGTAGGGACGGCAGGGCGAACATTTTCACGTTCAAAATGTACACGCACAAAATTTGCGCGTCCAAGAAATGTGCGCTGCTTTTTTAGTTGGAAACGAGCGGCGTGTTCAGAACGCACCACAGCCGCGTGCTGCACGTTTGGTGGAAACGCACCTTTATATTTGCGCGTTCTTTCTTTACAAATTAGTCTCTTCTTTGGACTTTTCTTTGTTTAATTGTTCTTTCTCTTTTTGCTCTTATTATTGATGGTAATTCTTAAGGTTGCGTTTTCGTTTCTTGCTTCTTCTTGCTACAAATTAGTCCCTTCTTTGTTTAGTTGTTCTTTTTCTTTCTGACTTATTTATTATTGATGAGAATTCTTATAACTGGGTTTTCATTTCTTGCTTTGTAGTAAGTGTGTTTTATATGCCAAGCTCTCCAGCTCTCATATGTATAAATGAACTTGACCAAGTTTATATATATTTTTTATGTACCTATGTCACACCCCTGATAGGTAAAAAAGGTTTTTCTAAAATGCATCACTAACACAATGACATCATGAAATTCATGCATTTCCAGCGAGAATATACCAAGCATCAACTATACACAAAATAGTGATTTTTCATGCATATACTTCAATAAAGAATTAATGATCCTCACACAGAATAATAATACATCTTCTCAGTTTACATTTTGCTTTCGACGAGTAAGTATCGCAGGCAGTGAATATGTAGTCCGAAAGAGATTTTTTTTCTTCCGACGTTTTTGTTTTTTTAGTGCAAATAAAAAAAAAACTAAATATTTGTGAAAAGTTTGTGAAAAAAACTTTCGTTTTTGTTTTTTCACTTCGTAGAAAAGAATTAAACGTTTTCTTTCTATGACTGTTTTTTCAGTGCAAAAAAAACGATGAATTTTATGAATGTGATGCGACATTTTTGTTATTTCGTTATCATTGTCGGAAAAAGATATTTTTTCTTCGTTTAACGCTTTTTCTTCAATTTTGTTGGCATCGTTGATTTGAAAATTCTTTTCATATCTTCGTTTTGGAAATTTGGGGCTCTAAGAATTTTCTTTGACAACGACAACGCTTGTAAGCTCTTATGACCTGAAAAGTCATGAGACTCAGTGGCCCTAACACTTCTCAATTCCCTTGTTTGTTTTTGATAGCGTCGTTGAAAAATGAGGCTTTTTTGCACCATCGTTCGAAAATAAAATTTTTTCTTGGTTTTTCATAGCATTGTTGATAAATTATGTTTTCTATTCGCTTTTTCGTAGCATCGTTGGAGTCAGTGCAATCTGCTTTAGTTCATCTGCTTCGCAGAAGAAGCAACTTAGCTCGTTGTGCTCGCATAACGAAAGCAGCGCGGCAAACCAAACTGAGGAAAAACAAGGATTAGCGACTTGAGAATACATCGTTGCGAGGCCGGCGATCGCGTTCTGCAGCTTCAGATCTGCTTCGTTCTCAACAGAATGAGCGCGACGGGCTGAGAGTGGCTGAAAGACATCAACAATAAACAGCAAGTCAGCAAAAACAGCAATGAAGCTGTATAGCGAATTCTTTCTTTTCCCATACATGAACGAAGTCTAACTATGGTTCACTTACCAGTACATCTAGAAAATGGACAACGCATTTATTTCATAGCTGAAAATGCGCAAAAAATAGCCCAGAATCCACCGGCTACAACGTTAACTGCTTTTATCATGTTATGTCAACGCGTTTGCCCAAACACTGCTGTATTCGGAAGTGCCTACACACAATACATGGAGTGCGAGTAGAAAAACTTTTGAACGGTACAAACGAGGAAAGCGAGTCGACGGACAACCTGGCATATTCAAAAAACTACGATAGTCAGCCGCATGCTGTTGGTAAATGTGTCTGGTCCATCGTCTTTCCAGCAATTAAGAATTGTAAACGGCGTTACAAGCTCTGAATTTATTGGAGAACGACCGACCCTGTGATGTATGCATTAATGAAGCGAGCAACACATCGCATCCAAATCTAATTCGTGCATTGTTCGCAATCATATTGACCGTCTGCTCTCCTTCATATCCAACAGAGTTAAGGGAGAAATATAAATCGCATATGGCTGAAGATATTTTCCGTCATATACGCAAGGAAAATTCAAATATGAACATTAATTTCACAGTAGAAATCTGCAACGAAGCGTTGGTAGTGATTGAAAATTTGTGCTTAGAAATCGCAAAGAAAGCTCTCAATCAATTGGGGATGCCATCACCGAATCGATCTGCTGTTGTTTCGTTCGATATAGAATTGCGTCGCCAACAAAATTACAACGCGGGTGATCTTTTGCCGTATGTGCAATCAAATATTCCTAAGCTAATGTTTGAGCAGAAGGCATTTACGATCAAATAATGCAAACTGTCCATAACTTGGTTGGAAAAATCTTCTTCTTAGAAGCTCAAGGAGGAACTGGTAAACCGTTAGTAATTAGATTGATTCTGGCAGCAATGCGATCCTAAAATGACATAACTTTAGCTGTTGCGTCATCCAGAATAGCTGCGACATTGCTACCAGGTGAAAGAACTGTCCATTCCGCTTAAAATTGCCATTGAACATGCAATCCATTGAAACTCACACGTGCAACATTCCCAAAGCGTCCGGCATAAGAAAAGTATATTAGAAATGAAAACCTATTATTTGGGATGAATGTACAATAGCTCCAGGCTCTTGATCGGTCATTACAAGATTTGCATGGAAACACAGACCATTTGGGAACGCATTAATATTGTTTGCAGGAGATTTCAGGCAAACATTAACTGTAATTCCTCGGTCGACATTTCAATTTAGGAGATTACAATTCCCAATTCCATTGATGGTGATTGTAAACTGCAAAAAAAATAAACATAAGTATCCCTTTCCATAATTTCCATATAAATACCTGTTGAGTCTCCTCAACATAAAATTATTTGATAATCTGAATTAAAAAACCTAAAATGAAATTAATTAAAAAATACAAAAAATGATAAAACAAATTACGTTTCTTGTTTACATCACAATATTGTCAACAAATTTGACATTCCCGTCCATGTTGTATTAGTTTACGCAATATTGAAAGAGGTCGTTTGCGATGCAAAGAATGAGATTGGATCAATATGGATCACAATTTTATAATTTTTATAACTTAATATAGGATTTGGATCAATTATTGAAATGATCAATCGAACTATGAAATAAAACTAAAATGAGAATTAAAAATACAATAGAATGCAATTGATTTACAAATTAGATCAATTAATTTAAAGAAGGCCAATTCACGTAGAATTTCATATGCAAGTCCGAAAGGGGTTTGCGTACGAGAAAAAGTGTAATATCAGTGAGACTCTTTCACACCATAGAACACATTAGAATTTGAATTTTTTAGAATAAACACTATCGGAAGATGCAAGTAAGTTACAGATTCATGTAGGAAATTAAATTCCACGTATTTTGATATAAAGATCTCAAGGAGATATGGCCGGGTCAGGAAAATATTGCGAAGAAATCGATTCGGAATGCTCTATTTTAACAAAATTAACAGTAGTGACTATTTTTTCTTGAGAGAGGCACCCGTTATTAGTTGGCCTATAAAAAGGGTTGAGCTCGTCATACAGTTTGCAGTTTTTTCCAAACAGTTCACCAATAGAATTCAAACAATAATTGTTCGTACAAGATAAGTAAGCATAAAAAAAGATAGTACAATTTGGTAAGTTTTTTTTTTAAAAATAAATAATTAACAAATGTTCGAAGAATTTGTTCGGGTATAATACCAACTATTTTTTTTGATTAAATTCGTTGCAATAGAATTTGTGTCTTGGGTGTTATACCAGATGAAATTCAAAGTATTTTTGTACGTTTTTTCAGAGAAGGAACTAGAAAGAAATTTTATACAAATTGTTCGGTTACACCGAATCAACACCAACAGTTTGTGTTCAAGGTTTCTTTTAAAGGTTCAGAATTGACTTCTGGGTTTCATACCGATTTAATTCTGCGCTGTAGTTCTTTGTGTGTTATTGTGTCAGGTATGAATCGTTCGGTTACATTGAATCAATACCAACGATTTATGCTTGCAAATTTAATGCAAAACGAAGAAAGATTGTAAATGCGGGTTGTTTGGTTCCACTGAATAAACACCAGCAATTTGTATTTGGAATCTTGTGCAAGTTCAAAATTGACTTTCGGATATTTAAACCAATTCAATTTTGAGCTTCAAGTCGTTTTTTTTTGTCAAACTAATCAAAATCATTTGTAAATGGTTCGGTTACACCGAATCAATACCAATCGTTCTTATTTGAAATCCACCGGGACAAAAGAAATCGAATTCATTTGGTAGGTCTACATATCAAAATCCATTCTGATTGTTGTAGCAATTTAATTTTATTGGCAAATTAATATTCAGGTCTCATATCATTTTAATTTGAATCGTCTAGATTTGGTTTATTTGTCAGGCCAGTGGAATTCTCTCAGAACTACGGAGTCTTGATTTCCATGAAGGAATAGGAGCGCCTCTTTGATTTTGGAAATTCAACGGAGGATTTTTTTTGCACAATTACTCATATTAATTTAATAGTTTTTTGTATCATTTAAGTTTTTTTTATTTTCGCAATATTTTTTTCCTTTTAATATTCAACATTTGAGATTTTATCATAGTTTTTTTTTTCTTATTAATAAATCATATTCTTTTGCTTTATTTAACGTAGAGTTACAAACAATTGTTTAGTTTTTAAGAACTTGAATAAAACGATGTTTTTATTTTTAACGAACAATCAAATCTCATTTATTACCAGAAACCAATCCTTATTTTGTGTGTTAAGTACTGGACTTAACAACACCATATAAATAGGTGCCAGTTGCAATTACCAAAAAAACCCAATCCCATTATATCAAGCAATTGTAAAAGATTTTGTCTGGAAAATTTTTTTGCACGCACTATTTTATTGCAATGCAATAAATTGCAACCAAATTACATATGAAAATAAATGTGTGAGCATCTAGCAAATATTTCCCCAAATACTAGGAAAAACCCGCAATAAAATTTATTTCAATACTTTCCTGGTTAAAACCGAAATTTTTTTAGGTAATTAGCCTTGCTAAAATAGAAAGATTTGCCATCATTGAAGAAAAACTAATTGTTTTATAATTCTAAAGTTATTAAGAAAAATTTCGAAATAACTTGAAATTAGGATCTTTTTTAATACATATTTTGAAATTTGCAGAAATTCCAATAATTCATAATTTAGTATATGAATTCATAGAAATTCGAATCATACATTTTGAATGTTTGAAATCTACAATTTCAGAAAAAAATGAGAATGAAAATTTTTCCAGATTTTAATTAAACTGAATAATCAACATTTTAAATCCTAATCCAAAAAATAGGCATTATATCGAAGACCATGTACAACAAAATTCATTATTTCCAAGAAAAAAAAATTTTAAAACACGAAAAACATTTTTACTTCCCATCGGCGACGGGAAGCAAAAAATCGCAAAAAAAACACGAGAGCGAATGGTGTTTTGCTTCCACGCGCAACCTTTTTTCGGTAGGGACGGCAGGGCGAACATTTTCACGTTCAAAATGTACACGCACAAAATTTGCGCGTCCAAGAAATGTGCGCTGCTTTTTTAGTTGGAAACGAGCGGCGTGTTCAGAACGCACCACAGCCGCGTGCTGCACGTTTGGTGGAAACGCACCTTTATATTTGCGCGTTCTTTCTTTACAAATTAGTCTCTTCTTTGGACTTTTCTTTGTTTAATTGTTCTTTCTCTTTTTGCTCTTATTATTGATGGTAATTCTTAAGGTTGCGTTTTCGTTTCTTGCTTCTTCTTGCTACAAATTAGTCCCTTCTTTGTTTAGTTGTTCTTTTTCTTTCTGACTTATTTATTATTGATGAGAATTCTTATAACTGGGTTTTCATTTCTTGCTTTGTAGTAAGTGTGTTTTATATGCCAAGCTCTCCAGCTCTCATATGTATAAATGAACTTGACCAAGTTTATATATATTTTTTATGTACCTATGTCACACCCCTGATAGGTAAAAAAGGTTTTTCTAAAATGCATCACTAACACAATGACATCATGAAATTCATGCATTTCCAGCGAGAATATACCAAGCATCAACTATACACAAAATAGTGATTTTTCATGCATATACTTCAATAAAGAATTAATGATCCTCACACAGAATAATAATACATCTTCTCAGTTTACATTTTGCTTTCGACGAGTAAGTATCGCAGGCAGTGAATATGTAGTCCGAAAGAGATTTTTTTTCTTCCGACGTTTTTGTTTTTTTAGTGCAAATAAAAAAAAAACTAAATATTTGTGAAAAGTTTGTGAAAAAACTTTTGTTTTTGTTTTTTCACTTCGTAGAAAAGAATTAAACGTTTTCTTTCTATGACTGTTTTTTCAGTGCAAAAAAAACGATGAATTTTATGAATGTGATGCGACATTTTTGTTATTTCGTTATCATTGTCGGAAAAAGATATTTTTTCTTCGTTTAACGCTTTTTCTTCAATTTTGTTGGCATCGTTGATTTGAAAATTCTTTTCATATCTTCGTTTTGGAAATTTGGGGCTCTAAGAATTTTCTTTGACAACGACAACGCTTGTAAGCTCTTATGACCTGAAAAGTCATGAGACTCAGTGGCCCTAACACTTCTCAATTCCCTTGTTTGTTTTTGATAGCGTCGTTGAAAAATGAGTCTTTTTTGCACCATCGTTCGAAAATAAAATTTTTTCTTGGTTTTTCATAGCATTGTTGATAAATTATGTTTTCTATTCGCTTTTTCGTAGCATCGTTGGAGTCAGTGCAATCTGCTTTAGTTCATCTGCTTCGCAGAAGAAGCAACTTAGCTCGTTGTGCTCGCATAACGAAAGCAGCGCGGCAAACCAAACTGAGGAAAAACAAGGATTAGCGACTTGAGAATACATCGTTGCGAGGCCGGCGATCGCGTTCTGCAGCTTCAGATCTGCTTCGTTCTCAACAGAATGAGCGCGACGGGCTGAGAGTGGCTGAAAGACATCAACAATAAACAACAAGTCAGCAAAAACAGCAATGAAGCTGTATGGCGAATTCTTTCTTTTCCCATACATGAACGAAGTCTAACTATGGTTCACTTACCAGTACATCTAGAAAATGGACAACGCATTTATTTCATAGCTGCAAATGCGCAAAAAATAGCCCAGAATCCACCGGCTACAACGTTAACTGCTTTTATCATGTTATGTCAACGCGTTTGCCCAAACACTGCTGTATTCGGAAGTGCCTACACACAATACATGGAGTGCGAGTAGAAAATCTTTCGAATGGTGCAAACGAGGAAAGCGAATCGACGGACAACCTGGCATATTCAAAAAACTGCGATAGGCAGCCGCATGCTGTTGGTAAATGTGCCTGGTCCATCGTCTTTCCAGCAATTAAGAATTGTCAACGGCGTTACACATGCAACTTTCCGCAGTGCATGTCAAGCTCTGAATTTATTGGAGAACGACCGATCCTGTGATGTATGCATTAATGAAGCGAGCAACACATCGCATCCAAATCTAATTCGTGCATTGTTCGCAATCATATTGACCGTCTGCTCTCCTTCATATCCAACAGAGTTAAGGGGGAAATATAAATCGCATATGGCTGAAGATATTTTCCGTCGTATACGCAAGGAAAATTCAAATATGAACATTAATTTCACAGTAGAAATCTACAACGAAGCGTTGGTAGTGATTGAAGATTTGTGCTTAGAAATAGCAAAGAAAGCTCTCAATCAATTGGGGATACCATCACCGAATCGATCTGCTGTTGTTTCGTTCGATATAGAATTCCGTCGCCAACAAAATTACAACACGGGTGATCTTTTGCCGTATGTGCAATCAAATATTCCTAAGCTAATGTTTGAGCAGAAGGCATTTACGATCAAATAATGCAAACTGTCCATAACTTGGTTGGAAAAATCTTCTTCTTAGAAGCTCAAGGAGGAACTGGTAAACCGTTAGTAATTAGATTGATTCTGGCAGCAATGCGATCCTAAAATTACATAGCCTTGGGTCTTGCGTACTCCTGAATAGCGGCGAGATTGCTACCAGGTGGAAGAACTCCTCATTCCGCCTTGAAATTACCATTGAACATGCAATTCATTGTAACTCTCACGTACAACATTTCCAAAAAATCCGGCATGGGAAAAGTTGTTTAGAAATGAAAACCTATTAGTTGGGATGAATGTACAATAGCTCCAGGCTCTTGATCGGTCATTGCAAGATTTGCATGGAAACATCAGACCATTTGGGAACGCATTAATATTGTTTGCAGGAGATTTCGGGCAAACATTAACTGTAATTCCTCGGTCAACATTTCAATTTAGGAGATTAGAATTCCCAATTCCATTGAAGGTGATTGCAAACTGCAATCACCATTAACAACGCTCAGGGCCAATCTTTAGAATTGTGCGGTTTAGATCTAGACACGAATTGCTTCTCATATGGACAATTATATGTTGGGTGTTCTAGAGTCAGCAAACCAGCCAATCTCTATATCTGCACAGAGAATGGAACAAAAAAAAATATTGTATACCCACAAACATTGTGAAATTAAGCATATTAGAAACATGCGCTTTCTCTTTTCCATTTAACAAGACTGAGCCACAGCAATGCGTGGCCCGGTACAGCTAGTATTTTTATGTTAATTATTTATGTATGACAGCAATTGATTTGCTGTATTTTATAGGCTTTTATTATGTTGCTAAATTGAAAAAAAATGTCCGATGCAGCCTCACACCGAAAAGGAAAAGGCTTGGTCCCATTTAATTTTCAATTTAGTTGATCACGTCGGGGTCACCAATTTATGTGGGCGTTTTATTATAAAAACTCATAGATGTAACTCTCATAAATTTTATTTTATCAATGTTTTTTGTTTAAATTTATTTTAAAATTGCGTTTTACAGAATATTTATTTGGTTTCACAGCAAAAAATATTTATTAAATATATTTCTTAATGATATATGGTGGTATATAATTATTTCTTTCGGTTTTTTAGTTTTATAAATTATGATTTTATTCAAATTTTTTGCTACTTCTAGAAAAAGTCCGAATATACTAAATTTTGTATCGTAAAAATATAAAATTTTTATGTGTAAAAAGAAACTAGACCCTATATTAAAATTATTGAATTATTTGAGACAAGTGAAAATAATCTTAGATCGAAATTAAAAATTGTGTAAAACATACGAACTGTAACCTAAGTAAATTTAAAGTGTAAACTTAATTAATTATAATATAATGACATAATCTTGTCGGTTCCCTACAGAACGTTTTGATTCTTTTTTTGAACATTATTTCTATTTCAGGGCCTTCGGATAAGATATAGAGTACATGTCGGAAGTTAGATAAAAGGGGAAACCCCTGAGAGAGAGAGAGAGGGATAGAGTTGGTTGACTTTGCGAACAGGCATAAATCAGAAAAGGGATCGTGACTAAATTCGTACAGTGGCAGATATGGTCATAGGGGTCCAAAATTTTGCTTTGGTCCAAAAAGGGTGGGACGACCCCCCAAAAAGGCCGATTGGCATTACATTTAACAAATCGGCCCGACATGCCTCACGAGGGCAAACGCGAAGAGTTGGTCAATTTCGGTGACCAAATAGTCAAACGAACCCTCCAATCTATTCGGTTATTTCTCGCGAAACCGAATGTCTTTGCATGATAGCTCGCGCTATTACTCTAAAGTCTAAACGACCTTAACATTAATTTGCATGCATCAAAATGGTGTGTTGAAATGATGATAAATGGTGGTGAGCAATGACCCACTCCCTCCGGCGAGCTAGCTAGAGCAAATCAGCTAGGCGTGCAGCCTTTCATTTATTCACACACGCTGCACCATAGATCATCTAGGGATTTACTACGTTTTTATCCTAGTTGCAGTGTGATTTCGTCAATTTCCAATAAAAGTAAACCCTCTGTTACAAACCATCCATATACCAATGGTTGCCAATATTTACAACGCAAATCAGTATTCAATGAATGCAACATTAATTCATCTCATTTCGGCAGCAGCTTACCATATCAACATATGGAAATAGAGAACGATAATGTTGAGTTTGGACTGAAGTTTATTCAAAATAGTTACAGTCAGGGGTGGCTCAAAAAAATTTTTTTAAAACACGGCGCCCTAGGCAAATTTTTTTGTTGCGCCCTCCCTATCGAATGTATCGAAATTTTTGAAAAAAAATTTTGCTTGTTGTTTTAGTGAGAGGTTATTAAGCATGAGCAAAAATAATATAAATGTAATCATTTATAATTAAAACAGGTATGCAATTAAAGAAAAAAAAGTCTTTAAAAAAAAACCTTAAATTATTTATCTATGGGAATAATAAGAATTAATTATTAAATAATAGTTTAGTTAGAGTTATCATACTGTAAACTTTATCCTACATTTTAAAATGATTCACAACAGGTATACTTTTCTCGCTTTTTATTTGGCGAAATCAGTTACACAATCTTCGACATAAATTCCTAGGGTTATATCATCTTCGATTGATATTGTTGCAAAGCCTACAAGCCGTTCTGGAGCCATTGTTGAGCGAATATAGGTTTTTATTAACTTGAGTTTCTAAAAACTGCTTTCACCATTTGCTAGTTTAACAGGGAGTGTTAAAAAATTCTTAAGGTGATAAAAATATTTGGATTAATATCTGGCAGCTTTTTTTCACAAATAAAATCTAGGACATCTTTCGGCGACGAATTCTGTTCAATGCGTGCTGAAATAAATTGAAGTTCATTACATAAATCCACTGCTTCGATGTATTTAGAACCGTCATGACTTGATGCTTACTCAAGCTTAGTAAATGATGCATACAGATGCTGTATTGTTACATTTTGTAGGCTGTGATTGTCAAAAATAAATCCAAAAACTAACTAAAGATTTTGCATCTGCTCAAATCTATCATTGACGGAGTTAATAGCAGTATCAAGGACTCTCAAGTAAAAATGCAAATGGGGTTCTGCATAAAATTATCTTGCCCTTTAATTGGTTTGAATGCGAATTGGTTCTGGTTCAAATCCCGTTGGAATGTTTTACGTTAAATTTGTGATCAATCAACTGATTTTAGATTTTATATGAGAATGAACAAGTGAATTATAAATGCCGTATTTTTTGGCGCCCTCAACAGTTTAGCGTCCCAGGCGGCCGCCTAGTTCGCCTATATGGTAGAGCCACCCCTGGTTACAGTATTTATACAAATTTTAACACTTAATACTAAAGGTAAAATATTGACTAAGTAAAAATATAAATATAGGAATGTAGGTATTTGAATGACCTATAACTGTTATAAAACATTAAGTAGTTCACTATTCTATACAATTACTCAATTGACAATATTTACTAACAATATTGTTATGCAATTATATGTTTATATAATTATTGATTACGAAATATATCATAAAATATTTGTCTTTATGCTTAATAAAAATTAGAAGACTGAATCAATTCGATTGTTGATTCTTTTTAAATTATGTTACACGTGGAAAATTCTCCGGCGGGTTAATTGACATCGTTAACTACTTCGAATTTATTTATTTTGGCAGCTACCGGTTGTTTTCTATGCATGTGTAATTTTCTTATGATGAGATAGCTTATTACAATTGTTATTATACAAATGCTAACATATCCCAAAATATATTGATGAACATCATGCTCTGAAATATTCCCTGGAAGTTTTAGTGATTTTTCATGAGCTTTTATGAGTTCTTACATTCGATTTTATATTACACTAGCGGCTCGTCCCGGCTTCGCACGGGTGGACATTTATTTTTAAAACATTTTGGGATAAACGTAGAGTAAATGTATCTTTTTGCAGGACTTTATTTACATTTTTGTACATTTTTATTTTATGGCTTAAGTAATTTAATTTTGTAGATATTTACTTTTTTACATTTTTTTTAAATATTTTGAGATAAACGCCAAACAAAGACTTCAATCTTTAAGCTAATTTTCATTGAAGTCGAAATAGCAACATAACATTTTTTTGTTTATATTTTTTACAATGTTTCGAAGAATGGAAAATCTTAGGTCGAAGAGAGGGTTGTGGAAATTTACGGAGATAGACAGAGGGGGTGGTCTGGGGTCCCGCCGGCGAGTCCGCTGAGGGTCCGAGCGCCTGGCGCCAGTCTGGAGACTATAGAGGCCCTACAATGGATCAATGGGGCCCCAGCCATCGCTACTGACACTGAATATCGGGTGATTGAAAGCAATAGCCGTAAAATCTCAATTAGGGTCTTTGAGCATGAAGTTAGACTACAGAGAATATTAGAAGAGACAGACATGAATGTGAGGATTTTTGGATACACATGTATGCGGAATTACATTATTTAAGTTTTAGTACGGCTCCCTAATTTTTTTTTCTAGTAATAAATTTAGCCTATGTTACTCAGGGCTAATATAGCATTCTAATGGAGAAAGAATTTTTGAAATCGGTCCAGTAGTTTTTGAGTTTATTCGTTAGAGACATACAAAAATTACATTATTTAAGTTTTAGTAGGGATCCCTAATTTTTTCTAGTAATAAATATAGCCTATGTTACTCAGGGATAATGTAGCATTCTAATGGTGAAAGAATTTTTGAAATCGGTCCAGTAGTTTTTGAGTTTATTTGTTACAAACAAAAATACAAATCTTTCCTCTTTATAATATTAGGTTAGATATATTGTTATACATTACATATTGTTTACATAGGAAGTTTTCGCCGTTTTGGTTGTCCCAAGAATTTAATTCGAGTCTTTGTATTAGAGAATATCGATTTCTGTTTAAGTTGATGATTATAAACTCTGATGGTGGTCGAATATAGATAATTATTTTCTCATGTATAATTGGTAGTGGATGCAGTTTGAATAGTTGAAATAATTCCGTCATCACTAATGGAATTTTAATGTTAAATATTATTGCTGAATCTACGGTCCTTGTGCGTATCTTCATGATTTTGTACAAATTTAGTAGCGCCTCTGGATTATCCTCTTCCGGAAGTTCTAGATTGGGAGGAAGCCTTTCTCCGATTTAACTTAATTGCTCCTTAAGTTTCTCTGGAGATATTATTAATGGATTAGATCTGACGTCATGAACATTTAAAATTAATTCTATCAGAGCATCTTGCGTTCTTTGAAAGTCTGAAACTATGAGCATTGCTTGTAAGGCCATTGATGTAAACGTATGAGAGAACGATTCTGTGGCGCTTAAGTTTTGACTTGCGTGAGTTAAAAGATCAAGATGATATTTATTTGTATTAAACTGATCATTTATTTCTTTTTTGAAAACTTTTACGTCGATGATGTTTTGACCGGCTGTGATACTATCGAAAAACTAAATCAATTGAAAGATGATCTGAGAACTTTATTAAAAAAAGGTGGATTCCACCTCAGAAAATTTTCTTCTAATAACGAATTAATTTTAAAAACTATTTCGTCGGAAGACATATCTCAAGAATCCGTATTTAATTTTGATGAAAATGCCACAATAAAGGCACTCGGCATTAACTGGAAACCCGCTTCAGACATTTTCCAATACAAACTAAATCTAGATATCAATGATATCAATACAAAATGAAAGGTGTTATCTAATATTGCACGGCTATATGATCCCGTAGGTTGGATCAGTCCTATTCTTATTATGGCGAAAATCTTTATGCAAAGGTTGTGGATTGCAGGATTAGGCTGGGACGACCAACTTCCTAATGATTTAAAGCTGGAATGAGAAACTTACATAGAAAATTTACCATTGCTCGAAAAAATAATAATACCAAGATGGGTTGGTTGTGACACTGAGTCGGCCTTTGAAGTACATGGCTTTTGCGATAGCTCAGAGAGGCCATATGCTGCGGTAATCTACGCCCGTCCGAAAAATAGCGATGCTATTGTTACCACTCATCTTATTACATCTAAGACAAGGGTCGCGCCTGTGAAAACTGTATCATTACCACGCCTAGAATTATGCGGAGCAGTTTTACTATCACGATTAATTGTCAGTATTACACGAAATTTAAAAATCCGACCACACATTGTCCTATGGATTCTTCAATTGTTCTCCCCTGGTTGAATCAACTACCAAACAAATGGAAATCATTTGTCGCTAATCGTGTAACGGAAATATTGGACAATGTCGGAAACACGCGCTGGAGACATGTACCGTCAAAGCACAATCCTGCGGACTTAGCTTCAAGGGGGTCATCACCACAAGATCTTATTAAAAACAATCTCTGGTGGAACGGTCCAACCTGGTTGAGCCAATCCGAAACATATTGGCCCAATCTAAAGGCTAATATTATGCTTGAATGTAATAAGGAGTTAAAGAAGATAAAAGCATTTAAACTATTTGTAAGCCAATATCAACTAATACAACGGTTTCCATCGCTTTCTCGAGCGATACGAGTTATCGCTTACTGTGTCAGATTTACCAAGTATTGCCGATTGAAGGGATCATCCCTAACATCAAAGTGTATAGACTACTTACAAACAGAAGAATTACTCTACGCCAAATACGTTTTGATTCGAGAATGTCAAATGCAGGAATTTGGGCGTGAAATTCAGAATCTACAACGTAAAGAAAATATCAACACCAAGAGCAAAGTACTTTCTCTCAATCCATTCTTAGATGAGAATCGAATTCTTCGGGTTGGAGGTCGTTTAGAGCATTCGGATTTAAGTTTTGACGAAAAGCATCCATTCATCTTGCCTCAATCAGCCCATTTCACGAATCTTCTTCTCGAGCATATTCATAAAAAAACCTTACATGGCGGAATTAATCTAGTTGTGTGTACTATCAGAAAGGCGTATTGAATTTTCGGATTAAAGAATATGGTAAAGAAGAGCATACATCAGTGTATAACATGTACACGTTGGCGCAAGGAAAACACTAATCAAATTATGGGAAATTTGCCAAAGAAGCGTGTCGTTATTAATCGTCCTTTTACGAATACTGGAGTAGATATCGCTGGTCCAATTATTATCAGATTAAATAAAACCTGGAACTCTAGAACTTGCAAAGCATACATAACAATTTTTGCTTGTTTCTCAAAAAAGGCAATTCACGTAGAACTGGTCAGGGATCTTACTTCTGAAGCATTTTTAGCGGCTCTTCGAACATTTTTTGCCAGGAGAGGCCTTAGTAAAAATATATATACTGACAACGGAACTAATTTTGTGGGAACATCAAAAATACTAAACAAAGATTTGAATCAAGCTATTAAAATGAGTACCGAAAAGGCAGCTATTCTGTATGCAATCTAAAATGGCATTTTTTTCCACCAGGAGCTCCTCATTTTGGAGGGTTGTGGGAAGCTGGTGTAAAGTCGGTGAAATATCATATGAGAAGAATAATTTGTCAAACAGTTATAACTTTTGAAGAATTGGCTACACTATTAACTTAAATTGAAGCAATTCTCAATTCAAGACCACTCTGCCCACATACAGACAATCCAGAAGATTTTAATCCGCTCGCATCAGGTCATTTCCTCATTGGAGATGCATTATTAGCTCTACCAGAGAATAACGTGGACAATATTAAAACCAACTGCTTATCTCGATGGGGCTATTACAAAAGTTGAAACAAGATTTCTGGAAAAGGTGGTCATCTGAATATCTGACGCGTTTACAAAATAGACCGAAATGGAAAACCACAAAAAGAGACATAAAGGAAGGTGAGCTAGTTCTTCTGAAGGAAGGCAACATGCCACCTTCAGCATGGAAAACGGCACGAGTTACTGGTGTTCAGGCGGGGAAGGATGGTCATACTCGTGTTGTGTTGTTAAAAACTAACACGTCCGAATTGAAATGCCCAATTACAAAAGTATGTCAGTTGCCCTTTACGGAGACATCTAAAGAAAGTGAAGCAATATAAATGCATAGCTCTACTCCTCGGAACGTAATTTCTCTAATTTACAAATCTTAAAATTTCTCAGCACTATTTTTAATCAGGACTTTTCTTTAACAGACTTTATACAATGAATAAACTGGTCTGGTATAGTCTCTGCGCTATTTAGGTTTTAACTTCATTAACAAAAGCGATAATAGTATACGATTGCGGCCACGAAAAGATGAATTTGAGTACGATTTCATTATTAAACGTAGATCAATATGATATAGAGCGGGCAAAAGTCAATCATGAAGATGAAGATATACAGCTATTACAGTTGAGTGAAATGGCTCCAATCCATATTTATCAATGCAAAATAAACATCCTGCAAACAATATTTCGATGTTGAATGTTTAGCCACGTCTCGTTGGTACCAGGAGGATTCAGCACATATATGGCGGATATATCTATACAGAATTGTATGAAAATACAAAATTTAGGCATCTATATATTAGAAAACGGTCGAATAATATCAAATATAGCTGCAAACTCATCCTCCAGATATTCGGAGATTTTGGCTGGCTAACTTGATCAATCAGGCAGTTGCCAAGTGTTGTATTACATACATGTTAATACTTGTAAACTACTGCCTACTGCCTTGCAGTAGTGACAGTAAGTCAGTTGTGAATAGGCAATAAAAGAAGACAGTTCTAAAACATAACATGGTGTCAGATTAAATTATAAAATTAAATAAAATAATATAAAAATTATTTAAGATGTCAAATCCAACGAATGGTGAAAGTTTAAGTCAAAAAAATAAAATATTAAGTTGTCAAATTCAACCAATAGAATTAAAAAATTCAAATTTGGGCGACACGTGGAAAAAATGGTTTAACCAATTTAAATTATATATGCGTGCCTCAGATTTCGAAAATGAAGATGATGGACGAAAAGTTGCGTTATTACTTCATAATCTTGGACCGGAAAGTTATGAAATATTTAACTCATTTAATGAAGATATCGACAAAATTAAATATGAAATCTTAGTGAAAAAGTTGGAGTCATATTTTGTGCCGAAAACTAATATTGCAATGGAAAGACATAAGTTTTTTACCAGACAACAGTTAGTTGACGAAAGCATAGATGAATATATAACTGTATTAGTAAATTTGAGTTTCAATTGCTCATTCGGAAATTTACGAGAAGAACTGGTTCGTGATATATTAATATGTGGTCTAAGGGAAAATTATCTCTACATAAAAGAACGCCTTCTAAATGAAGGTGACATAAAGCTTGAAAAGGCTTTAGAAATCGCAAAAACAATGGAATTAACAAGAAGACAGTCAGAACAACTACAAAAGGAAATGGATTTCAATTGTGTTGGTGCTTTACATAGTACCAAATTTAACAGTAATGACAGCCGACAAAATCCATTTAGTAGAGGTCATCAGGGTCATAGAAATAGCCAGCCAGAAAGTGAAAATAAAAAACAACAAATTGAATACAAACAGCAAGTAAATAAAATCTCTAATTAGTACAGCTCCAATATTAACATATTTTAATCCAAATAAACCACTAAGTTTATCTGTTGACGCTTCAAAAAACGCAATGGGTGCTGTAATCATGCATGACAATAGACCAATAGCCCTCGCATCCGCAACACTGACCAACTGTCAACAGAATTATGCACAAATTGAAAAGGAACTTTTTGCAATTCTTTTTGGTTGCACAAAATTCCACCAGTGCGTTTATGGTCATAAAGTTTTAGTTGAAACAGATCACAAGCCTTTAGTGACTATCTTCAACAAGCCATTATACAAAATTCCTCCTAGGCTCCAACGAATTATGTTACGTTTACAGACATATGATCTAAATGTTGTATTTAAGCCTGGAAAATATATGTATGTAGCCGATTCGCTTTCACGAGCTGCGCTTCCCTATGAAACTTTAACTGAATTCGACAAAGACCTTACTTTACAGATTAACTTGTTAACTAGGAATTTATCTATTTCCAAAGACAATCTAGAAAAGATTAGAGAAGAAACAAAAGCAGATTTAGGTCTACAGAAATTAATTAAATATTGCCATAATGGGTGGCCAAGCAACAAGAAATCCATAGACATTTTAACTTCACCGTATTTCACAATAAGAGATGAAATACATGTTTACGAGAATTTGGTTTTTAAGGGGTCTAGTCTAATTATTCCAAAAAATCCACGTCACGAAATACTCCAAATAATTCATGAAGGTCATCTCGGCATAGAAAGATATAAAAACCTGTCAAGAAATTTTGTGTATTGGCCCAACATTAATAATGACATTCAGAATTATGTTAGTCAATGTGAAACATGCATCCGTCATAGGAATAATAATCCAAAGGAACCTATCATTCTACATCACAAAACTGTAATTCCCTGGTACAAAGTAGGCATTGATCTTTTCCATTTTAAAAATAAAATATATTTACTGGTAGTTGATTATTATTCCACTTATATTGAATTAGCTGCATTAAACTCTTCATCCTCGTCTAAGCCAGTCATTACAAATTTAAAATCGATTTTCGCCAGGCATGGTATACCCAATACGGTGATTTCTGATAACGGTCCACCATTTAATTCCGAAGAATTCAAAAAATTTGCAAAAGAATAGAATTTTGAACATATAACATCCAGTCCTCACTATCCAAGATCCAATGGACTAGTTGAAAGATCCATAGGCACAATTAAAAAATTATTATCGAAATGTGGCGAAACTGCCACTGATCCATACATAGCCTTGTTACAGTATCGTTCGACCCCAAAGAATAACATCAACTCACCATCGGAACTGCTAATGTCTCGTTGTTTAAGAACATAACTACCATCATTGCAGACACAACTACTGCCATCAGTAGTTGATCAAAATTTACATTTATCAAAACTTCATCAGAATAATCAAAAAATTATAAGAAATTATAATAAAAATACCAGAAAACTGCAACCTCTGGAACAAGGGGAAAAGGTTTATTATAAAACATCTCTCACATCCGAATGGATGCCTGGAAAAATTGTTGGAGTGTGCAATGAACCCAGGTCATATTCCATTTTGGATGAGAATGGTCATATTTTCAGGCGTAATCGTTAACATATTTTAAAGGTTCCTCAATCTGTGGATGATCACAGTCATAATATAAAATTCACAGAACAATGTGAAACTATTGAAGATAATGATTCCAGTTAAGGTCATCATGAAAGATTTGACAATGATTTAAATGTGACACATCAAAGTGGAATGCAATTGCGCTCAGGTCGAGTAATTTCTTAGAACTAAATTTAAATTTTTTATATCACATATTGTTTACTAATTTTGAATTGTTAACCTATATAAATTTTATTTTTAAATTGAATTGAATTATATACTATATATAAAAAAAAAAATAAAAAAAAATAATTAAAAAGAAAGATGTTGTATTACATACATGTTAATACTTGTAAACTACTGCCTACTGCCTTGCAGTAGTGACAGTAAGTCAGTTGTGAATAGACAATAAAAGAAGACAGTTCTAAAACATAACCATTTTCCTATGGGTCAAATTCGTGGGAGGACGTAGTAGTACAACACGTTTTAGAACTCACCATTACCGACTGTGAAAGTACAGTACGATTGGAAGATAACAATGTTATGCTTAGAAATGCCATTTCGTGTCCGTACCTTAAAGGAAAATGTACAGAATTCGGTATGAGTTTTTGGGACATGATCCCTGATACCTCGTGTGAGGCCACTCATTATGATGTTCTCTATGAAGGTATCGCGACAAAAATACAAAGGCTCAACCTTAATCAGGAAACAATGGAAAGCATAGTCTATGCTGTCCATTCAGGAGAAATCATCTTTACTCTCGAAATAATAAAACAAATTTCTGTTTGTCAATTTTTTGGTTACCAGACCGAGCATACTCGATTAGAGATTGTAAAAAAGGCCACGCACGATTACTGGTTTAAAAAAAGACCAATCAACACTAGAAATCTAGACTTGTTCACTTACGTCAATTCCAAGTTTATTTATGTAGAAAGGCATATAAGAGAGAAGATTGAAAATTTATATATACATATCGTAAGCAAAAGATGTGAAATCGAGCGGGAAGTTTTGAAAACCCAACTTATCATCGCCCACTATCATATGTCATAGTTTTCTCTGTTAAGACTCAATGAACTTGGTTACACAGCAGTACCACGAGGAGAAATAATCTAACCATCGGATAACTTGGAATGGAAATATGACTATCCTGCGGATTTAATCAAGTCAGGAATTTACTCAATGGAATCCATGGAGGATTTGCGCCGTCAAATCATGTTTTCATCAGAACGGCATGCAGTGACGAACGTGTTAACTCAAACACTTATGGGACAGAATGTTGACTCACAACAAGTCAACATGATGCAACTATTTTCATCCGAACATATTAATACGTTAGCAAAATCTATGAAAACCAAAATTTGGTCAATGTTCATTGAATTCGGAACTATGTCAGCAGGAATTATGGGGGTAATTATGCTTATCCGTACCATCAAATTTATTATAGACACTGTCATCAACATCAAGCTAATGAGAACCACTAATGGAAGTAATTGGTGGCTCCAGGCGTCTCTGTGTACTTCCAACACGAGACTACTACAACATAAACGTCAACAAAAATGCGACGAAGTAAAGTTAACCTCAGTGAATGTTATGGCCAACAATGCTACAACCACATCTGATGAGTCGACTCCCACCAGGACTGACCCTAATTTATTTATACCGGGCCCAACTTCTGATGCTACTTTGAATGCTCTGCAAAATAACATAAAATTGTATCCATCTATAAATAATTGAACAACTTTCTATTCCCTATTATCCGTTTCCTTAATTTTTCAATAATCGAGGGCGAGTCGGAGCGCCCCCTTTTTTAAAAAATAACTTCTAAGTACGAGGACATGTTATTCATTAGCACGGAAGAAATGCCGCTATGAAAACCATGTCGATCACCAGTCAACTTTATTGTTCTTGTTTTTTTGAAATCAACTATTTCAAGGTGTACGAGAATGTTCAACGCAAAATTGATTTTGCTTATAAAAAATATATCCCACGATTTTAAAATTAAAATTCTTTGAAACCGTAGATTTGCTTTCGGGTAACAAATTTTATTTCAGAAATCTGATAATCACTTTGCCATTGTGAGAATAATTTTTATAAGCAAAATTAATATGCTGATACGCAAAAACTGTATAATTTTGAAAAATTTAAGTTTTCCCATGGATAATGAATTCTGCTGACGAGATAAAAATTTTGTTTGATCATAAAAATGTTTTCCATGAAAATGCAGTCAAAAACTTGCAACGACCACGGCGGTATCTTAAAAAGCGTTTAGCATTTTAAATTATCATTTTAAAATTTCCAACCCAAAATTAAAACTTTTCCCTTTTTTTTTTAATCACCAATAATTTATTAAATTTTGTTTCGTGAACATTTAATTAATTTATTAAAGGTTTTTTTTTTGTGAAATTGTAATTAATTTGTTAAATTTTGTTTTTTTGTGAAATTGTAATTAATTTAATATTAAATTTTGTTTGTGAAATATAAAATAAAAATACACATATTTTTAAAATAAAAAGTGACGTGCTTTCATTTATATTTGTGTGTGAAGAAACTATTTCAACACATTTGGTGTGCAAACAACTGCGCATTTACCCCTTCGACTTATTTACGAACTATTCGTCATTCACATAAGTAGTGAGAATTATTGCATGGTGTATGCGTGTGGAATGGAAGAAAATTTCAAATCAAAATCCTCATCTGACGACAACTGAGGTAGACCAAGCGAAGATGATAATTGGCAAATCATTTGGTTTGGATATAGGGATCATACAGGAACCAACCAGACCAAAAACCACCAGTAAAACGTCCTAGGGGGTAGTATGGTGGGCGGAATATGTTGAGTCCTCTCAACATTTTTTTTTGCATTGTTAATTGAGAATCTAAAATAAAAATGAATTACAAATTGAAAACAAAAAAATCATTGTTTACCTATAGATCCTTGACAGTATAACTGTCATAATCAGTTCGATCAACGATTTGTCAATAAAATGGATAGAGTTGAGACATCCATATCATTTTAAATGGTTCGAACATAAACTTAACGAAAATGTGTTCTTTCTTTTTATTTACTAATTATATTTTTTTGGTAAGAATTAGGATAAATTATAAGTTAATATGAAAGGGATAATTTATCCAATATAGGTACATAATTCTTAAACCAAATATCACAGCATAAATTATAGTATAACGTAAATCAGTCATCAATTTAGCGAGGACAACGACATGATCATATTCCAAACAATAATATCCAAATGCACACATACATGTGTATAAAGAAAAGTTTTCTCGAATTTGAAGAAAAATTAAGTATGGAAAATACAAATTCGGTGAGAAAAATCATAACAACGAAAGTAAGCAACAAGAAGAAACGAAATCTAGATCATGGGAAACAACGCACAACCAGATAATCCAGAAATTTGATGTCCCAAAATTCCGTTTTTTCCATACAACGACAGAAAACTACTGAAATTTTCAAGGATCCGTTACGACCGGAGTATAAAAGGGGGTGTCGTTTCAGTAACAAGTCACTCGTTTTGACTTATCAGTGAGAGTAATACGCCATAAACCAAATCCAGGACCTCATCAAACAAAAAAAAGGTATTTTTTTTAAAAAAAAATTTCGTTTGAACTTCATTTTCTTTTTTGATTTCAAATCATAAAATTAATTGTGGACATTATTTGCCCAGTCAATTTTATGTCGGCTTACCAAACAAAGGACATTCGTTGCCTTGTTTGAAATACATTGAAATTAGTGACGGATACTTGCCCTATTAATTTCAATCGGGATTGATTTTGGACATTCGTTGCCGAATCAACATAACGTAAATAGCCAAAAGCAATTTCAAACGAAATAAAGTGTTGTTCTGTTGTTTTTTTTTCCCAATTCAAATCACGGACAACTTTTGCCTGATTTGTTTCAAATTAAATCACGGACAGCGTTTGTCTGATTTTTTTTCCCAATTCAAATCACGGACAACTTTTGCCTGATTTGTTTCCGATTAAATCAAGGACATCGTTTTGGCTGCTTTCTTCGCAACTTAAATCTCGGACATCGTTTTGCCTGATTTTCTCAGTTTAAATCACGGACAGCGTTTGCCTGATTTTTTCACAATTAAATCACAGACAACGTTTGTCTGATTTTTTTTTCCCAATTCAAATCACGGACAACTTTTGCCTGATTTGTTCCAAATTAAATCACGGACATCGTTTGCCTGATTTTTTCTCAATTCAAATCACGGACAACTTTTGCCTGATTTGTTCCCAATTAAATCACGGACATCGTTTTGGCTGCTTTCTTCGCAACTTAAATCACGGACATCGTTTTGCCTGATTTTCTCAACTCAAATCAAGGACAGCTTTTACTTGATTTGTTCCCAATTAAATCACGGACATCGTTTGCCTGATTCACTCCCAATTAAATCACGGACATCGTTTGCCTGATTTTCTTCACAACTTAAATCACGGACATAGTTTTGCCTGATTTTCTCAGTTCAAATCACGGACAGCGGTTGCCCGATTTGTACCAATTAGAATCACTAACATTTTGTCTGATTATAGTTTTTTTGAGTAGAAATAGCATTTATTTGGAGAGCACTGTCGAACGGCGTAGAGTTGCTGATATTAGGAGAAACATCGAACGAAGATTGCAGATAAAATTATATAGTTATAAGACGAAAATATTAATAAGTACATGAAATAGAATTAAGATATTAAATTAAAAAAAAAAAAACAGAATTTGAAACAACTCAATCTTTTCATTTTTACCACTTTTACCATCCAACATTAATTTTCAGCCTGATTAGGTTGTAATTGGTATACAGCTCATAAATAAATACAATTACGTCATATAAATATGGAGTAGGAGACTCAACATATTGGTCCTTCGAGCCGGATAGATTGATTGATAGATTAAAAAGGATTCGCGTTTTTTCAATTTGCTTGATTATTTCATTTACTTCGCGAAATTATTTATATTTTCTTTGTAGTATTCGAATCTGTACATTAAAGGCCATGGTAAGGAAAGGTTTCACTCAAATACATTGTTGTTGAATTTTCAGAGAGGTACAATTGGTGATTCAAAAATCATTTTAGAACAGATAGGGTTGATCGACCAAGTTAAAAAGGCGATCATAAATCATAAGAAAACTGGGGAATCAAGACGAACGGTAGGGTATCTAACTCGCAGAATAGCTGCAGTAGAAAAATTGTAGGGTGAAATTTCAAAGAAAGAAGTGCTTATTTCAATGCAAGGCGATGCATTAAAGGATACCAAGTATATAGTTAATGGGATGTTTGATGAAATGGAAGGAATATACTTCGAGTACATTGGGGACCTTCAAGAGGCACTTGAAATCACAAGTAGGCCTACAAACCCCGTCCCTATTAACGATTCGTTCAATTTGAACAATGGTGAAGGTAGAAATCAGCACCGATCTGAGATTAATTTGCCAAAAATAAATCTACCTAAGTTTGATGGGGATTATGGATCATGGCGGTCGTTCCATGATCTATTCATATCATTAATTCATTCCAACTCTGGAATCCCATCCGTTCAAAAGCTTCATTACTTAAAGACGAGGCCGGTCGGCGAAGCAGAGAGACTTTTAAGACAATACCAAACAGTAGGGGACAATTATAGTCCTGCGTGGAATACGTTAGTCAAACGGTACCACAACAAACGAGTATTAGTCAATACTCAGTTAATAATTCTGTGTAGTCAGAATAGTTTATGGGCCGAATCAGTAAACGGCATCAAGTCAATAATTGATCAAACCTCAGAATGCCTGCATGAGTTAAAAGCATTGCAGGTTCCGATCAATAATTGGGATCCAATAATTGTGTACCAAGTTACACAGCAACTTCCTATCGAAACTAGAACTTTGTGGGAACAGTCATTAGCTAATATAGTAGAAATACCGTCATTAGAAGAACTTATGAAGTTTTTAGAAGCGCGGTATCAAACATTAGAGGCTTTGTCAGATACAAGACCTAACATCATCAGAACGATCAGCCATCATGTACAGATCATTAGATGTTCGCTGTGTGGGGAATCACATAGATTAGCCACATGTCAGAAATTCCTCGGTATGAATCTTCAAATGAAACGAAGGCATTTATACCAGGAAGGTTATTGTTACAACTGTCTCAGAAAGGACATCATTTGAAAAAATGTCAGAGTAAAGTGACATGCAAGATGTGTAGTCAAAGGCACAACACATTACTTCACTCTGACCAAGTTACGCCTGCAACGGCAAACAAGAACAAAAGGGTGCACTCCAGTTCGGAGGAATCCACTATCAATTCTCCTAAGACGGCAACCGTGTTATCTACAACAAATAGACCATTTCAAACAATGCCAATAGGAAAAAAGCTCGTCACCACAATGGTGCGAATGGGTAGTTCACATGGGGGATCACTTGTTCAGCGAGCCTTAGTAGACTATGGCTCCCAAGTATCCTCCATCACCAAGCGAGTAATTCAACAAAGTAAGTTAAAGAGCTTCAAAGGCGATTTGCAAGTCGCAGCACTTAGCAAATCCAGAGTTGCAACAGGGGATAAACGAGTGACTTGTGATATAAAGTCACCCTCCAATTCCAAGTTTGCACTAGGTATAGAAACAGTATTGCTTAAACTTGTCTCCACAATGGTACGAGTAGGTAGTTCACATGAGGGATCCCTTGTTCAGCGAGCCTTAGTAGACTATGGCTCCCAAGTATCTTCCATCACCAAGCGAGTAATTCAAAGAAGTAAGTTAAAGAGCTTCAAAGGCGATTTGCAAGTCGCAGCACTTAGCAAATCAAGAGTCGCAACAGGCGATAAACGAGTGACTTGTGATATAAATTCACTCAACAAATTCAAGTGTGCGCAAAGCATGGAAGCATTAATGTTTAAAATCGCCACCGCATTGGTACAAGTAGGTAGGTCATATTGGAGACCACTTGTCCTGTGAGCTCTAGGAAACTCTGGCTCCCAAGTACCCTCCATTACAGAGCGGGCAATTCAACGGAGAAAGTTGAGCTGCTCCAAAATTGATTAGTAAGTCACTGCGCTTAGAAAATCAAGAGTCTCCAACAAAATAAAAATTTTGATGCAGCAATTATGGATGACCGGCTGTTCGTGGAACGAACCGGTTCCATCCAATTTAGAAAATGAGTGGAAAAACATAAAGAGCCACCTTATCAGGCATTTAAAGTTAATACCAATTCCTCAGTGGGCTCAGACACCCAATGATACTACGTATAAAATTCATGGTTTTACAGATGTTTTAACAAAAGCATTTGCAGCAGTGGTATACCAGCAAATAATAGATAAAGGTGGAGGAACTTATGCAAAATTATTTACAACCGAAACCAGAGTTAATCCATTTAAACCAGTATCACTTCCTCAGCTAGAATTATGTGTCGCAGTGCTTTTAAGTAGGCTAGGGAAACAGATACGAATCGATATGCGTATTACCGAAGAAAAATCAATATTGTTGAGTAATTCCAAAATTACTCGTGCTTGGATCAAAGGGAATCCAAACAAATATAGAATCTTTGTGGCTAACAGAGCAATTCAAAACGAAGAAAACAATGCCTCTAGCCAGCGGCGGTACATTCCGACCAAGGAAAATCCCGCTGATTGTGCCGCTAGAGGCATAGATACAAGTATAATAAAGGATCTAGAATCATGGTTAGCAAACGAAGAGGAATGTTGGCCCACTGAAAATTCTTCTTCATTAGAGGCATTTAAAACAGGTGAAAGGTTGGCCTGTCAAATAGAACCACAGTTCGACTTATTTACGAACTATTCGTCATTCACAAAAGTAGTGAGAATTATTGCATGGTGTATCCGTTTGGAATGGAAGAAAATTTCAAATCGAAATCCTCATCTGACGACAACTGAGGTAGACCAAGCGAAGATGATAATTGGCAAATCATTTGGTTTGGGTATAGGGATAATACGGGAACCAAGCAGACCAAAAACCACCAGTAAAAAACATCCTAGGGTGGGCGGAATATGTTGAGTCCTCTCAACATTTTTTTTGCATTGTTAATTAAGAATCTAAAATAAAAATGAATTACAAATTGAAAACAAAAAAATCATTGTTTACCTCTAGATCGCTGACAGTATAACTGTCATGATCAGTTCGATCAACGATTTGTCAATAAAATGGATAGAGTTGGGACATCCATATCATTTTAAATGGTTCGAAGATAAACTTAACGAAAATGTGTTCTTTCTTTTTAGTAAATAAAAAGAAAGAACACATTTTCGTTAATTATATTTTTTTGGTAAGAATTAGGATAAATTATAAGTTAATATGAAAGGGATAATTTATCCAATATAGGTACATAATTCTTAAACCAAATATCACAGCATAAATTATAGTATAACGTAAATCAGTCATCAATTTAGCGAGGACAACGACATGATCATATTCCAAACAATAAAATCCAGATGCACACATACATGTGTATAAAGAAAAGTTTTCTCGAATTTGAAGAAAATTAAGTATGGAAAATACAAATTCGTTGAGAAAAATCATAACAACGAAAGTAAGCAATAATAAGAAACGAAATCTAGATCATGGGAAACAACGCACAACCAGATAATCCAGAAATTTGATGTCCCAAAATTCCGTTTTTTCCATACAACGACAGAAAAGTACTGAAATTTTCAAGGATCCGTTACGATCGGAGTATAAAAGGGGTATCGTTTCAGTAACAAGTCACTCGTTTTGAATCATCAGTGAGAGTAATACGCCATAAACCAAATCCAGGACCTCATCAAACAAAAAAAGGTATTTTTTTAAAAACAAATTTCGTTTGAACTTCATTTTCTTTTTTGATTTCAAAACATAAAATTAATTGTGGACGTTATTTGCCCAGTCAATTTTATGTCGGGTTACCAAACAAAGGACATTCGTTGCCTTGTTTGAAATACATTGAAATTAGTGACGGATATTTGCCTTATTAATTTCAATCGGGATTGATTTTGGACATTCGTTGCCGAATCAACATAACGTAAATAGCCAAAAGCAATTTCAAACGAAATAAAGTGTTGTTTTGTTGTTTTTTTTCCCAATTCAAATCACGGACAAGTTTTGCCTGATTTGTTCCAAATTAAATCACGGACAACGTTTGTCTGGTTTTTTTTCCCAATTCAAATCACGGACAACTTTTGCCTGATTTGTTCCAAATTAAATCACGGACAGCGTTTGCCTGATTTTTTCTCAATTCAAATCACGGACAACTTTTGCCTGATTTGGTCCCAATTAAATCACGGACATCGTTTTGGCTGCTTTCTTCGCAACTTAAATCACGGACATAGTTTTGCCTGATTTTCTCAGACAGCGGTTGCCTGATTTGTACCAATTAGAATCACTAACATTTTGTCTGATTATAGTTTTTTTGAGTAGAAATAGCATTTACTTGTAGAGCACTGTCGAAAGGAGAAACATCGAACGAAGATTGCAGATAAAATTATATAGTTATAAGACGAAAATATTAATAAGTACATGAAATAGAATTAAGATATTAAATTAATAAAAAAAAAAAAACAGAATTTTAAACAACTCAATCTTTTTATTTTTACCATCAACCTATCCAACATTAATTTTCAGCGTGATTAGGTTGTAATTGGTTAAGAGTATACAGCTCATAAATAAATAAAATTACGTCACATAAATATTGAGTAGGAGACTCAATAGAGACTATCACGTCAGCAAGTAGTTGGTAATTTTCCGCATTAGTATTGGGTGGAATGTAGCAATTTGCAATGTAAAGATTACCAAAAGTACTGTCACTTTCACGCAAATGAACTCAAGCCCTTCTGCAGAATCCTTCTGGAAAGCTAAGTAGAGAAATTTCAAACTCAGTACGGACGGCTAAGAGAACCCCTCCTCGCAGTCTCTTAAGGTCAATTGAGGACCTGTCTGTACGGAAAACCTCATAGCAAGTGGGGAATAATTCGTTATTATGGAAGCCATAGTTGAGGGAAGTTTCGGTTAGAATCAATAAAGCGTACAATATCTTCATTCGTAGTACCTGGGTCCAAGCGAGAGAGACAAACCAATTTGGGGACGGGTGCGGTTTTTATAATTGGAGACCCAATACTGATGGGATTCCCTCCGGCCTGTAAAGGTAACGTATATTCAGGTCCTATTTCTAGGATTGGGGTTTTGATGATACAGCTACTTTGTTCATGGGTAGCAGGGGGTAATATGTTCGCCCATGCAGAATTGCTTGGTCCGGGAAGGGGAACGAGAGTCGGAGCCCGAATTAACAATTTGATGCTGGTCGTTTTTCTTATTATTATTACTATTATTAACATGCTTTGTAATTTTGCTACTATTAAGATCCTGTACCACAGTTTTAGTGGAACGGAAAGGGTTACCCCTTCGAATCAACTGTAATAGGGATTCTTGAACTAAGAGCTTCTGTGACACACTCCGCCACCTCAGTGAATTGCAACAAGTTATGTAATACAAGGGATTGAGACGCAAAAAGGTTACTCGACTCAAGAAATTTAACCGGCAGATTTTCAGACGATTTATTGAGTTCTTGCACTTTTGATAATAAAATGCTCTTAGAGAGTGGTTGACACTTTTTACAATACCATTGTAGCCCAGTATTTTTTTCTTTTAATTTGTCAGCAATTCGCCCCGTAAGACAGGCACATGAAATGTGTGAAATTCCTGTGCAGCCATTACGCGAAATGTATATCTCAAAGGAGTTCCACTCCTTCGTGCATAATAAGCATACAGTCCTGATAAATCCGCTAAAAATTTAGTCAATGTTATTTAAAAGAATAGACTATACACCTATCCCCCGTTTAACACGCTACTCGTTTAACACGTTTTCGATCTTACACGGTTTATAAAATAAAAATTTAAAAAAAAAATTTTGTAGACAATGACTAATTTTGACTTCACCCGAATTCCTTTCTACTTAATTATAATTCTGGTAACACTTAAGATTTATACATACTATACATACTGTCAAAAATCTATACTTACATATGCAGTTAGATAAAAATTTAGAATATGGGAATTCACCTTTTAATGTTCAAAGCTAAATTTTATGTGTCTATGAATTAGTTGATTTTAAACAACAGAACGAATTTCATCATTGCTTAAAGACATATTTTAAGCATTTTATTTTTCATAATTTCGTATTAGTTTTCACAATTAATTCATAGTGCAAACTTATTCTAAGTAGGTAATTAAGTTGTAACGTTCCTTCGGGGTGAGCTCGCTAGCTAAAGGGGTCGAATATGGGCGGGTCTTTTTATATAAGAACAAGTGTAGTTTTATTTTAAAATTACAAGTTATTTATTTTTCTTTATGCCTTTCTACCTACGTCGGGAGATACGGTGTTAGTACTTGGGAAGGGACGTTTAGTGGGATATTTCGGGAGTATGAAGGACAAAGGAGATATGTGTCACTCAAATCGGTCTTCGTATTTGGATGGTTTAATACTGTCAGTACTGGTGACGTGACTGTACCAAACCCGGTGTCTCGTACTTGACGTATGAGAAGATAAGTGGTCTTTCATCACTATCTCGGAATCAGGTCTTGAATGTCTCGCTGTAAAGTACTGGTGACGTAAACAGCGAGCGGTTTTTCTGGTCTTGGATCAGGGGCAGGTACCTTTTGCAAGGCTAATAATATAGTACCACCACTAAGGGGTACTATGTAGGGGGCGGGCCTTTGTATGAGTGCTGGTGACGTCATACAAAGAGCAACGCTTTCAAAAAATCGGCCTCGTGTTTTGGTGGTCCAATCTCTGGAGCTCTTCCCGTATGAGTACTGGTGAGGTCATACAGATGTCCCTTTCGAGGTGCTCCTAAATACTGGCGGTACTTTCGTAGGAGTGCCGGCGACGTCGAACGAAAGACTTTCAGTAAACCACACTGTGGATAGACTGATTTGTTCTAGCTCTTGTTCTAAGTTTTGTACTTAGAAGTTTTATACTTAGAGCAACATTTCTGAACTGCGAATCGTAAGATTTGAACGAAAATTTTATTCAATTTTTGTTTCAGATTGTAACTTCATTACATCCCCCTCTTTCTTCGGGACGGAAAAATTCGGAATAGTGTTTTTAATGCTTTTATTTATATACAATTTATAAACAATTTGTTCAGAACTACTTTCAGTAATACTGAACATAGTTAAATACGGCTCCAGAACCACTGGAAATACACATGGAGGGAAACGAGAGAAACAAACTGTGCGTATGTAACATGGATTCACTCTTCAACAAGCAGTCATTGGATCAGCATCTCTTTTGGCATATTCAAACAGAACATATTTGGGTGTACAGTTGGTGGCATTTCATAATAAATCATTCTAGAAAATTCCTTTGCGTTATCATTGTTCATAGAAATATATTGTTCTACCCCAAAAAATAATGGTGCCTCCAATTAGGAATATTGAATTCGCGGAATTTTGGTGCTTTTTTTGGTGGTTTTTGATGATTCTTTTTGTGGTTTTTGGTTATTTTTTGGTGCAAAATGGCGAAAATTTCTGGAAAGTTCCTTTGGGTTTTTTTCGCGTTAGTGGCTTTTTGTGCGGTTTTAGTGCTTCCTATGGCGTTTGATTGTTAGCATTTTTTTTGGTAAAGTTTTTTCAAGCAATCTGGTGTTTTTTCGTGACATTTTTTTCATTGCATTTTTGTTGTATTGGTGGCTTTTGAGTGGTTTTGCGCCTCCTATGGCGTTCGATTGTGAGCATTTTCTTTGGTGAGGTTTTTTCAAGCAATCTGGCGTTCCCCCGTGGTATTTTTTTCATTGCATTTTTTATTTTATTGGTGGCTTTTTGAGTGGTTTTCGCGCTTCCTATGGCGTTCGATCGTTAGCATTTTTTTGGAGAAGTTTTGCAAGCAAGTTGGTATTTTTTGTTTGGCATTTTTTCGTATTGGTGGCCCCTTGGGTGGCTTGGCGCTTCCCATGGCACTTCATTGTTGGCATTGTCCCTTGTTGGAGTTGGTCGACGAGAAAAGAAAAGAACTACAGAACACATTTTGGCGTTCATCAGAACGATTTAACATTTGGCGTTCATCAGAACAATTATTCATTTGGCGTTCATCAGAACGATAACATATTTGGCGTTCAACAGAACGACTATACATTTGGCATTCATCAGAACGATTATTCATTTGGCGTTCATCAGAACGATTACACATTTGGCGTCCACCAGAACGATTAGTCATTTGGCGTTCATGAGAACGATTATTCATTTGGCGTTTATCAGAACGATTACACATTGGCGTTCATCAGAACAATTATTCATTTGGCGTTCATCAGAGCGATTACACATTGGCGTTCATCAGAACGATTTAACATTTAGCGTTCATCAGACCGATTATTCATTTGGCGTTCATCAGAACGATCATACATTTGGCGTTCATCAGAACGATTATTCATTTGACGTTCATCAGAACGTTTATTCATTTGGCGTTCATCAGAACGTTTATTCATTTGGCGTTCATCAGAACGATTACACCTTTGGAGTTCATCAGAACGATTATTCATTTGGCGTTCATCAGAACGATAAGATATTTGCCGTTCAACAGAACTTCTACACATTTGGCATTCATCAGAACGATTATATATTTGCCGTTCATCAGAACGTTTATTCATTTGGCGTTGATCAGAGCGTTTATTCATTTGGCGTTCATCAGAACGATTACACATTTGGCGTTCACTAGAACGATTAGTCATTTGGCGTTCATCAGAATGATCATACATTTGGCGTTGATCAGAACGATTATTCGTTTGACGTTCCTCAGAACGTTTATTCATTTGGCGTTCATCAGAACGTTTCTTCATTTGGCGTTCATCAGAACGATTACACATTTGGCGTTCATCAGAACGATTATTCATTTGGCGTTCATCAGAACGATAAGATATTTGCCGTTCAACAGAACTTCTACACATTTGGCATTCATCAGACGATTATATATTTGCAGTTCATCAGAACGTTTATTCATTTGGCGTTCATCAGAACGTTTATTCATTTGGCGTTCATCAGAACGATTACACATTTGGCGTTCACTAGAACGATTAGTCATTTGGCGTTCATCAGAACGATTATTCATTTGGCGTTCATCAGAACGATTACGCATTGGCGTTCATCAGAGCAATTATTCATTTGGCGTTCATCAGAGCGATTATACATTGGCGTTCATCAGAACGATTTAATATTTGGCGTTCATCAGAACGATTATTCATTTGGCGTTCATCAGAACGATCATACATTTGGCGTTCATCAGAACGATTATTCATTTGACGTTCATCAGAACGTTTATTCATTTGGCGTTCATCAGAACGTTTATTTATTTGGCGTTCATCAGAACGATTACACATTTGGCGTTCATCAGAACGATTACACATTTGGCGTTCATCAGAACGATTATTCATTTGGCGTTTATCAGAACGATAAGATATTTGCCGTTCAACAGAACTTCTATACATTTGGCATTCTTAAGAACGATTATTCATTTGGCATTCATCAGAACGATTACACATTTGGCGTTCACCAGAACGATTAATCATTTGGCGTTCATCAGAACTTCTATACATTTGGCATTCATGAGAACGATTATTCATTTGGCATTCATCAGAACGATTACACATTTGGCGTTCACCAGAACGATTAGTCATTTGGCGTTCATCAGAACGATCATACATTTGGCGTTCATCAGAACGATTATATATTTGCCGTTCATCAGAACGTTTAATCATTTTGCGTTCATCAGAACGTTTATTCATTTGGCGTTCATCAGAGCGATTACACATTGGCGTTCATCAGAACGATTTAACATTTAGCGTTCATCAGAACGATCATACATTTGGCGTTCATCAGAACCATTATTCATTTGACGTTCATCAGAACGTTTATTCATTTGGCGTTCATTAGAACGTTTATTAATTTGGCGTTCATCAGAACGATTACACATTTGGCGTTCATCAGAACGATTATTCATTTGGCGTTTATCAGAACGATAAGATATTTGCCGTTCAACAGAACTTCTATACATTTGGCATTCATGAGAACGATTATTCATTTGGCGTTCATCAGAACTTCTATACATTTGGCATTCATGAGAACGATTATTCATTTGGCATTCATCAGAACGATTACACATTTGGCGTTCACCAGAACGATTAGTCATTTGGCGTTCATCAGAACGATCATACATTTGGCGGTCATCAGAACGATAAGATATTTGCCGTTCAACAGAACTTCTACACATTTGGCATTCATCAGAACGATTACACATTTGGCGTTCACCAGAACGATTAGTCATTTGGCGTTCATCACAACTTCTATACATTTGGCATTCATGAGAACGATTACACATTTGGCGTTCACCAGAACGATTACACCTTTGGTGTTCATCAGAACGATCATACATTTGGCGTTCATCAGAACGATTATTCATTTGACGTTCCTCAGAACGTTTATTCATTTGGCGTTCATCAGAACGTTTATTCATTTGGCGTTCATCAGAACGATTACACATTTGGCGTTCACTAGAACGATTAGTCATTTGGCGTTCATCAGAACGTTTACACATTTTGGCGTTCATCAGAACGATTAGTCATTTGGCGTTCATCAGAACGATTACACATTTTGGCGTTCATCAGAACGATTATTCATTTGGCGTTCATCAGAACGATAACATATTTGGCGTTCAACCGAACGACTGTACATTTGGCGTTCATCAGAACGATTACACATTTGGCGTTCACTAGAACGATTAGTCATTTGGCGTTCATCAGAACGTTTACACATTTTGGCGTTCATCAGAACGATTAGTCATTTGGCGTTCATCAGAACGATTAAACATTTTGGCGTTCATCAGAACGATTATTCATTTGGCGTTCATCAGAACGATAACATATTTGGCATTCAACCGAACGACTGTACATTTGGCGTTCATCAGAACGATTACATATTGGCGTTCGTCAGAACAATAACACGGATTTAGTTGATAACACATTTCAGATAGATTCCACAGAGCAACGTGGTGGTCAAAGAACTGGTCTGCAAACTCTTTGGCACTCATCAAATGCAAACCCATTTGATGTGCATAAGAACAATAGCACAGTGGGTAAGCACCGTGGCAATACGCATTGGCGGTTGTCAGTATAATGTCACATTTTGGCGTTATCAAAATGAGCATATTTGGCGTTCATCGGAACGATTACACATTGGAGTTCACCAGAACGATTAGTTATTTGGCGTTCATCAGAACGATAACATATTTGGCGTTCAACCGAACGACTGTACATTTGGCGTTCATCAGAACGATTACACATTTGCGTTCATCAGAACGATTACATATTGGCGTTCGTCAGAACGATTACATATTGGCGTTCGTCAGAACGATAACAAAGAGTGCTTAATAACATATTTCAGATAGATTCCATAGAGCAACGTGGTGGTCAAAGAACTGGTCTGCAAACATTTTGGCAATCATCAAATGAAAACACATTTGATGCGCATCAGAACAGTAGCACAGTGGGTAATCTTCGTGGCAACACGCATTGGCGGTTATCAGTATAATGGCACATTTTGGCGTTATCAAAATGAGCATATTTGGCGTTCATCGGAATAATTACACATCTGGCACTCATCAGAACGATAAAACAGATTACTTAACAACGCGTTTCAGCTAAATTTCACAAGCTTTGCGTTTATTTTCAGATTTTTCCCTTTAGCAGAGCATTCATGGTACAATTTACCGAGCAAGGTGGTGGTAAAACAACTGGTCTGCGAGCCTTTTGGCACACATCAAATGAAAACACATTTAGTCATCATGGCAACACACAATAGCGTTTGTCGGATCATAAGCATTTTGGCATTCATCAAAAATGACAAACACTTGGCATTCGTCAAGCCGGAAATATTTTGGCATTCATCAAGACGAAAATAATTTGGGATTTGTCAAAAGGAGTAACACTTTGGCATTCATCAAGAGGAAATACTATGGCGTTCATCCAGGATAAACATTTTGGCGTTCATCTAAAAGGAAAAACATTTGGGATTCATGAAAAGGACAAAAACCTTTTGGTGTTCATCCTAAAACCACATCACATTTGGCGTTTATCAAAACAGCATCACATTCGGAATTTATTAGAAAACCATCACATTTGGCGTTTATCAAGACAACATCACGTTTGGCATTTGTCACAACAACATCAGATCTGAACAACATCACACTTGGCGTTGCTCAGGAGAGCATGACACTGACATTGGTCACAACCACATCATATTTGAACAACATCACATTTGAACAGCACCACGTTTGGCATTTGTCACGAAGACATGACATTTGGTGTTTACCGACAAAGCATATTTGGCGCATCAAGATGATAACACATTTGGCGTTATCACAACAATAGTCTATCACAACAACATCACATTTGACGTTACTCAGGACAGCATCACACTGGCATTGGTCACAAGAACATCACATTTGAACAGCATCTCATTTGAACAACCATCACGTTTGGCATTTGTCACACCAATATCACATTTGAACACCACCACGTTGGCATTGGTGACAGCAACATCAGATCTGAACAACATCACACTTGGCGTTGCTCAGGAGAGCATCACACTGACATTGGCCACAACCACATCACATTTGAACAACATCACATTTGAACAGCATCACGTTTGGCATTTGTCACGAAAACGTGACATTTGGTGTTTGCCGACAAAGCATATTTGGCGCATCAAGATGATAACACATTTGGCGTTATCACAACAATAGTCTATCACAACAACATCACATTTGGCGTTACTCAGGACAGCATCACGTTGACATTGGTCACAACAACATCACATTTGAACAACATCGTATTGAACAGCATCACGTTTTGCATTTGTCACAACAACATCACATTTGAACAGCATCACATTTGTATTGGTCACAGCAACATCACATCTGAACAACATCACATTTGACGTTACTCAGGACAGCATCACACTGGCATTGGTCACAAGAACATCACATTTGAACAACATCGCATTGAACAGCATCACGTTTGGCATTTGTCACAACAATATCACATTTGAGTAGCATCACGTTGGCAATGGTCACAGCAACATCACATCTGAACAACATCACATTTAACGTTGCTCAGGACAGCATCACACTGGCATTGGTCACAAGAACATCACATTTGAACAGCATCTCATTTGAACAACCGTCACGTTTGGCATTTGTCACACCAATATCACATTTGAACAGCACCACGTTCGTCATTTTCACAGCAACATCACATTTGAACAGCATCACGTTTTGCATTTGTCACAACAACATCACATTTGAACAGCATCACATTTGTTTTGGTCACAGCAACATCACATCTGAACAACATCACATTTGGCGTTGCTCAGGACAGCATTACACTGGCATTGGTCACAAGAATATCACATTTGAACAACATCACATTGAACAGCATCACGTTTGGCATTTGTCACGAAGACATGACATTTGGTGTTTACCAACAAAGCACATTTGGCGCATCAAGATGATAACACATTGGGCGTTCTCACAACAATAGTCTATCACAATGATAGCACATTTGGGATTTTATCACAACAATAGGACATTTGGCGTTTACCGGCAACAACACATTTGACTTTCATCAAAATGAAAACACATTTGGTGATTGTCAGAATGATAACATATTTGGCGATTATCACAGCAATAGAACATTTGGTGGTCACCACGCCAACAACACAGACATTGGCGCTTTTCAGAGCAACGGCACATTTGGCCTTCATCAGGCCACAACACATTGGGGCTCACAGCCTGGTTCACAAACTGGCAATTCTCACCACACATCCAGAGAGTTCAGAAATTCTGCGCAATTTCAGTCGGGGGGAGAATGTTCAGAACTACTTTCAGTAAACATAGTTAACAACGGCTTTAGAACCACTGGAAATAGACATGAACACATACACACACATTTGGAGGGAAACGAGAGAAACAAACTGTGCGTATGTAACATGGATTCACTCCTCAACAAGCAGTCATTGGATCAACATCTCTTTTGGCATATTCAAACCGAACATATTTGGGTGTACAGTTGGTGGCATTTCATAATAAATCATTCCAGAAAATTCCTTTGCGTTATGATTGTTCATAGAAATATATTGCTCTACCCCAAACACAATTTTTTCTTATATTTACCTCTTTCTCTCTCTTTTTAATACACGAAATTTTATTCATATTATTAAAAATACATTTTAAATACTTCATTTGCTTAAAAACTAAAAACGATAATTCATAAAAACTTTTGGGTTTTTTTTTCAAAAAACAATAGTTTTTTTTCTCTAAAAAAACTGTATTTTACCATTCCTGTAAATATATTTTAAAAAAAATTCAAACAAAACAAAAAAAGATTTTTTATTTCTTTTCATTTTAAAAATTTTCTTTGGAAAATATATTTTGAATTCAAAAAAAGTTACAATTTTATTTTATTTCTTTCAAAAACCATGTTCGTAAATAAAAATTCAATGAAACCAAAAAATTCTTAATTTTAATTTTTTTAGAAAATATTTTTTTCAATTTCAACAAAATTCTAATTAATTTTTTTTAAATTTAATAATTAATTTTTTTTTTCTTATCTTAAAAGCTATTTTATTATTTTCATTTCTCCTTTGTAGGACAACGTGACGGTTCCGGTGGCATCTCTTTTTCCATAGATGAAACCTTCGGAGACGGTTTTCCTAAATCGTTTTATGTTTAGGGTATCGTGATACGCTCAAATAGATCGGTCGGTTCTTTTGCTGCCCGTAGTATAATGTCTTCCAATATGATGATCTTTGGAGATTTCGGTTGGCTGAGTACCGCTGGTTTAATTAATGGTTGCGGTTGTGTTTGCTGTTGCGGTGTCGTCTCGGGTGAGATTTTTAATTTCGATGTTTCTATTGCTGTTTCCTCGATTTTTCTTTGGATCGGTTCTGCCTCGTTTGAATTCTTCAGATCGACTGGTTAATATCTTATTTTGAGATCTCTTATATGACCCCATGACCATGACCCCTTTGACTTGTTGTTACTGTCTTTCAGTTTTATTCTTACCGGTGAAATAATTTTCTGAACTATATACGGGCCATCATATTTTGGTGCTAGTTTTGCTGCAAAATTACCTTTAGCTGATGAGAGGGGGTGTGTTTTTTAAAAATACACTGTCCCCTATTTATGGTTTCCACTGTCGGCATCGCAAATTGCAGTACTTTGGCTGCTTTTCGAATGCTTTATTCATGTTGATCCGGACTAGTTCAAATATATTTTCTAGCTTTTCAAAATTTTCTTTTGTATCGGTGCTTTCTTGAATATCGGTGTGTTTGTCATACGATGTGTTCGGTAGAAGTAGTTCTCGGCCATAATTTGAACAAGTTGGTGTATAACCGGTTGTTTCTTGCTTGCTTGTATTGATTGCTAACATTAGTTCTGGTAAGTATTCATCCCATTTGCGGTGGTCGGTTTCTATGTATTGGGCTATCATAGTTTTGATTACTCGGTAAATTCGTTCTGCTGTGTTTGTTTGCGGTGTATATTGCGATATAAATCGTTATTTTATTCCCAGGTCTGTAAGCAGTTGTTTGATATTTATGCTGGTGTATTGTTTACCCATAATCGGTTATTAGTGTTGTTGGACAGCCGTGTCTGGATAGAATTCTTTCTTCGAACCCTTTTATTAGTTCTGGTGTCGTTGCGTCATGTAGAGCTATGAATTCTGTCCATTTTGTAAATTTGTCTGTAAATACTAATATTACAGTGTTGCCTTTTGTTGAACGGGCAAAAGGTCCGATAAAATCTGAACTAACTATTTGCCATGGATGATCTACTGGCGTTGAATGCATTCGCCCAGCTGGTTTTTGTTGACTAGCTTTGAATTTTATACACGATTCACATGATCGTACATATTTTGCGATTTCTCGGAACATTCCGGGCGAGTAATATAACTTTGTTATTCGTGCAATTGTCTTTGTTATGCCTAGATGGCCTGCGGTGACGTCATCATGATTTTGTTGAGGTATTTTTCTTCTCGGTGTAGGCACACATTATTTCCACGGTGTTACGGTGTCTTCGGTATAGGTTGTTGGATCATATATATGTTATATTCTGGTACCAGTTGCATTTGTGATTATTCTCTGCTTCAATTGTGCATATTTCATCATCGCTATTTTGAAGTGGTTGGCGTGAGAGTGCGCGTACTACTATGTTTTGACTTCCTCGGCGGTATCTGATGATCGGTTAATACATGTAACGGCCACATCAAAATCATAATGGCCTGACGAGTTCTTTCAAGAAGTTCTCTACATGTTTATGTTCTCTTATCCTTTCTTATAGACCCTAAAGAGATAGGAAGAATAAAATTTCATGTTCAAGTAAAAAGAAATAATACTAATGTGCACCTATAGATGTACTGTGATGTCCAGAAATGTCCATGTCACTTAATGTTTATCAGAAAAAAAAAAAAAAAAGGAAAACAATTACTGCCTGATTAATTTATTTCAGGAAAGTGATACGACAACTGAATTGATCCATGGAATGGATCCTGTTTGTATCATCCTGACGAGCATGAAATGGAGAGAGATCTATGAAACGCCACAGAAAATATAAATATGGAATTTTTATTAAAATTATAGTTACCTGAATTGCTTTTAACATTTTTTTTATGATTCAGAGCCAGAATATGTAAAAGAATTGGAATCGCGAGAGGTGACGGATACGTGAAATACGTGAATTTACCTTACTCAAATCTTACCTGTCAGATCCGGTCGGAAGTCGGTTGTGGTGTGTGCTTCATGTTTTGGATGCATTGTGATACATCATTCTGATCGGCAAACGTTGGCGAAATGGTCTACCTAAAAATAAAATAATAATATTGTAAAATTTAAAATTTTTTGTTAAATTGGGTGGATATAACCTCAATTTTTATCCGATGATTTTTCTTCGATTTTTTGCCCTTAAGAAGGCCTAATTAATTAAAGTACTCGGATAGAACGAAAGGGAAGCTTGAGATTGGGGTATTGGTCGGAAAAAGGACGAATCGAATTTTTTTTGATTTTAATAAAATTTGAATTTTTGCGAAAAAAAGGAAGAATGTAGTAGATTTTTTTTAGCGGTGACATTCACCCTGCAAAAAAAAGAGGAATTAAATTTAAAATTTAAAAGAAAGAAGAATTATTAAAGAAATAAAAAGCTGAATGGACATTAAAATCATAAGCGAATATGTTGTAGTGATAAATGGATTTTTTTATTATCATATAACACATATCCTGTGAAGTCCAAGCAAGTACCTAAACTTTGACTCAATACCGTTAATCTCAAGCCTATAAAAAGAGGAGCGCATTAATGCAAAAGGTCAGTTAGAATTATAATTTGGGCGTGTAAGGCGAAGCCCTGCTCAAAAAAAAAACAAATAAATTGATTTTTTTATGGTTACAAAAAAAAAAAAAAAAAAAAAAATAAAAAGACAAAAAAAATTGATTTTTTTTTGTGTTCTGGCCATAAAGATTTTTTTTTGTGAGGTTTCTGCAAAAGGGAAAAAGAGCGGAAGAATCATCGGAAAGAGAAACAACATTATATATTGAAGATCATCACTTACCAAATTGTCAATTTGCTGATCAGCTGATGTTTCGGGTCTGGATAAAGGAACACACACCCACACCACACCAAGCTAAGTTCTTTTTCTAATTTTTTTTAGTTTTTTTGTAATTATTTTGATGTCACAAAATTTAAAAAGAAAAGAATTTCAAAGCGAACTTAGAACATAAAGATAAAGAAAAGAAAAGAAAGTTACATACATTGGAAGTCACTATTCGACACCTTTTTTTTTTGCGGGTTTCAATTCTTATTTCGTGAAGTGTTTTTTTTTCTAATTCTTAATTTAAACAAAAAAAAAAGAAAAAAAGTAAGATACATATTTGAATCAACACTTTTTCGCGAGTTGTATTTTTGATTTTTGTGAAGTTTGTTTTTTTTTATTATTAATTAAATCAAAAAAAAAAAGAATTTTCTTTGTTATTTCCACCTTTTTTTATCGTGTGGTATATCCTTTTGCTATAGTACCAGTCAAAATGATGTGGTAGATTAAGGACACTGGAAGGGGGTGAGACCTGTGGACGTAAGATGAGGGGAGATGTTAGTTTTTTTATTTTCTTAGAGTTTATTTTCTTTCTTAAATACGCTCGCAAAGAATGAGGCCCTCTTGCACGGAACGGCTCTTTAGAGGCACCGTTTCTGAGGGGAAGTTTTTTTTTGTGTGTGAGCTGGTTAATAATATTTCGTTTTTTTTTTTTTGGTACTATAGGAGCGGTTTTTTTTTTTGTAGTTTTTATTTAATCCACGCTTGACAAGCATTCTGGTCGCTGGTGGGAATCCTGGAACGAGGCCAACTGAGAAACCCGGCAATGCGTGGCCACCAGCAAACCAGAATGAGAATCTAATAACAAACCAATAATTTTGTTACATACATTGAATCTGTATCCCTCGATGTATGGTCTCATTTTCCTGATTCCCCACACACCTGCTAGACACTTTTTCGGTTGCAGAATACTTTTTCTCGGCTTGATTTAGCGATCTACTAGCATAGGCAATAACGTGCTCTTACTTGTCAATTGTTTGGGATAGGACTACACCTAATCCACCTTGACTAGCATCGGTTTTCAAAGTGAATTTCTGGTTGAAATCAGGGCATGTTAATATTGGTGCTTCGGTTAACTTCTTTTTGATTGTGTTGAAAGCATCATCTTGTGCTTTTCCCCACAACCATTTCTGGTTTTTCTTTAGCAACTTAGTAATCGGCGCAGTAATACTGGAAAAATCTTGGACGAAACGGCGATACCATGATGCTTATCCTGTTGTGGTACACTCAGTACATAAAGTCTTTCCGACCAAAAAAGCGTTTAGTGATCCCTATATTTAACAGGTTTCGAAATTTAGTTCTTGTAAACGCGTAAAATGTTATTTAAATTTATTAATATATTTCGAAATATAAACAATTTCGAAATATTTTATTAAAATTATTAATTTGCTTCGACATTATTTTTTCATGTCCAAATACATAAAAATTTGTATATTAACGAATTTTAGTATTGCGAAAATTAAATTCATTTTTTTCATACGAAATAATAAAAAAATTGGATACGCGTAAATTTTTTCAAGCAATTAGTTTTCTTCAAAGAATAACTAATTTTCGTCTATTCCGCAAAAATTACTTACATCGGTCAAAGTACGTTGAACTTAAAGTACTTTGACAAATTTTTATTGTATTCAGTAGTTTTTGATTTCCCGACGCGTTGAGATACATTCAAACCTTTATTGCCGGACGCGATTATTAAGTTAAAAAATTTTAAGTTGTTGTCTTTCTTTTTCTTGGTAATTTATAAATAAAAATGAAAGTAGAAAATAATCCATTGATCGCGAAGTAAGGATTTCGTTGTTGACCGGTCGCGCTTGATAGATTACAGAAAAAAGGGAAAAGTAAACTGTTTATCACTCGTTTGGGTTCTGATAAAGATTTTGAATTACTTGTTTTAGTGTTAAAATAACAAAGGATCTAAAAGAGATCGAAAATTGAAACAAAAAGAAATATAGTTGAATTTGAATTAATTGTTTAAGTGTTAAAATAAAAAAGGATCTAAAAGAGATCAAAAATAAAGCAAAAAGAAATATAGTTGATTTTGAATTAATTATTTTAGTGTTAAGATAAAAAAGGATCTAAAAGAGATCGAAAATTGAAGCAAAAAGAAATATAGTTGAATTTCAATTAATTGTTTAAGTGTTAAAATAGAAAAGGATCTAAAAGAGATCGAAAATTGAAGCAAAAAGAAATATAGTTGAATTTGAATCACTTGTTTAAGTGTTAAAATAAAAACGGATCAACAAGGGATCGAAAAATAAAGCAAAAACAAATATAGTTGAATTTGAATTAATTGTTTAAGTGTTAAAATAAAAAAGGATCCAAAAGAGATCGGACAATAAAGAAAAAAGAATTATAGTGGAATTTCTGAATTTGTATAACTTGTATAAGTGGTTAAATAAAAAAGGATCTAAAAGAGATCGAATAATAAAAAAAATAATATATAGTTTGAAATTATTTAATTTATGACAAAATTTGTAACACAGGGGTAAGCGTTTTGATTTTCATTTCTATATACATATACATATCGTTTTCCGAGAGTTTTGACCTCCGGAAAGTGAGATACGTAGACTCCAAGAAGTTGCCCCGAGTTAATCGACAAGGATCCTCCTTCGTCCCTCCGATTACACAGCAAAATTGGCGACCGTGACAGGACCTGAGTTGCATTGCGTAAAAAGTTTTCTCAGACCTTCGAAACAAAGAAATAAAGTTGTGTATAGAAGTGACGGATGAACGATCCGAATCCATTACCAGAGGCAAACACCAACGAACACGAGAAAACGTTCGACGAAAAAATCGACGAATTCTCTTTCGATAACACCAGTCCGGTTTTCGGATCACCAACAACGCTCGAACCTGGGCGCACCAGAAGCGGACGAATATTTTTCGCTCCAAATTTTCCACACCATCTCGCACAATCAACTCCAACATCTCCAACGAGAGACGATTTTACGGGAACAAAGGGTCCAAGGAAACAATTGCTACAGAAACATTTAAATTTTAAGATAAACCAAGTGTTAGGAACAAAAACTAAAGAACCCAAAATGTCTTTGGATTTCAATAAAATATCACAACTTGTATTCAACTCCATTCCTTTGTTACACGCGGAACTCGGACCAAATTTAGTGTCCGAGGTCAAAGAATTCGTTAGTTGTTGCCAAACAGTCAATGACCTTTTAAGTTCGGAAGAGAGGGACATCTTTTTACCCCTCCTCCCTACACGTTCTCGAGGGCGCTCCTCCACAACTTTGCACGAAGTGTCGATGTCTAGTTTAACCGATTTTGTAGATGCAGTAATGGCTAAATTAATTACCCGGCGACCATATACCACACTAATACACGAACTGCAACACTCGAAGCAGTTGCCCGGCGAAACCCTCATGGGATTCGCGGGGCGCATGAAGACACTCCTAAAAGAGTGTATTAATTGGGCAATACAACGGCATCCGAAGCACTATCTTTCAATGACTAACGATTTGGAGGAGACGGCCATGTTCACTTTTCAGGCTGGGATGTTAAATTCAAACTATCGGTTGTTCCTTCTCCACGAAAAGCATGAGAATTTCGAAGCCATAGCCGAAAAAGCTGAATACTTGGAGGCCGAGGAAAAACAATTCGCATTGACACCCGCCACATAGATGGACCATTCGGAAGCCCAAGCACCTTATCCGCAAAATAATGAAGTGAATGGGAGCGACTTCATCAATTATAACAATTCTAGAAATTTAAACACCCAAAATAACCACACTTTTAATAACAGTATTTCTAGGTTTAATAATAATGTTAACAGAGATTCAAATAGCTATCCCAACAACAGAAATAATAGCTATAAAAATAACAACAACAGAAATAATAACTAGAGCAATAACAACAACAGAAATAATAGCTTTAACAATAATAACAATAGGAATAATAATCAAAACTACCGAGACAACAACCGAACTTTTCCCAACAACAACTACAACAACAATAATAACACCAACAACCGTAATAACAATTATAACAATTATAACAATTATAACAATTATAACAATTATAACAATTATAACAATTATAACAATTATAACAATTATAACAATTGTAACAATTATAACAATTATAACAATTATAACAATTATAACAATTATAACAATTATAACAATTATAACAATTATAACAATTATAACAATTATAACAATTATAACAATTATAACAATTATAACAATTATAACAATTATAACGATTATAACAATTATAACAATTATAACAATTATAACAATTATAACAATTATAACAATTATAACAATTATAACAATTATAACAATTATAACAATTATAACAATTATAACAATTATAACAATTATAACAATTATAACAATTATAACAATTATAACAATTATAACAATTATAACAATTATAACAATTATAACAATTATAACAATTATAACAATTATAACAATTATAACAATTATAACAATTATAAAAATTATAACAATTATAAAAATTATAACAATTATAACAATTATAACAATTATAACAATTATAACAATTATAACAATTATAACAATTATAACAATTATAACAATTATAACAATTATAACAATTAAAACAATTATAACAATTATAACAATTATAACAATTATAACAATTATACCAATTATAACAATTATAACAATTATAACAATTATAACAATTATAACAATTATAACAATTATAACAATTATAACAATTATAACAATTATAACAATTATAACAATTATAACAATTATAACAATTATAACAATTATAACAATTATAACAATTATAACAATTATAACAATTATAACAATTATAACAATTATAACAATTATAACAATTATAACAATTATAACAATTATAACAATTATAACAATTATAACAATTATAACAATTATAACAATTATAACGGCAATACGAATAGAACCAACAATTATCAAAGCCCTGATTTTAGTGGTAATAACCGTAACAATGACAATAGATTTGTTGGAGGCATCAACCATAACCGAAAAGACAATTACGGAAATATTGACATCCAAAATCAAAATAGAAATACAAGCTTCACCGACCAACGTACTGACACATACAACAACAACACTAACCAATATTCACCTAATTCACGACCACAATGTGGGTTTTGCAACCGACCGGGGCATGTTTACAACCAATGCCGCACACGCATGAATACCCCATATTGTAGTCAATGCAAAACTCATGGACATACGACCGACAGTAGCAATTTACAGACAACACAACCCACTAGCCGAATAAACATGCTAGCTAACGAACCCCCCGAACTCGATACCTGATATACGTATTTGCAATTTCTGCCGTCAGCACGGACATGAAATAAAAGATTGTCCAGCAAAAGAGTTGTGGGACAATGACAATGCATCATCCAATGAACCAGCGGAAAACTAAAAAAGGGCTGTCATCCCAACCCCCCCCAGATATTACTTTAATAAAAAACTCAGCTTTAAAGGGAAACGTATTAATAAACGCTAAAGAAAAGACAAATATACAAACCGTTTTCGGCACCGGACATACTTTAGGTACTTGTTGGACTGAATTCCCCCCACCTCTATCACAATCATGTAAGTTCCATGTGGTGAAAAAAACAATTCCAATCCCTGGAGTTGGGATTCTAGGGTTCGATTTCTTGTCAAAAAATTGCAATAGTGAATGCCCTAATAAACGTGTAACTTTTCCTAAGATTGCTCTGAAATAAATGTCGCTCGGAAACAGGTCGGAAGGCCAGCCTCCGAGGCTAAAATCGTAAGTGGCCCAAGGAAGGGACAAGCTTTAAGGAATCAGACTATGGATGAGAAGAAATATACGATTGAGTGTAAAAAATCAATCTGTATTCCAGCTCGTTGCAGAAAATTAATCCAAATAAGGGTGGATTTCCAACAAGAAAAACTCTGTTTGTCACAAGTTTTAGACGAAGCAGTATATCTGGGAAGTTGTTTGGTCAGACCGGTTGATGGAAAAATAACGCTTTGTGTACTCAATGTAAGGTTAGAACGAAAGAAAATCGCACCTTTTAGCTTTCATACTCGCCCCCTAAATTTTTACACGATTCACGACATCGAACATCCACAGAACCCTATACCGGAAGAGGCAGGTAAAAATCTATTTAGCATAAATGAAAATTTCAGTGACCAACGAAATCAAGAATTAATTGAAAACCTGCGACTTGACGAAAACGCGACGGAAGAGGAAAACAATTCTATAATACAAATTTGTAAGGAATATAACGACATATTCCATCTACCAGAAGACAAATTAACAGATACAAATTCCTATGAACACTACATACCAATAAAACAAGACCACGCACCCATAAACCAAAAAATGTATCGCCTTCCGGAAAAACAACGCGAAATAATCCAAGAACAGGTCCAAGAAATGTTGGAAAACGCAATAATAACACCAAGTAAAAGCCCCTGGAATAGTCCTTTATTAGTAGTACGCAAAAAAAGTGGACCAGACGGAGAAAAACGATGGAGGGTAGTAGTGGATTTCCGCAAATTAAATGAAATCACTATTGGCTATGCTTTTCCTTTACCCCGCTTCGAAGACATTCTGGACCAGCTTGGTCACTCGAGATACTTCACTACGTTAGACCTCGCTAGTGGTTACCATCAAGTATTGGTGAACAAGAAGGATAGAGCGAAAACCGCTTTCAGTACCCCTTTCGGCCATTATGATTTTTTGCGAATGGCTTTCGGGCTCACTGGAGCTCCAGCCATTTTTCAACGTCTTATGAACCACGTGTTGTCGGGTTTACAAGGTTTTCCATGTTTCGTGTATATTGACGACATAGTCATATACGGGAAAAATTTATTAGACCACAACTTAAAATTAGATGCCATTTTTTCTAGGTTACGGGAACACAATTTAAAGTTACAACCGGAGAAATGTAATTCCCTTCGGAAGGAAATAATATATTTGGGACACCAATGCTCAGCCAAAGGCGATCTGCCCGACCCCGCCAAGATAGCTTGTGTCCAAAATTTCCCAGTACCCAAAACAATTCGTCAAGTCCAATCCTTTTTTGGCCTGGCGAACTATTATAGGAAATTTATACCCAATTTCTCAAAAGTGGCGGAACCTTTAAACAAATTATTACGCAAAAATATAAAATTTAAGTGGACTGAACTCTGTGAAGAAGCCTTCCAAATGCTAAAGAAAACTTTGATATCCCCCCTCTTTTATTATATCCTGATTTTTCTCAGCCTTTCAATCTGACAACGGATGCAAGTAACGAAGCTATTAGGGCAGGGCTATCTCAAGGCGAAGACGGTAAAGATAAGCCAATATCCTACGCTAGTCGATCCTTAAATAAAGCGGAACGGAACTATTCTACCATAGAAAAAGAATTACTAGCAATCGTATGGGCTACAAAAAATTTTCGATGTTACCTCTATGGTAGAAAGTTCACCGTCTATACCGACCACAAACCATTGAAAGGAGTATTTAATGTTAAGGACCCTACAAGCCGATTAATCCGTTTCCACCACAAACTTTCCGAATACGACTATCAAATAGAGTACAAGGCCGGCAGGTATAATACAAATGCCGATGCTCTCAGTCGTATTCCTTCCACTAATCCTGAATTAAATCCAGGAACCTGGCCAGACCAGAAAAAATTAACTACAGAATCTGAGCAATTGCAAAATCACCTACTCCAATTAACCCAAGAAATACAGAATACAAACAAAACCCATGGATGGACACAATTACTAAACCAAGTCACTGAAAAAACCGAATTAAACGCTAAAGAAAAGGAATATTCTGCCACTGAAGCTTTTAAACCGAATAACAAATTTTTGAACGGATATACCGACGTACTTCCATACGATCACTCACGAATAGTAGTACAATGTGGAAAACACGATTACATAAACGCAAATTTAGTTGATATGCCAAATTTAAAAAGTAAGTAAATTTAACCCAAGGTCCTTTAGCTACAACCATCGAAAACTTTTGGTCCATGATATGGGAATACAACACCCGAACCATAGATATGTTGTCCAGATTAAATGAAGAAAATAAAGTCAAGTGTCATAGGTATTGGCCAAAAAGAATCGGCAAATCCTGTACCATTGAACTCGGTGAATTTAAATCTAGAATATTCAACCTATACATTACAAACTAATTTTGTTCACAGGACTTTTACAGACACAAAAACAAAAATCGAACGTCAAATAAATTAATTTCAATATACTACCTGGTCCGACTCGGGTACTCCGACAAATACCTCTGATTTCTCCCATTTTTACCATGCGACACAAAATCAAAACTCCGCAATTCCTAACCCTGGACCGCCAGTAATACATTGTAGCGCCGGAATCGGACGATCAGGCGCATTTTGTTTAATCGACATCTGTTCCAAACTGTTACAAAAACATTGTGAAGACCAATGCTCAATACCAAAATTACTACTGGAAATCCGGCAATATAGAAAAGGTCTAATACAAACGCCCGAACAACTAAAATTCGTGTACCAAATGGTTCAGGAAGTAATAGGACAAAGAGAAATAACCAAAAACCCTCAACAAGAAATTATAATGAAACAAATAAACGTGGTAACTAGTAATCAGACTAGATTACACCCAGAAGAAACAAAAGAGAACTTAGCAAAAACTAATGAGTCAGAATCAAATAAAATCTGTGTCCAAACCCACGTAAACCAACAGACGCAAATACCGAGCCGAATATAATAAATTTAAATAAATCAACTTTAGCTGAATTGTCAGATACAGTATCTAACGCATCATACGAAACATCAGAATCCGAAACAGAAGAACAAATCGAAATTTTAACGGACCCGCGTGATATCCAAACATTGCTAAAAGCACATCATGACTCCCCTTTAGGAGGGCATGCCGGTATTCAAAAAACGTTTAATCGTATTCGAAAAAACTACCGTTGGAAAAATATGTTACAGGATATAACCAAATACACGGATAAGTTCATAAAGTGCCAACGCAATAAAAAGGGAAGAGGTTTGAAAATGCCAATGAAAATTACGGACACGGCAAATCGACCTTTCGAAAAGATTTATTTGGATATTGTTGAACCACTTCTGACATCACAACATGGCAATAAGTATATTTTAACTTTTCAAGACGATTTGACAAAAATCCTGGATTGTATTGCTATACCCTGTTAACGTCAGCCTGTTGGCACTTTTTAATCCTAAAAGGCAGGAATTTGTCTTACGACAGAGGCCTGTGAAGATGCAGCGCTGATGGTAATAAAAGAAGGCAGCACGCCTAGTTAATTGCGCTGCCTAGCACCATCCATCTTCAATGGAAATATGAAATTTTGCGTGCTTAAAGGGGCTGGCAAGAGGGGTTGGGAGGTGATTTCTAGTTTCACACCCTCTTAGGTCACCAGCGGGCAATATACAGAAAACAAAAAAAAACAATTTGGGTATGATGTGGTATCATTGGAAATAAGTTTCGAACGGAATGATTTAAACTCATTCCGCTCTGAGCCAAATAACTCACATGATCTCCTTTGAAACCATGGATTTCACCTGCGCCTCCCTTACCCCGTCTTCCACTCACCTCACTCTCCCATCAAATTTCGGCCTATTCTGCCATAGTTATTCCGTCAAACAAATCACAAAAAAATGAAAGGATCATATAACATAGTATATCATATTTTATTCAAAAAAAAAAACAAAATTTATATTTAATGAAATAAAAAAACTTAAAGCATTTATAGCTCAATAAAAAAATTAGAAAAAAAATTTAATGGATAAAGTCTACTTACAGAAATTACTCCACTAAGGCCTTTGTGCAGCAACCTGTTCACAAAAAAAATTAAATGTATGCAACAAAATTTTAAAAGTTGTAAAAAAAAAAAAATTGATTTGAAATTTTAAATTATTTCCACGGTTTTCTATGAATGATATATTTGATCCATCTTTACTTTTGTTAATTTGAAAATTTTTTCTTATTTTGTTTTTTGTTTTTATTTCCTTTCCCTTACCTTCAAGGACTTATGTGTAGGCATCAAAATGTTGTGAGATAATTCCTATTATAGTTTGTAATTACATCAGCAGATACTTTTAGCTAATTTAAAGTTTTTTTTTTTTTTTGAGTAGTAGTTTTTTGTTTCCAAATTTAATTTTATATTTCAATTTTTGTTTTTAAATTTATATATGCAATTGCCAGTTTCACCGGAAAATTTCATATTGATATTTTTAATTTATAATTAATTATTTAAATTTGTCTACTTTTAGGTTTTATAAATTTCTTTTTTTTATTGTAAATCAATTTCACTGAAAATTCATATGTGTGTTAATTTGCTGTTATCGGTTTTAATTTGCGACTAATTTAGGGTTTTATTCATTTATATATCTGTTCTATCTTAATAAGATATTCAATTTTCTTAGATTTTACAATTCACAAAAAAAAACTATATAATTTTAACTTTCTGTACAATTCTGCCCAGTTGATACAACTCTCCAACTCTCTCTGCAATTCTCCAAAAAAAATTTTATCAAAAAATCCCGGTTGACTTTTCTTTGTTTCTTTTTTTTTTAAATTTTAACGTTTAGTAATTCTTTCCAAAAAAAATTTTATTCCGTTTTTTCTCTTTTATTGATTTTTTTTTTGTTTTGGACACAGTGGCGTAGGGCATGGGGCTCACACGTCACAACACAAGTTCTCAAGAGTGCGATCCATCACGTCTTTGGAAATTGAAAAGCGTGTGCTGCTATGATGGTCAGTGGTAGCAGGGTTTAGCCCAACGTGGGGCTCGAACACACCCTGAGAAGACAAGCTAGCCGGGTAATTGGAGTGTTATTGGCGTAAATCCTTTGCGTGGTATATGCCCACCGGCCTACCCTGAAGATCTTCAATCTCATATAACGCGCTACCTGTCGTTCGGACAATTCGGCACCTCAGGAACTTGCGATTGAACTTAGCGTTTACATTTTTCGAAAAATCACTAAGTGGGAAGTTCCTTCGGTAAACCTCTTGTCCCCCGTTGTATTTGGTGTATCTAGATCTTTTGTTATATGTTTTCTCATGTTTGTTATGTGCTTTCTCTAGATTCTTCTTTACGCGTTCTAGTAGCTTTGTTCGGAACTCGCTTGGTGGTAGAATAGCTAAATCACCAGCCGCCACACAGTCTATTTTACGAAGAAGCTCATATGTGCTTGCGTGTGTTACCATGTGCATCCCGAACACCAGAGAATAAGGATCAACTCCCGTCGAAACATGAACAGTAATTCTAAGAGCACTGTCTATGCTTCCTAGGTTTCGGTCTCACTATCGGTGGTCGTCACGCACATATGCTCTACTAGCGGCTAGAATTGATCTATTGACATGCTCTGATGCGTTTGATTGAGGCGCGTGAATCGCAGTGAAATTATGCTTCACACCATACGTCTTGAGAAGTGACTTCAGCTCTTTGGAAGTGAACTGAGAACCATTGTCTGAGAACAGGACCTCAGGTACACCAAATAAATGAAAAACGTTTTCTTCGATGAAATTGACAATAGTTGCTGTTGTAGCCTTTCGTAGTGCTTTACCAAGTACAAATTTAGAAAACTTATCTAACACTACTAAGATGGTAATATTTTCTAGTTTTTATCTTGGGTATGGTCCCAAAAGGTCAACGTAAATATACTGGAAAGGCCTGTCTACCTCAACTAATTTGTCCATTGGTGGTCTTCAGATTTGAGTGGGTGCCTTCGTTTCTTTACACACACCATATTTAGACACATATTTTCGGACATCAGTAGCCATTCTGGGCCAATAATATCCCTGTCGCAATCTGTACAGGGTTTTCACCATACCACCATGCGCAGATTGAGGCGGGTCATGAGCCGTCCGGATGAGATCGAGCGTAAGACCCGATGGAACCCAAAGCCTCCAATTCTTATCTTCTTGTATTTGGCTGCTTCCAGTACTAAAACTGGTTCTTCTCCGTTTAGCTTTTGGGACATATATGCTATTGGCCTTTCGTGGCCCTGATCATCGCATTGCAGCAGGACACTGCCGACTCCGGATTTGCTAGCATCGCATTGAACAATAAAAGGCTTGTTAAAGTCTGCATTTGCTAGTACTGGAGCTGAAGTTAGCGATGACTTTAGCTTTTCAAAAGCTTCACGCGCCTTCTCAGTCCAAATGAACTCAGTGCTTTTCTTCAGACAGTCAGTTATTGGGGACGCCAAACTGGCATAGTTGGCTATAAACCTTCTATACCAGCCAGTCATCCCCAAGAACCGCCTGACCCCTTTTGACGAAATTGGTGTAGGGAAGCCAACTATCGCGGACACCTTGCCAGGATCCGTTTTTAAACACTTGTTCCCGACAATGTATCTGAGATACTTCACCTCCCTAACGCAGAATTTGCTCTTTTGTTTGCTGCCGAAATGCATCTAGCGATTGTGTTCAAAAGTTGTATGTGTGAATTGAAGTCTTCTGAAACAATAAACAAGTCGTCTTAGTAAACGAACACCCTGTCTTTTAGTCCTATTGGTACAACCTTGTCCATTAACCTACACATACAATGAGGGGCGTTAAATAAACCGAAAGGCATAACCGTAAACTGATAGAGTGGTCATCCTGGTACAGTAAACGCGGTTTTCTCTCTACTTTGAGTAACCAGCGGAATTTGCCAGAAAGCATCTTTTAAGTCTAGGCTAGTTATATAATTGGTGTTTTCTAGACGACTAAGCAACCCTTCAATATGGGGTAGAGGGTAAGCATCCTTTTTTGTCACTTGGTTCACCTGTAATGTAATAAAACATTACAAATACCCCTCATAATTACAAACTGCATTACGCACTTCAATATGATTGTTTTAGTGACACATTTTCGGAAGAAGAAACAGATTTTGTGTTAAAAAGAGTTTTAGTCTATTGAAATAAAGTTTATAAGACCGAAAAAACGGTTTGAAGAGAAGAAAGTTTTTACGTTGTTAAATTAAGTTTGCGAAGAAGAAACAGATTTTGTAAAGTGAGTTTAAGGACTTGAACAAGGAAAGTAAAGTAGTTAAGAAAGGAGTTGAAAATTTAAACCTTTGAAAGAGTTAGAATATTCAAAAAGAATTGTGTATTTAAATAAGTTACTTCAAAAAAAGTTAAAGTATCTAAAAATCTGTAAAGCTAAATAGCTCTCATTTGAAAACCTTGCAGTTTTCTTAAAAGTTTAATAAATCGCATTTAATAGAAAATAAAAGAATTGTTTTTTTTATTATTTAAAGACCCTAGTGAATAAATTGAAGTGAGTGCCAGGAGAACCAGGTAGCAAGGAGAAAATAATGTAAGTCCTATTTATATTAAATAAATTGAAACAACACCCAAGCGGCAACCCTTCCAATACACGGATCGACCCAAAATCGAGTGACGATTTCACGATTCCTCTTTCTTACTAAAGAAAACTCTAGTATCTTCACTAATCAATTTCACGGAGAGAGCCACGAGAGTCGTCTCAAGGGCTAAATTACACAACATTTGGCGCTGCTACGGTAGTTCTCAGGCGCTAAGCGTTAAAAATCTGAGAAAATACGAACTTACAAGTGTAATAGCCTAACGGATGACTGATTCAAACTCTCCTCCGGAAGTTGAAAACGAAGAGCTAGACCGAACTTTCGAAGAAAGAATCGACGAATTATCTTTCGACAACACTATCTCGGACGATTTTTTTACTTCACCAAGAATCGTTGAACCAGGGCGCACTAGGACCATATTCAAAATCAACACCAATATAACCTGTAAAAGCCGATTTCCCGATTTCAAAAACAGTTAGATTTTAAGGCAGATTTAATATTAAGTCAAGTAGAGATAAAAATCAATATGTCGATAGAAAAAATAAGCCAGCATATATTTAATTCAATTCCATTACTAAATGCAGAAATAGGGCCTAATTTAATATCAGAGGTAACAGTATTTGTGGGATGTTGTCGAACATCGTACGAAATTTTAAGTAAAGAAGAACAACCGAGTTTTTTGTCCCTTTTACCAACAAGGTTTCGTGGTCGAGCAGCTTCACTTTTGACCAGTATTTCCACAGATAATTTCACGAAATAAATTGATACAATACTGGACTAACTCATACAGAGCCGACCATACGCAACTTTGCTCCATGAATTAAGACACTCAAGCCAGTTACCAGGCGATAGCTTGTCTGGGTTTGCAGGGCGGATGAAAACTTTATTAAAAGAATACATCAACCATGCAATTTAGAGGCATCCAGAAGGATATGTATCGGTGGTTAAGGACCTAGACGAAATGGCAGTATTTACGTTCCAAGTTGGACTTCTTAACCTAAATCATCGACTATTCTTTCTACACGAAGAACATAAAAACTTCGAGCAATGGATAACAAAGGCAGAATATCTTGAAGGGGCAGAAAAACAATTCGCGTTGACGCCCCCCACATCTTTTAGCAATTTCATACCAAATATGCAGAGCAATCTCCTATCTAGTATAACAACTGGAAATAATACTCTGCTCAACGAAAGATTGCTACCGGCAAATTTTGGGCAAAATCAGGGAGAAAACCTACCGAACTTTTATAACGCAAATCAGTCAACAACAAATACAAACAATAATTTCAAAAATAATAATTTCCAGAATAATAATAACAATAACAAGTTTAATAATAAAAATAATAGAAATAATAATAATAATAACAACCAAAATAATAGAAACGGCTATTTTAATAGAAATAACTGTTTTAATAATTCTGGGAATAATAGTAATTTTAAATATAACCAAAACTATTTTAATACAAATAGCAATTACGGCAATAATTATAATGGCTACCTGAATAACCGGAATTACGGAAATAATAGTCATAACAATAATAACAACAATTACAATTGTAATAATAATAATAACAACAACTATAATAATAATAATAATAATAATAATAATAACAATGGTAATTATAATAGAAACAATTATAATAACAATAATAGCCCGCCAAACCAACGATTGCAATGTGGATTTTGTAACAAGTTTGGCCACACCTACAATGAATGTAGAACGCGAATGAACACACCATATTGCGATCGATGGACACACAAACAATGCATGCAATTCTTCACCACCACCCAATCAAATTAATATGCTAACAAGACAAACTGGTAGAGAACCCGAAAAAGCAGAAGTTACGTGCAACTTCTGTTTACAAACGGGCCATACGTTAGCAAATTGTTACACAAAAGAAAATTGGGAAAAAAATTTTTCCTCAGATAACCCTTCGGGAAACTAAAAAAGGGCTGTCACCCAGACCCACAAAAAACTGAGATAAGGTGTCAGCCCGCAACTAATCATCCCAAAGTGTTTAAGAAAAATACAATTACCTATAGTAACCAACAGTCCTGCCAAATTGCTAGTAGATACGGGAGCAGATGTAAGTTTAATAAAAAAATTTTCACTAAAAAGTGACATAATAATAAATAAGAACGAAGTAATAGATATAAAAACTGCATTTGGTAAAGGTCAAACATTGGGTACATGCTCTACCACTTTCCCCCCACCGATTTCGCAAACATGTAAGTTCCACCATAGATAAAAGAATACAGAAGATATAGCAAATACATGTTAATTTATTGGTCAATGCGTTTTCCTATCCGTGTGTAAATGAAACCGCCAAGTTTATCACAGTTAAATCCGTGAGTTTTATTGGAGGAGATGATTAAATGGGACCCCATTTTCATTCTAATATATTCCCTCAAAAAAAACTAATAATTATTAAAACTCACCAATCAACACAAATCTTAATAACATTCCCTTCAAAATCATATGTTGCCGAATTTACCAAATGATCAAATATTTTAAATCACCCATTCGAATTTTTTATCCGAACAACTGGATTTCATAAATATGATCAATCGAACTGATCGAACCCATCTTCTGATAAACACGTTCTTGGGTGAAAAACTCCTCATACCAAACTAGAACTCTTCACAATAAGGAGATTTGCAAAAAAAAAATGTTCTATTGTAATTAATAACCATACACTTCGTATAGAAGTTAAAATAGTTTAAAAGTTTTTAAAAAAATAATTCATTTCAAAACATTTCAAAAAATTTTGCCACAAAATCAAACCAATTCCTTTACCTCACAAAAAATGACCCCTCTCATCTATCCAAGTGTATTTCAAAGAAATATATGGATCAAATCAGAAGGAAACAAATGATTTAAAAATGGTTATTCTAAATCCTCTCTTTTTCTCCTTCATCTAGGCAAATCGCTAATATGTTTTTCAATTTTTTTCTGGATAATTATTTGTGCACATTTGAAGAAAGACAGGGTGGCGCAAAATGTTGTGGAGTGAATTATTTCTAATTTTTTGTTCAATTTTTTTTAAAATTTCTTTTCAGGATTTTGTAATGGGGAGTGTCAAATGGAACAATACACAATCGAACAACGAACCAAAATCATTGAACTTTATTTTGAACATCAACGGTCAATTGTTTTAACCATTTGATAATGAGCGTTGAAGCCCATTTCCAATTAAATGGGTTCGTAAACAAGCAGAACTGCAGGATATGGGCTACGGAGAATCTAAGAGCAGTTCATCAACGACAATTACACGTATTTAAATGTATTGTTTGGTGCAGTGTATCGTCTGGGATCGGGCGATGTTGGGGAATTTCTTAAAGTCAGCTGTGAAAAACCATCTAACCCTTTGTTTCCAAGAAGATACTGCAAGGGCTCATGGCTCTTTTAATAAATAAAACAACGTTCATTTTGCGCCACCCTGTACACAATTTTTTTTTAAAACAAAATTTCAATCTCCTTTCTGACAAATTTCGCCCTTGAAATTTGGCAGCGATTCTAAGAATTTTTTTTTTTTTTTGCTTCATAACTATTTAGAAATTTTTTTTCTCTTTCTTCCTAATATATTTGGCTTGGAAACAACTGGCCGTCTTTTTTACACTTATTGTAACATATTTTGTTATTCAAGATTTGTGTTGATTGGTGAGTTTTAATAATTATTAGTTTTTTTTGAGGGAATATATTAGAATGAAAATGGGGTCCCATTTAATCGTTTCCTAGGCTAGTATATGGGAATTATTCTTAAGAGGGGGAAATGGAATAATTCACACACACAGCCTCAATTTAGCCCGATGAATACTAATGCAACATTGGCGGCGAACTCGTCCCATACTGATATCGGATTTGACTCTTCTATGAATTCCATCTTTTTTGGTTCCATATAGTGGAAAAAATTAAGCAAATTCCAGGTGATGGTATATTAGGGTATGATTTCTTGTCTCAGAATTGTAATGTTGAAGGCCCAAACAAACGGTTAACTTTCCGCGAGGTAAAATTTGACAAAGGCAATTTCAGAATACCACTTTTTACAGGTGAGTCCACAATGTCCAAAGAAAAGGTCCATATAGATGTCGCCCCGGCACAGATTGAAACATCTGTACCTAAGGCTAAAATTGTAAGTGGTCACGAGGACGGACGAACACCTCTGAACCAAAACTTGGAAACCGAATTGGAATATAAAAAAGAGACTCAGAGAGAAATTTATATCCCGGCAAGGTCGAAAAAATTGGTGCAGTTAGAAGTGACATTCAAACAAGATAGACTCTGCTTGTCGCAAGAACTAAGCGAAGGAGTTTATCTGGGAGGTTGTCTGGTCAGGCCAGTCGAAGGAAAAGTAATCGTTCCAATCCTCAACACTCAAGTAACGGACAAAATAATCAAACCATTTACCCCCACAACTAAACCACTGGAAGAATACAGTGTAATAACCTTGTGCGAAGAAGCTGAAAATTTAACTAAAGAAGCGGAAAAATATTCCGACGATTATATGAAATGTTTATTTAATTTAAATACAGATATTAAAAATAATCTTTATATATAAAACAAAGCCGTGTTAGTTACACCATTTATAACTCAAGAACGGCTGGACCGATTTTTATGATCTTTGATTTGTTGGATTTGTCTCTGCCCCGAATAGCAGAATAGCTATTAAAATATTGGAAAAATTTAGGAAAAAAAAAATATGAAGAAAATTCATTTTCTCCAGAGATGCAAACCGGTTTCTTTCAACCGAACCGAAACCACTGAACCATCGAAATTTTCCGTACAAAAACCAAAACCAAAACCAAACCACTTTTAGAATGATTCGGTCGAACCAAACCAAAACCAAACCACTTTTAAAATTAATACTTGAACCGAACCATAAACCGAAATTTTTCTATTGGTTTATGGTTCGGTTCAACAGAAAAAATTGTCCTATAATTTACATTTTCCTTTTAAAAAAACAAAAAAGTCTACTACATTTTCTTATAAAAACGATGGTTAATCAACATTCAACAGTTTGCAAGTTTTCAAATTTGTTTTTAACGAGTAATCAAATACGACATAGTTTTTCATTTAGTGAAATCATAATTAAAATAAAAACAGAAATAAACACAAGAAGGAAGAATATACTTAAAATTAAAAGATGTAAAATTCATATCTAAATGACAAATGTAAGCAAGTCTGTATATTTTTGCGTTTAATAATAATTTTTTTAGTATTTCCTAAAAGAAAATGTCGGGCAACAAAGATAAAAACTACCCGGTTTTTGAAAAATTTGTTTGTGATTCAATAACAAATAACAGTAAGTACAATGAATGCTGCATTGTTATGACAAATAATCACCCAGAAAATTTAATGCGGCATCTTAAAAAAAGTACTCCGAATCCTATGACATAATTGACACGAAGCGAACAAAAAACCAGCTGAAAAAAATTTGCCAAGCAAATCTACATTGGCTTCCCTCGTTTCTGTCACAACAACTAAGAAAAAAGACATATTAGTTCAGAACCAAAACCAAAACGAAACCAAAACCAAAACCAAAAATTATGTAGTCTTTAAACCAGAACCAAAACAAAACCAAATTTTGAAATATTTAGAAACCAAAACCAAACCAAAAACCAAAAAGAAGGTTTATGCTTAAAGCAAAACGGAACCAACTGTAAAAAAGTCTTGGTTTGCATCTCTGATTTTCTCATACATTTTGTATGGAACAGCTGTTTTGATGATAACTCGAGAATGCCCCTCCTTTTAAATACAATGGATGTGTGTTTTTCCGCAGTAAAAGCTATATAAATTCCAACCAATCTTTATTATTTGTAATAAAAAATGCCTTCTAGATATTTTCATCAGGCCAGCATGTCGATGACAAAGATGTCTGAACTTCAAGAGTGTGGAAAAGAGAAATAATTATTAAGTACGAAGATTAAAAGAGAGAAACAAGCTTCTAATGCTAATTACATTAGTAACGTGCTTCTTTATTTCAACCTTCTTGCTTCAAAATTATTTTTCTTTTTCAGACACTTGAAGTTAAGACGTCATTGTCATCTACATGCTGGCCTGATGAAAATATCAAGAAGGCATTGTAATAAACAATTCTATCATTTATGCAACTAATAAGAATGGCTATTCATATAGGAACTAACTTTAAAATATTTGCAAAATACATAACAAAAGCTTTCTTCTGCTTTAAAAAAACCGCGTGCTTATCAAAAATAATCTCGAGGCATAAGGCCGAAATACATTGAATGCAGCAATGCAGCAAAAACGCATGCAGCAAATTATGATTTTCAATCTTTGTATATAAAACAAAGTCGTGTTAGTTACACCATTTATAACTCAAGAACGGCTGGACCGATTTTTATGATCTTTGATTTGTTGGATTTGTCTCTGCCCCGAATAGCAGAATCTTTATATATAAAACAAAGTCGTGTTAGTTACACCATTTATAACTCAAGAACGGCTGGACCGATTTTTATGATCTTTGGTTTTTTGGATTTGTCTCCGCCCCGAATAGCAGAATAACTATTAAAACATCGGAAAAATCCACGAAAAAAAAGTTGATGAAGAAAATTCATTTTCTCATACATTTTGTATGGAACAGCTTTTTTGATGATATCTCGAGAACGGATTGACTGATTGCGATGAATTTTTTTTACTATTCGTCTCGGCCTCGAGAAGTTTCCTCGCGCATTGTTAAAGTAAGAAAATCATAAAAAAGAAAGGGAAGAAAATTAAAATTTTTCATTAGAACGAATGAAGTAACGTATAAACCAGAAATCTTTTATTTAATAATTGTAGCAAGCGATGGCGTAAATAGTCTTATGGATTTTAGACTAAAGAAAGAATGAAACAAAGAAGCAATCGGAATTTTTTTTAAGTCAATTTGTGTAAACAAAAACCACGCGTTTCCTTATACTTTTAGGCACCAATATGGTTTTCCCAACACTTTTCAAGTATTGGTGCATGTATAACAAGCATTTTTCATAACCACCTGTTTATCTAAGTAGAAGAAAGCCTTTTATTACGTGTATTTCAAATATTTTAAGTGTTAGTGCCGGTATGATTAGCCATTCTTATTACATAAGTTTTGGTATTACTTATTAAAGCTAAATTCATAGTTATCTCTGTTGCACTAACGTCATGAAATCTAACAAAATGATGGATAGCTAAAAAGATGATGGCTTGAATTTATATATCTTTACTGAGAAAAACCACACATCCATTGTATTTGAAAATAGGGACGGAAGCAGAATTGGCATATTTACACAAAAAAAGCAAAAAAAGGGATTTTTAAACCTTCAAAGATATTCACTTTGTGAGGTTATCAAATTTGCGCATCGATAAATGTTCCATTATGTAATTTTGAATTGTGGGATTATTTTTCCAGTGTTATTTACAATGCTGCGAGTCAGGAAATCTAATCTTTTACAAGGAAGCCGTAATCCGTAGACTTCAGAATATTACGAATCAATCCACTGCAGATGAACAAGCAATCGCATAAAAAGAGCGCCGCGTTAGTATGGCCGACTTCGTGCTACACAAATACAAGAACAAAGAGAGGCAATACATAAAGCGGCTCAGTTGGCAATGAGAAATCATCGAGCTTATCGCACAGATCAACAACGTGATAATCTTCGACTCAAAGGAAAGGTGAGGAAGTTCTCATTGCGAGAAATCCGATCATCCCAACCGAAATGCCATTTGAGATTAAACGAATTCAATTTCCGATCAACAAATTACAAGGCCAATCCTAGAGTGTTTGTGGCCTGAATCTAGAAAATGAATGTTTCTCTCACGGTCAATTTTATCAAAGTATAACTATGATAAAGTGCAGAAAGCTAGCGAAGTAGCAAGAAAAACACGTGGCAATAAGTGGGAAAGAATAGGCAAGAGTACATATTGTTTTCATAGGCAAAATCCATCAGGAAGAGGGAGAATGAAACGTTCTTAAAAAAACGCATGGAATCTTATAAATTACCCTAGGAATCTTAAATAAGGGACCAAATCTTATAAATTTCCCACACATATCAAAATAAAAAATTATCGCCAAATTTTTTTGTGGTGTGCGTGCATTTGTATATAAATTTCTGCCTGTGTTTTTTTGTGTACATTTTCAAATTACCCAAAAGTGAGAAGTGGGATGTTTTTTAAAATAATGTTTCCCTTTCACCCATACTCAAAATTTTTAGTTCTACCTATATCAGCAGTGGATAGAAAATTGTTGGAAAATGGACAGCCAAATTTTGAGAAATGGCAGTACGGTAAGGATAGGAAGTTTCCCGACTTTATTATTAGTTACGCTTTGATTTTACGTAGCACGTTCACGAGTCGGCAAACTCTATCCACATTGGTCGTTCTCGCACCTGATAACAAAACGAGAAATGTCGTATATCACAAGGTGCTTCAATGAAAGGGCGCAACCCATCTAGCAAATAGTTAACAGAAAGTAGTGCAACAATGCTACGCGAGTCATTTCGGTTCGCTTCAATAAAGCAAATGTCTTGATGCCACGTGAATTAGATTCATTTCAATGTAATTAAAATACAGTTCATTTCGATTTTTGTACATTTATTGAACTTAATTCATTTTGAGTATTCATTTTTTATCTTAACAAAACACTGAATTTAATTCAGCTAATAAGTTAACACAACATTTATTGATTCTGAGGCGGTACGAAGTTCGCCGGGTCAGCTAGTAACAGAATAAAAGTACTCAAACAACACTTAATTCTGGATGAAAGCGCGACAATTGAGGAGAAAAACTCCATAATTCAGTATTGTGAGGAATACAACGATATATTCCACTTACCCGACGATAAGCTTACTTATACTAACTCATGCGAACACACGATCCCAATCAAGCAAGACCAAGCATTGGTGAACCAAAAAATGTATCGCTTGCCAGAAAAACAACGAGCAGTAATTCAAGAACAAGTCCAAGAAATGCTAGAAAACGAAATAATTACACCGAGTAAAAGTCCGTGGAACTCACCACTACTGGTAGTACCGAAAAAGAACGGACCAGATGGAAAAAAAGATGGAGAGTTGTACAATCGGCGGTGCATTCCCTTTACCACGCATCGAAGATATTTTGGATCAATTGGGACACTCAAGGCATTTCACAACACTAGATCTTGCTAGTGGATACCATCAGGTTTTGGTTAATAAAGAAGACCGAACTAAAACCGTATTCAGCACCCCTTTTGGTCACTACGAATTTCAGAGAATGGCGTTCGGGCTCACGGGAGCGCCTGCAACTTTCCAAAGACTTATGAACCATGTACTATCAGGACCACAAGGTTTTTTGTGTTTCGTTTATATGGACGATATAGTTATATATGGAAAAATTTACTTGAGCACAGCATCAAGTTAGATTCAATATTTTCCAGGTTAAGAAATCATAACTTAAAGCTTCAACCTGAAAAATGCAATTTTCTTCGGAAAGAAATTGTACATGTGGGACACAAGTGCTCACCCGAAGGAGCATTACTAGATCCATATAAAATAACATGCGTTCAGGATTTTCCAATACCAAAAACTATCCGTCAAGTTTAGTCATTCTTAGGACTAGCAAATTATTATAGAAAATTCATACCCGATTTTTCAAAGATAGCAAGAATATGAAATTTAAATGGACCGAGCAGTGCGAATTGTCTTTTAACTGTCTAAAAAAATCTTTAAAAACACCTCCACTTCTTATTTACCTCGATTTCTCGAAACTATTTACACTAACTACAGATGCAAGTAATGAAGCGATAGGAGCAGTTTTGTCACAAGGCGAAGTAGGTAAAGATAAGCCTATTGCTTATGCCAGTAGATCTCTTAATAGAGCCGAAAGAAATTACTCTACGATAGAAAAAGAACTATTGGCAATTGTATGGGCGGCAAAAAACTTTAGGTATTATCTTTACGGCCGAAGATTTACTGTGTATACCGATCACAAACCATTAAAAGGCGTGTTTAATATAAAAGACCTTACAACGCGTTTAGTGCGATTTCATCACAAGCTATCAGAGTATGATTACCAGATTGAGTACAAAGCTGGAAAATACAATACTAACGCTGATGCGCTTAGCCGAATCCCCCCACAAAAATAAGATCAGTTAATAATGATAAAATATAAGTAGAAAAAGCAATACCCATTGACGAAAAATTAGAGCAAGTTAAAATTAGTGAAAAAAAATACGCCATTATGGAAAATTTATACAACAAAAATTTTGAAGAAAAAACATCAGCCATTAGCAAAAACACATATAACAACAAAAAAACAACGCGAAATAATTTTGATAAACAAATGGCCATCAATGAAATTTTATCTGACAACAACAATGCAGTACAAAATAATTTAATTGAAAAAACATCGGCCATCAATGAAATAGTACGCGGTAACAAAAGCGATGTTGTAAATGAAGTTAATACAATTGAACTTGAAATTGGGTGGGAACAATTGTTCTTGGACAAAAATCGGGAAAAAGCTACAAACGAAATAAAAAACAAAAGTTAAAGAGGTATACATGCAATAACTAGAAAGCAAACCACTACAAAAAATGCGGAACAAGTAGAAAAGGTTGAAAAAATAGAGAACAAAACTGGCACAAAATTGGAAAATACGAAAGACACAATAATTAATTTAAATAACTCCGACCAAAGCAATTTAATAGACAATGACTCAGAAATGTCATATAGTTATTCAGAGTCAGAAGATGAAGGTCAAATAGAAGTTCTAACTGACCCAGCGGATATCAAAACAATCTTTAAGGCCCATTATGACTCACCTTTGGGAGGACATGCCGGAGCACAGAAAACATACAACCGAATACGGAAAAATTACCAGTGGAAAAACATGCTCCAAGACATAAGCGCGTATATTCAGAAATGTGTTAAATGCCAACGAAATAAAAAAGGTAGAACTTCAAAAATGCCGATGAAAATTACAGATACGGCGGATAAACCTTTCGAAAAAGTTTATCTAGACCTTGTAGGACCATTACCGATCTCTCAAGAAGGCAATAAGTATATACTGACTTTCCAGGATGACCTAACAAAAATTCTTGATTGTGTAGCAATACCGGATGGAGAAGCCCTTACGGTGGCGAAAAATTTCTACAACCGAATTATTTTAAAATACCGGAAAAATTAGTTACAGATCAAGGAGCGAATTTCACGAGCGAACTCTTCAAACAGCTATGTAAAATGCTCCACATCAAAAAAATGCAAACAACAGCATATCATCCGCAATTAAATGGAGCAATAGAAAGATCGCATGGCCCATTAATTGAGTACCTCCGAAATATGGTGGACGACAACATCGAGACGTGGGACCAATTTTTAGGTGAGGCGGCTTTAGTACACAACCACACCCCACACACGGGCAGCAAATTTACACCAATACACGCCCTGTATGGATACCATCGTGCAATTCCAACCACGTTAACAAAAACACCAGGGCCCATATACAACGATGATTATTGTAACATAATAAAATACAAATTGCAAAAAATGCATGCCAAAATGAAGGAAAATTTAATTAGAGCAAAAGAAAAATCTAAGGAATACTGCGAGAAAAATTCAAAGGTAATTAAATTTCATGTGGGAGACCGAGTTCTTCTGAAAAACGCAGCAAAGCAGAATAAACTATCTGCAATATGGATGGGCCCATACGAGGTAAAGAAAATAAATGATGATCTTAACACAACAATACAGATCGGAAAAAAATTGAAAAGAATTCATAATAATAGGATCAAAAAATTCTGATTACCCTAAAAAATATTTTTTTTAATTCATTATTTATCACCTAGGTATAAAGCAACATATTTTATTTTTTTTTATTCAACTGACCTACGTCTAATACAATTTTTACGAAATATGACACAAAAAAAACACAGTTTTTATTACAGCACGAGTAAATGTTTGGTCTTTTCAAATTTTGAAAAGTATGCACTTTCTTTGTGCATAGAGTTTATTAAAAATATGTATTTTTTTTTAGGTATTTTTATAATTTTATGGGTTTGATTTTGTTTCTTTATACTCATATTTCAGAAATCAAGTTAACCAAAATGAGTAATTTCATATTTGCCATACTTTTCGTAACTCAAGCACTCGCACAGATCCAAATACCATAGCTGAATTCAACGGGTATTATGTTTGAATCAATAGCAAATTCAGTTACTTAACAAAAGAGATGGACTGTATACACGCAAGTGAATTTAAACCCAGAAGATGAAACTCTGTCATTCCTTGCGACTGTAGATACTAAAATAAAAAATTTGTGTTTATTAGCGGGTGGAGAAACAAATGCGTCATGTGCATACTGGCATGAAGAAATTAAAAAAACCACAAGTAAGATACAATCACAAATCGATGCGGTAAACTACTTTAATATACACCGAAGACAAAAAAGAGCTTGGTTCAACATAATAGGAACCGGAATGAGAACTTTATTCGGCACAATGCCTCAGGATGACGCGGACGATATCTCATCAAGATTGAGGGTATTACAGGAACACGATAAAGAAAACCTACATATAATCCAGAAGGAAGTCACCGTCGTGCAGTCAGCTTTTAATAACCTGAATAAGGCAGTTACGAATATAACCATACAACAAAATCTTCTCGAAGAAAGATTTGAGCGTTTTTCAAATAAGTTAGTAGCAGAAATACATTCGCTTAAAAAAGAATTACAAATTTTACACATTCATACCGAAATGAATGAATTACTAATTTTTACTCTACACCTCCTCCAACAAATATATATACATTTAAATGAATATGAGAGGTCAGGTGAGGCTGAACTCGGAATGAGTTTAAATAAACTTCTTTGTGCGAGCACGAAAGTAAACGATGTAATCGGTTCTGAGTTAAAACAATTCTAATTTATTGAAATATTATTACATCATAATAGAAAAAAACATTATGTGAAAGATAACTAGATTCTAATATTATATTTAGATGTCAGTGGATGCGAACTAGATTAAAATGTTGTATTCAGACGACGGTGAATACGCTCCTCACATGGCCATCCTCCGGAAGATTTGTTCCTCTCAAATCGCAATGTTTTTGCTATAGTGTGAGTTCTTGTAAATCTTCTATTTTCTGCTTCTTGACTTGACTCGGAGCCTTCAACTATGTTGTCTGGGTCGATAAAGTTAGAGTTTGCTGGTGGACTGTCATCGGTAAAGGCATCGGTGGAATCGATTTCAAAGTTTATCTCATCTTCACCATCTCGTCGGAAATATTTTTTGATTTGCCCTGTATGTACGGTACGATATATTCTTTGGTTGTGTTCATTCGTTTTGCAAATTTTAAAAATATTGTCATCCAAAATTTCATCTATTTCGTATGGATCCTTTTCATATTCTGGACTAAATTTGCTTGTTTTTACTGGCGTTTTTGCTAGTACAAAATCTCCAATCTGTAGTTCTACTTCTCTGCGATGAACATCAATGTGATTCTTTTGGTAATTTTGAGCCTTTAATAAATTTTGATGAGCAATTAACTTGTGTTGCATACGAGTTTGGATTTGTATTTCACGATTGATATCGCATTCGACCGCTCCCAAGAATGCTTCGTCTCGAAGCTTAGGCTCGAAACCATGCAATAAATAAAACGGTGAATCTTGCAGGGATGATTTTATGCTTGAATTGATGGCAGTCTTAATGTACATTGCTGAAAAATGTTTGGACTCAGGTGTGACGAGCTTTTCCATCACATCGTCTATGTGTGATGGTAATTGATAATTTTTGAATTTAGAGATGAATAGTCTATGGTTGGTCTTCGAGGTGTACTCGGATGAGTTGGTTGGTTAACAATAACAACTGGAGATGCGTAATCGGATTGAGAGTTTCTTGCTATGCCTAGGTTTTTCCAGTCTTCTACAGTTTTGTTGATAAATTGGCGATTGGTCCAAGAATATCTGTGTGGCGATTTTCTTACAGGATTCTCATCTGTTAGTTCCATGTAGTGTTCACCTATTTTGTAATGACTAATTAGCTTTTCTTCTATTGAAAACGATTCTAGATTGTTTTCGATTGTTGTTTTGAATTTTTCTATGTCGTGTGGAAGCACATGATGGTCGAATTTTTTCGCTTGACCATCTATTTCTGCTTTTAAGGTTTGTGGAATGACTGTAGATGTTGTTGTCAAAATGCATGTATTAATTTTGTTTCTGTGAATGTTTGGTTTTTGGAAGTAGTTGGTTGTTGGACTATTTTTGAATTTTAATCCCCGTCGTTTGATTTCATTATGTAGAGCATCTATAGTATATTCTTCTAAGTATTCTGTTGATTCGAATGTTTCGAAAAATGCGGTTATTGCGGACATTTTGAATTAAATATTTTTTTATCGGAAGAAAATTAATTTTTTAGTAAATATGTTGATTTTCTTGTGGCTGTACCGTCTGCGCCATATGAGAGGTCAGGTGCGGCTGAACTCGGAATGAGTTTAAATAAACTTCTTTGTGGGAGCACGAAAGTAAACGATGTAATCGGTTCTGAGTTAAAACAATTCTAATTTATTGAAATATTATTACACCATAATAGAAAAAAACATTATGTGAAAGATAACTAGATTCTAATACTATATTTAGATGTCAGTGGATGCAAACTAGATTAAAATGTTGTATTCAGATGTACAGTGAATACGCTCCTCACAATGAACAATTCGCAATATTATCTTGATTGCAGCAACATAAACTGCACCTTTCGATACTTTCAGCTGAAACTCTAACAAAATTACAATCAGAAATTGCTAATCAAACTGGCGCTTTACATTTAGATTTTCCCACCTTAACTCAGATCATAAAGGTAGACGCGGAACATCTCGAAAACGGAATCTTGATACGAATTACATTTCCAATCCCATCCAGAGACATATATACTCTCAACAAAATCTACTTATTCCCGACCGAAACTAACAACACTAATTTTATAATTTTAAACACACAGACTATATCCTCAATAATACAAAAAAGGGATCCTCAATCGAATTAACCACCTCTGAATTCAACTCCGTTTGCCAAGAGATATTACTGAATCATTTCATCACTCTGTACCTATGCAAGATAACACAACCTCGAGAAATAAACCTTTTTAATTCAAAATGTTTTCCAAATTTATTAATAAAAAATGCGTTGTCCACTACAAGTTGTGACTATAAGATTCTCAAACAATCACCGGATATACTAACAAAACTAGTAAGTGCGAATGTTTGGTTATTTTCTTTCCGAACATTGCGAACGTTGACAATCCAATGCGCAGACGAAAATTCGCATGACAGATTAATGGGAAATGGTATCTTGACTTTACTATCAAATTGTATATATATATTAGACGACCAGGAACTTCCATTCGAAGGAAATACAGAATTCAACTTACCGATACATCAACCAGAATATACTACCATTATTTATATTAGACACAAAATTGAATAACGACGCGAGGAAAGATTCTTTGACAAAAATCCATTTTAAGTCCCATCAATCCCTAAACGCTAACTTATAAGAAGCAGGCAAATCTTTGAAAGAATTCAGTGACGAGCTTCAAAAAATCGAAACTGACAGAAAGAACAAAAAAAATACAAATATAATCTACGCAAATAGTAGCATTATCGCAATTATTACACTAATCATAATATTGGCAATAATAAGAATAACACTGCGAAGGAAAAATGTTAAGGAACCCAAAGCAAAAAACAGTGTACCTTTAAATACGGTACAGATACCTCTAAGCAATTTCCCTCGCAGACCAGTTGTGAAAATAGAAGAACTGGATGTTAAACTAACCCAAATACATTCACCTATGACTGAACAAAAGAAAATGAATATAGCCCCTCCTCCGCCACCAATGCCTGCAACAGAGGCAAAGAAAATTGGTCGAGTTAAACAGATTTGCGAAAATCTGAATGAAAAACAGAGAATTAAGGAATCTCTGGAAAGTCTAAATTAAAAACTTCTTCGCATGATGCTTGTTTATGTCCTATTTTGTTTTTCTCTCTTCACATGTATCAATATTGCGAATCGAGATGGTACAATAAAAAATTATATATGTTTATATAAATTCCTTTTTATTTTTTATTTTTTTTAAAAATAACTCATGTATCGTAGGGAATTCCCCAAAAACAAAAAAAAACCAACAAACGCACATTGAAATTTTTTCTATGCAACAGAACGCATTTTCAATACTTAAAAAAAAAAAAGAGAAACAGGCATAAGCTAAAAATGTCGTCTAAGCAAAAAATGTAACAAAATCAATATTTCTATTCTTGCAATAAAATAAAATTCTTTTTTGTTGTTGCAAAAATAAAGACAATAAAAACAAAAAAAAGAAGAAAGACAAGACGATGACGCATGTGAATAAAAGAAACTTTCAATAACAAAATATAATACCAAGCAAACAAAAAAAAACCCAACAACAAAAATATGTATTTTTCATAAGAAGTCTTGGTTTAAATGGACTAAATGAATTGAAATTCGACACCATCCTAAATTATTTAATCAACATCCACATATAGGCTCAAACAAGGGCATTAACCGGTAAAAATTGAATTAAAAATGGCAATAATAACAAAAAAAAATGAAAATAAGCACATTTCTAATTTAACTGAAATAAGTATTAAATAATAATATCTATTGCAATGTACAAAATTATGTTTGCAAAAAAAAAGAACCCCAACTATGTTAATAATTAAGATAAACTAATATTTATACAAATAAGTACTTTATTAAGCCAAACATTTCTCTTTAGTATTAAGTAATATATAGTAGTTATACATACATGAATCGATTTCTGGCACTTTTGTAATCGTTCGCAAATTATTAAAACACAAAAAAAAATGTTTTTTTCCTTTCAACAAAGTCTAATCCTTTCTTTGTTTAAAGGTAAAAATAATTTTTTTTGGGGAAAATATGAAGGGGTGTAATGTAATAAAACATTACAAATACCCCTCGTAATTACAAACTGCATTACGCAAATCAATATGATTGTTTTAGTGACACATTTTCGGAACATGTTGAAGCAACATGGAAATATGCCGAAAAATCATATTTCAAAACCAAAAATTACTGTAGACATTTTTTCGGCGAAAGTTCTACTTTGTGAATGAAAAATAATGAATTGCGAAATGCATTAAAATTACTTGATGCATTTCGAAACTCATTATCGGCAGAAAATTACATTGATTTTGTAATACATGTTATTGGCATGAATTATGAAATCAATGAAAACATTCTAGAAAGAAAGTAAACCAGAACTATTGCATAAATGTTCTGCGACCTAAAAAATAATGAGTACAAAGTATGAATTTTCTGCATATAAAAATACTGGCTTTGAATAACCAAAAAGTTCAGTTCTAAAATATCCGGTACGCGGTAATGACTTAAAGTAAAGTCGTTACGTTTAAAGTAAGTTCGCGAAGAAGAAACAGATTTTGTGTTAAAAAGAGTTTTAGCCTATCGAAATAAAGTTTGTAAGACCGGAAAAACGGTTCGACGAGAAAAAAGGTTTTACGTTGTTAAATTAAGTTTGCGAAGAAGAAACAGATTTTGTGTTAAAAAGAGTTTTAGTCTATTGAAATAAAAATTATAAGACCGAAAAAACGGTTTGAAGAGAAGAAAGTTTTTACGTTGTTAAATTAAGTTTGCGAAGAAGAAACAGATTTTGTGTTAAAAAGAGTTTTAGTCTATTGAAATAAAGTTTTTAAGACCGAAAAAACGGTTTGAAGAGAAAAAAGTTTTTACGTTGTTAAATTAAGTTTGCGAAGAAGAAACAGATTTTGTGTTAAGAAATAGGTTTGTAAAGTGAGTTTAAGGAATTGAGCAAGGAAAATAAGGTATTTAAGAAAGGAGTTGAAAATTGAAACCTTTGGAAAAGTTAGAATATTCAAAAAAATTGTGTATTTAAATAAGTTACCTCAAAAGAAGTTAAAATATCTAAAAATCTGTAAAGCTAAATAGCTCTCATTTAAAAACCTTACAGTGTTCTTAAAAGTTTAATAAATCGCATTTAATAGAAAATAAAAGAATTGTTTTTTTTTATTATTTAAAAATCCTAGTGAATAAATTGAAGTGAGTGCCAGGAGAACCAGGCAGCAAGGAGGAAATTATGTAAGTCCTATTTATATTAAGTAAATTCAAACACCACCCAAGCGGCAACCCTTCCACACAACACACCTTCCTTGAGTCCAGGCATAAGCGAATTTTTTTGGGCTTGCGCACTAAGACTATAGGTGAATTCCAAGCGCTTATGCTTTCCTTTATCACACCCATGCTTAGCATTCGATCTAGCTCCGCGTATATCAGCTTCTGGATCGCTGGAGACTCAGGGGAGTGGCGCTGTTTAATCGGTTCTGCATTACCAGTGTGAATTATGTGTTTTTCTATTTGGGTTTTACCGAGTCCCAATTTATTAAAGGACGGGAAACATGATTTAACATTTTCAAGACGGATCCGTTGTTCTCATCTAAGAACATGCATGTTCGGATCTTCGATGACACCTTCATCAATCGAGCAAACCTGGGCAAATAGAAGAGGAGCTATTTCGAAGCTCTTCCGGAAATCAACTCCTAAATAAACAGTCCGAGTGAGTCCTGGCACGATGTGAAATTGAACGTCCTTTGTTACGTTTTTATACGTAACTGGTAGGGAAATATTACCAAGGACAGGTTGGGACGTTCCATCAGCTGTTCGGATTTCTGAAGACCTTTTTACAAATAATAGGTTTTTCTTCTGAAGGAACTCAAGTGATCCTGCTCCCAGGCAAGAGACACTAGCACCACTGTCTAGCAGTCCTAGTAACTGGTCACCAGCGATATGTACTTATGCGTAAGGCCTTATATCGTGCTTTTTGGGTAAGACTGTGGCAGCTAGATTTTTACGAATTAATTTACGTTGTGCGTATCTTTCTCTACACGACAATATGTGTTTTGAGGTTTTGGTTTCTGAGACTATTCCTAAAATTCGAGTGCGAGCTATTTCATATTCTATTTATCTTTGGTGTAGAGTTTTAATTGCGTTGGATATAAATGGTTTTGGCGAACAATCTACAGAGTTTTTTGTAGAATTGTTTTGGTATTTTGGGGACAGTGTAGTTTAGCAGGTGTTATTGTCGATTTTCCGGGTTATTTTTTGGCACTCGAGTTCTCCCGGCAGACATTCGGTGCTCCATTCGGATTCCCGAAGAACATTTTGGGCAAGTAGGTGTTGTCACATCTTTAACACCGCATTTGTAGCAAAATAGATTTCGATGTTGTTCTGGGCAGTTCCTAAAATTGTGACCGTTCCTATCGCAGTTCCAATACCTATCTTTTAATCGGTTTTCATTTTCTAACGCTTCAATTTTACTTCTATCAATTTTTGCTTCGACTTCTTTCGCAGAATCGGAACTGTTTCTTTCTGGTTCGAAATAAGGTTCTAGCTCATGGATTGCTCTTGTAGGAACTATTATTGGACGTCTAGATAAGTCGCGTATTATCGCTCCGCTTTGCGGCACGCTTCCCTAAGGCTCTCCAATGTATCTACGTTCATTGCAAAGATCAGACTGGCAACTCTATCTTTTACGTTACGTTTCATAATTAGTACAAACTCCTTTACCGGCATCGAATTCTGTAGTTGGTAGTACAAAGACGAAACATGGTTGCGAAAACTATCAAATGGTTCGGAACTTGCTGCTTTCGCATCAGAATTTGTTGGATGATCTCGTAATCCGAATCAAGACTCCGAAATTGTTTTACCAGTGCCTCACGGAGTGTGTGCCAATTGGTATCTGGGTTTCCTCTAAGGAATCTTCAATACCAATCCTCGGCAGCCCCCGTAAGCAGCACTTGGAAGTGGGTACAAATTTTGCTCCATGGCGTTCCGCTTCTCGACTTTAAAGTCTCGATTCGAAACACGAAATCATCAACTGTTATTCCTTGGTAATCACCCGAAAACCTAATACCCCATTTGTCTATGCGACATTCCTCAAAATCTGAGCGTTGTCCCGGAAACCTATTACTATTGTTACCCGGGGGCGCATAGTTATTATTGTGTCTATTTGGGACTGTAGGGTGTGATATTGTTCTTGTAGGAGTTGGTCAATTGGAGATTGACTGAGCTTGTGGAAGATTTTGGTTCAGTGCTTGACCTATGCTTTCGCGTACCGGTTCTAACAAAGCTGCCTCGCGTTCATGAAAGGCTAAGTCTACAAGATCTTTTAAGATCTTCATATTTTCGTCAGATGTAACGTGTGTATTTTCTTTTTTATTTGCGGTTAAAAAAAAACTTTCCTATGATGGAGGTAGTTGCTTTGACGCAGCACCCTCGCAATTAATATCCATGTTTTTATATTCTAGTGATAAATTTTTGTTTACACTTTGATGTTGATCGCTAGCGTTTAGACTAAAAGGCAGATGTGGTGAATGTTGCACCCTGCGTGGGTGTGGCGAGTAATCATTAAAATCGTGTATACTAGTTGAGATACAAGGTTTTGCTTGGTATGAGACCCTAACTCCCTTTGGGATTTCGAATGATCCTTATTCTTTGGCTTTGCCCCTTTGCCAGTTTCCATCTTGTATTTAGGCTTTATTTACTTACTACCTGCTGATATAATTTTCCAACAAAAACTTGCAAATTGGACAAGGTATAAAACAATGACAGAACCGAACTTTTATTTTTTTAGTTATTTATTTATTTATATTTGGATAAGCATACTCAAATAACAGAATGAAATCTCAAATATTATATTGCTAAGAAAATGTATTTAATTTAGTTTATATCTGTTTATATTGTATTAATATCCAATATTTATATATATATTCATATATCTAAATATATAGTTTTTCTTTTTTATTGATATTTGTGAGGAGAATGAAGTGAAGAGGGACGGCATATAACGACGATTGAATTTTAAATCCAGTAAGTAGGTGAACATCGACATGGACATGGATAAATAAAAATAAAAAAAAATTTCAATGTCTTTCCTTCAGATATGTTTTGGGTAGAATTTGCATCTTCATTTAGTATCTAGTGTGGTAAGACTCGAAATATTTTGATTTACTATACCTGTAATATGTGGGCTGTACCAAATCAGACTGATGAAACAAATTTACTGAAAGGACTTCTTGGAGAATACGATCAAATTGAACGCTAGTTGAGCTGGTGTTACGACCTACATTACTGCGGACTTCCATTAACCGGTTCCTCCATCGATCGTAAAACGCATATTAAAATGAAATGTATCGAAACGGAACGTCATACTGTTGTTCATAATAACACAGTATGCGACTCATGTTTTCTTACATTTGAACTGCAATGATCTGTAGTCGAACAAAAAAAATTCTCTTTTTTTTATATAAAAATAATGTGAAATGGAAATAGGTGTTCGTGAGACAAAGAAAACTCAGTGGTAGCCGTGTAGGCAAAACTTGGTGTTATTTGGAACCCTAGTGAGGACGTTGTCCTCAGTCTAAACCACTTACGTTGGGCGCCATTAATTTTACCGTCAGCCTGTTGGCCCTTTTTAATCCTAAAAGGCAGGCATTTGTCTTACGACAGAGGCCTGTGAAGATGAAGCGCTGATGGTAATAAAAGAAGGCAGCACGCCCAGCTAATTGCGCTGACTAGCTCGTCAGTGGGGTTGGTCATTACCATCCATCTTCAATGGAAACATAAAATTTTGCGTGCTTAAAGGGGCTGGCAAGAGGGGTTGGGAGGTGATTTCTAGTTTCACACCCTCTTAGGTCACCAGCGGGCAATATACAGAAAACAAAAAAAACAATTTGGGTATCATGTGGTATCATTGGAAATAAGTTTCGAGCGGAATGATTTAAACTCATTCCGCTCCGAGCCAAATAACTCACATGATCTTCTTTGAAACCATGGATTTCATCTGCGCCTCCCTTACCCCGTCTTCCACTCACCTCACTCCCCCATCAAATTTCGGCCTATTCTGCCATAGTTATTCCGTCAAACAAATCACAAAAAAATGAAAGGATCATATAACATAGTATATCATATTTTATTCAAAAAAAGCAGACGGACGGACGGACGGACATGGGGCTAATTATTTTTGACGAAACGGATTTTGCACTTATTTTCATCTTCCTAGCCCTTCTAGATCAAAAGTTAGGTTTTCGCACGATTATAGTACTTTTCTATAAACATTCGTTTATCGGGAAAGTAAAAAATTTAATGGATAAAGTCTACTTACAGAAATTACTCCACTAAGGCCTTTGTGCAGCAACCTGTTCACAAAAAAATTAAATGTATGCAACAAAATTTTAAAAGTTGTAAAAAAAAACAATTGATTTGAAATTTTAATTTATTTCCACGGTTTTCTATTAATGATATATTAGATCCATCTTTACTTTTGTTAATTTGAAAATTTTTCCTTATTTTTACTTTCCCGATAAACGAATGTTTATTGGAAAGTACTATAATCGTGCGAAAACCTAACTTTTGATCTAGAAGTGCTAGGAAGATGAAAATAAGTGCAAAATCCGTTTCGTCAAAAATAATTAGCCCCATGTCCGTCCGTCTGTCCGCTTTTTTAAATCATTAATAAAATCTGAATGGATGGTCCGATTTCCATGAAACTTGCACCATTTTGGTGTTGCATCAAATGCCAGATGGTGTTATTGTAAATTTTAGGCAAAATTAATATATGGGAACACTATTTGGTAACACTTTTTTTGTCTAAAAACGACAAAATTTTGTCCGCACAATTCAGACTAAACTGCTGGGCCAATTTTGATAAAATTTACACGGTTCATATATTTGATCGTAACTTAGATCTGGTTAGTTTTTGGGCCATATTTGACTATAGCAACACTGTCTAAAAATACATTTTGTCCAAATATAGGCTATTTTTGCACTTGTTGTAAAACCGAAACTGCTCGTCCAATTTTGATGAGATTTGCACAGTTTGTGTACTAAGATCGATATCAGAACATATTAACTTTTCAACGGAATTTACATCTGGCAACACTAATGCGCAAAACTTTTTGAAAAAATGTGGTGGTGGAAATATAGAAACTTCCCTAATTCGGTTAATAATAGTGGGATTTTAATGAAATTTCGAACGTACGTTTGGGATGGAGCAGCTGAAAAAATAAAATATGTCCACCGCGGTGGGGGGGTTGTGGAGGGCTAAAAAAGAAAAACTCTAATAATTCACTCAATAATAGGCAGATTATCTTTAAACTTGGTGTGTACATTCTGGATAGGGCAAGTGAGAAGATAGAAAGCATCTCCCCTCGGTGGGGGTTGCGGGAGGGTGAAATAAAAAACTTAATAATAATGAAATATAGAAACTTTCATAATTCGGCCAATAATAGTCGGATTGTAATGAAACTTCGAACGTACGTTTGGGATGGACCAGCTGAAAAAATAAAATATGTCCCCCCGCGGTGGGAGATTGTGGAGGGCTAAAAAAGAAAAACTTCAATACTTCACTCAATAATAGGCAGATTTTCTTTAAACTTGGTGTGTACATTCTGGATAGGACAAGTGAGAAGATAGAATGCGCCTCCCCTCGGTGGGATTTGCCGGAGGGTGATATAAAAAAACCTTAATAATTCGGCCAGTAACAGGCGGATTTTAATAAAACTTGGAACGTACATTTGGGATGAGCAAGCTGAAAAGATGAAATGTCTCCCCTCGATGGGGGGCTGTGGGGCGCTGAAATAGAAAAACTTCAAAAATTCACTGAATAATAGTATATACATTCAGGATAGGCCAACTGAAAAGATAGAATGCGACTCCCCTCTGTGGGGGTTATGGGAACGCAAAATAAAAAAACCTTAATAATTCCGCCAATACTAGTCACATTTCCATGAAACTTGGAATGTACATTTATAATAGGAGAACTGAAATTAATATTTGATTACATTATCGGGAAAGTTCCATAGTGGTCCGGCCGATATAGAGAAAATGTAAATTCACTACTATGGTTTGCTTTGCCCATTTTTTGTTTGTTTTTATTTCGTTTCCTTTCCTTCAAGGACTTATGTGTAGGCATCAAAATGTTGTGAGATAATTCCTATTATAGTTTGTAATTACATCAGCAGACACTTTTAGCTAATTTAAAGTTTTTTTTTTTTGAGTAGTAGTTTTTTTGTTTCCCAATTTAATTTTATATTTAAATTTTTGTTTTTAAATTTATATATGTAATTGCCATTTTCACCGGAAAATTTCATATTGATATTTTTAATTTATAATCAATCATTTTAATTTGTCTACTTTTAGGTTTTATAAATTTCTTCTTTTTTTTTATTGTAAAAGCAATTTCACTGAAAATTCATATCAGTGTTAATTTGCTGTTATCAGTTTTTATTTGCGACTAATTTAGGGTTTTATTCATTTATATATCTGTTCTAACTTAATAAGATATTCAATCTTCTCAGATTTAACAATTCACCAAAAAAAATTACATAATATTTACTTTCTGTACAATTCTGCCCACTTGATACAACTCTCAGAAACTCACTCCCCGCTACTAACCGACTGCAATTCTCAAAAAAATGTTATCAAAAAATCCCGGTTGACTTTTCTTTGTTTCTTTTTTTTTTAAATTTTAACTTTCAGTAATTCTTTCCAAAAAAAATTTTTTATTCCGTTTTTTCTCTTTTATTGATTTTTTTTGTTTTGGACACAGTGGCGTAGGGCATGGGGCTCACACGTCACAACCCAATGCCGAGACGACCCCAGTGCCCGAATGCTTCTACCGGAATATTCTTTTAAAATATTTAGTAATGCCGGATAAGCTAATAACCGGACAAGGTTCGAATTTCACCAGCGATTTGTTTAAACGTATATGCAAATTACATCACATGAAAAAGGTGCAAACTACTGCTTACCACCCCCAATCAAAGGGATCACTAGAACGCACTCACGGACCACTTATCGAGTATTTGCATACAATGGTCGACGAAAATATTGACACATGGGATCAATGGTTAACTGAAGCCGCGCTAGTACACAATCATTCACCACATAGCAGAAGTAAGTTTACACCAATTCATGCTTTGTACGGCTACCATCGCGGTCTACCCACAAACCTCACGAAAAAATCAGATCCAATATACAATTTTGATGATTACTGTAATACAATCAAATATAAATTACAAAAAATTCACACCAGTATGAGGGAAAATCTCATGAAAGCTAAGGTAAAATCGAAAGAGTACTATGACAAAAACTCGAGAAAAATAAAATTCCACGTAGGAGATACAGTACTATTGAGAAACGCAGCAACAAAATGCAAACTATCAGCAGTATGGACTGGCCCTTATCAGGTGCGAAAAGTTCATGATGACATAAATACTTCCATAAAATTGGAAAGAAGATGCGAAGAATTCATAACAACCGTCTAAAAAAATTCTAACCACACTGTCTAAAAAACTTCAAAAAATTCAGGAAAGACAACTTTACCCTACCTATTTATTATAAACAAAAATCCGAGATAATGTAAGGTACTAACCTAAATATTTCTTTTTATCTGTTAACGAACATTCTGCAAAAATTCATACCCAACCCTAAGCATATAGAAAGTATAATCTTTAAATCTCTACATACAATATTTCAAAATTAAGTCAAGTTCAAGTTTACCCAATTTTTTTTTTAATGGTAAACATTGAACATGATTTGTACCTATGTACATGAACAAAACCTGAGGAGATCTCAATGTAAATTAAATATATTTATATATATAGATTATTATATATATATAATATATAACCATTGCAGAACAACTTGCAGTAAAACACCAAATATGAAACTAAACAAAACAAAATATGACACCACCAAAATTTTGTTTCTCACATATTTTATGTACAGTCATACAAAGACGAAGCGAAATTTTGTTTTAATACTTTCGATACAAAATCTTCATAAAAAGAATTTTCCAAATTTAATCTTTGTTGACATGTGAAAAACTCTCCGTAGAAATCCTAAGGTACCATGTATAAGATATATTATAAATCATTTATCATTACTTTCTAATTTATCAGTTTTAATTGATAAATGTTTTGTTTCACTAATTTTGCCGGAATCATAGTCTGTGCATTTTTATAAATGTGGAACCTTTAATAGCATTCCTTTAATTTCCTTATAATATTGTTCATCCTAAACCGATTAAAAAATTTGGTTTCTACATTAAATACCTTTTCTCTAAGGTAAACAGATGCGCTTATTTGGCAGTACCATTATACATTTATTAATAAAAAAAAAGAAACATATAATCATTTTTTTAACGCAAGCTAGAGCTGGGCTCATTGAATTCTGAGTCTATCAGAACAAAACCGCAATACCCATAGCCCAGCCTACCAAAACTAATCACTTGTCCGGTTAACAAGTGCCACACGCACGGACCCCTGAGGTAGCTGGATCCGACCAGCACCTCTTCCCGACCACGGATCTCCACCTTGACAGACTAAAAACAAAAGAGAAACGGAATATATTAAAAAAAAGGCAACATGTAAATTTTTTTTTTAGACTCCTTACCCCGTTTGCACCATGACATGTGACAGTACACAATGTAGTGGTAACCCACCACTCAATGGCACCCAAACGTCACAATAGGGATTTGACCCCAAAGTGACAGGGCCATTAATGGCCCACTGCCTCCAAGTGTTCACACACATAACAGAAATTACCATAATATTTTTTTATTATTTTTCTTCTTATTTACTCCGATTCACTACAACGAATAAAACCTCACTAAGTACAGATTTAGAATGCCATATCCGGAAAATATTTCTCGAACATTTTCCCTGAAATTGGCTAATAAATTTTTTTTTTCATTTTTCGTCATATTTTAATAAAGGAATAAATTCATCAAAACGCAACATTCTCTCAACGATATTACAGTAGCACCTAGTTAAAACCCTAATTTTAATCGTGAAATTTTCACATTTTCATTTTGGATTGCAATTTTTTTTTATATATTTCTCTCAATTTTGTTATTTGGGACAAGAAACGAAAATACTCAGGCAGGTGAAATTCTATTCAAATCTCACCATTCTTTTAACACTGATCTGCAAGCAGCAAATAAATCATTAGAAGATTTCAATCAGGAGTTACTAAATGTGGAAAAAGAACGAAAAGCAAAAAATCATGAAATGATAACGTATACAAATAGTAGTGTCACAGAAATATCTATTTTTATACTGATTTTATTAATTATTTATTGCGTACGAAATAAAAGGACACCTAAATCGCCGAAACAAAATACGGCAACGGTAATCGCTCTGAATACTCTTCATCCACCGAGTAATATGCCACCAAATACAGAACCATCTACACGTCGAACTTTTAACACCCCCCCGCCAATTCAAAAATCAGAAACAAAACTTCAAATTACTCAACCTAAACTCATGAATATACCACCACCACCACCCCCAAAAATTCCGATAGGCAAAGTAAAGCAAATCTGCGAAAATATTAACGAAAAACAGAGGATGAGAAAATCAATGGAAAGTCTTGGGTAAACAGTAGATCTTACTGTATAAGTACATTCAAAATTTTTTTTTACTTTATATGCTATTTCAAAAATTCTTGACCGACTCAAATGATCTGAAATAAAATACGGGAAAAACAAAAATTGGCAAGAATATAAGTTGGAAATTTTAAACATTTTTTTTTATATAAAACAATAGATAATAGATAATAAAACCAAAAGTAACAGCTAGAAAATTAAGTATATAATTAAGATTGTATTCAAAAAAAATTTTTTTTTGGCTTTTAGACAAAGACGAATTTTTTGTTTGTTTGAATGGCGAAAAGGCAAAATTTTTTTTCGTTAAGGGGAAGGTATTGTTGTGGTACACCCAGTACATAAAGTCTTCCCGACTAAAAAAGTGTTTATTGATCCCTATATTTAGGTAGGTAGGTAGAGTAGGGGTACTACGTACAATACCAGGCACCTGAATGGGCCCATTGTGATCCCTACGAGACCAGGAATTACCCTGTTAGAAAACGTATTCCTCTTCAAAGCATTTAATTTTCCTACAAAACTTCATGAGACTTCCCATGTCAGTCGCCTGAAATTCTCGAAGAAATGGTTACCCAAAAAGTTGTAACGAGCTCGAGAGAGAGCTGAGCACTCGCACAGAATGTGCTTGATGTCCTCAGCCACTCTTATGTCTCCACAATATCGACAGAGGTTGGTTTGCGCCAAGCCCAGTCTTTTAGCATGCTTCTTCAACAGACAGTGTCCCGTCACTATCCCAATAATTGTCCGTAAATGATTCCTGTTCCAGTCTATTATGAGACTCGACTTTCTCTGATTCATTATCGGCCACAAACTTTTTGACACTTCGTGCCCACTAAGGTTGCACCATCGTGTGTTGGCTTCCCCAAAAATTCTATCCTTGATACGTGCTTTAAACGCAGAGAAGGAAGGCAATACGTCAGTGATTTCGATTCCTGAACCGTCTGCTCCTTCCTTTGCCGTCTTGTCTGCCGATTCATTTCCCTCGATTCCGCAATGGGCTGGAACCCACCATAATTTAACATTATTCTGAACGCATAGTGTCTTCAACACCTTGCGACACCTATTGACTATTCCCGAGTTTACAGCTACCGAACTAAGCGCGTTCAAGGCTGCCTTGCTGTCTGAGTAGATCGAGATATCCCTGGAGTATATCTTCTCCAGACTAGATGTTTCTGCAGCCTTTTGAATTGCCAATATATCCGCCTGGAAGACGTTGCATTCCAGTGGAAGTTTGAAAGATTTCTCTATACTGAGATCTTCCGAGAATACCCCCGAGCCTACGCCGTACTCTGTTTTAGATCTGTCTGTACAGATTCCAATTTCGCCTTCGATAGAGACCTTATTGTCATACCAGTCTGTTTTGTCCGGGTATGACATCCTGTAAGGGGTATCAAAGTCCAATATTTCCTTTATGGTGTCTGTTGCCACCTTGGACCGCTACCTAGTGTCCAGTTTAGGATCTTTCCATGACCTTTATCCAGTCTGTTGAGAAACCCATGGTTTCTTAGCCTCAGAGCACTGTTGCCCGCCGCTTGTTAAATGTACAAGTCGATTGGCAACAAATGCAAAATCGTATCCAGGGTTGCCGTTGGTGTTGTTTGAAGCGCACCTGACGCACCAATACAAGCAGACCGTTGAACGCTAGTGAGTTTCCCCTGTATATGTTTTTTGTTGGTGGCCTCCCACCAAACTAATGCCCCATAGGTTAGAATTGGCCTCGCTACAGCGATATAAAGCCAGAGCATTATGCTAGGCTTTAGCCCCTAATTTCTACGTACAGCCTTTCTGCATACACACAGAGCATTGTAAGCCTTTTTTACTCTGTTTTCTGTATTGATTCCCCATGCTTGCCTTTTGTCCAGCCAAAGTCCTAGAAATTTGACTTCTTCAGAGATATTCAAGGTGACTCCATCAAGCTTTGGCAGCCTGAACTGGGGCAGCTTGTACATCCTGGTGAAGAGCACTAATTCCGTCTTACTCGAATTGATGTTAAGAGCATTGTGGTCGGCCCATTTGCTGAGCCTGTTGAGAGCTGCTTCCAATAATTCGCTAATGGTGTCCAAAAATTTTCCTCTAGCAATTAGTGCAAGATCATCAGCATATGCTACCACTGAGATCCCACTATTACTGAGTTTCTTAAGGATGCTATCAACCACTAGAATCCAGAGGAATGGAGATAATACTCCCCCTGAGGTGTCCCTCTGGATACTCTCTTCCTTGCTTCACTGTCCCCGTAAGCTGCATTAATAAATCTACAGCGCAGAAGCATGTTGATCCAATCGGTAATTCCCCCTTCCACATTTGCATATTTTAGTGCGCCTATTATGGCTTCTCTGTTAACGTTGTTAAACGCTCCTTCGATATCCAGGAAAGCTACAAGAGCAAATTCTTTTTTGGTGATGCTATCCTGTATCTTACTAATGACTTCGTGTAAAGCCGTTTCCGTAGACTTATGTTTGAGGTATGCATGTTAGGAGTTCGACAGAGCCAATCCGCATACCTCTCTAATATAAGTATTGATCAATCTTTCCAATATCTTCAGAAGAAAGGATGTTAGGCTAATAGTTCTGAAGTCCTTTACCTGTGTATGGCTGATTTTTCCTGCCTTTGGTATGAAGATTACCTTCGTTTCTCTCCACATCCTGGGCACATATGCCATCCGTAGACAACTTCTGAAAATTGTCTGAAGCCATCTTTTGCCACTTCTGGTGCTTTTTGCACCATTATTGGCCTGATGCCATCAGGTCCTGGGGATTTGTATGGCATGAAGGATTCCACTGCCCAAGTAAGCTTAATACTACTCGTGATGGAGTCGATCTTCCGCCAGTTGAGCTTCCGCGCTGCCGGAAGTTTCTCTTCTTCCTCCCCTTCCAAGCTTCCTGGAAAGTGAGTTGCTATTAGGGACTCTAAAGCCTCTCGACTATCTTCCACCCATGATCCGTCCCCTCTCTTGATAAAGCTGGGGACGCTCTCCCCCTTTAAGTGTATTTTCCTTAGCCTTGAAGCTTCGCTAGTCTCCGTGATATCGTCGCAATATATCCTCCACGAAAGTCTTTTAGCCTTTCTGATGACATATTTGAATTCCCGTTTAATTGCTTTATGTACTTCCCAGTCTTCTACTACGTTACTCCACCTTGCTTTGTTGTAGAGTTTCCCGACTTTCTTTCCCTTGACCGTAATATCTTTGTTCCACCAGATAGGTTTTTGCCTTCTAGGTGGTCTAGATATTGGGCACGATTCACCGAAAGCTTTAATTACTCCATGGGTAAAGTAATTAACTGCTCTATTCACACCATTTCTGCATTTGATTGATCTAGGAGGCTCCTTGAGCCTATAGCTCAGTGAGTGCACAAAACCTTCCCAGTCAGTTTTTCTAGGGTTTCTAAAGGGCGTTCTCTTATCTGTTCTAGCCCTAATCTCTAACAGGATCCACTTGTTATCAGAGAGGGAGGGCTCCTGCGAGACCCTCCATCTACCTATTTCATATTGGGAAGTGTTATTTAATGTAATGTCTAAAACTTCCTGCCTATTTTTAGCTACAAAAGTTGGGTCATTTCCTACGGTACAAATTGTTAGATTTGATAACATAATGAAATCGAGTAGTAACATACCTCTTTCGTTGGTATCCTTACTTCCCCATTGTGTGTGGTGAGCGTTGGCACCACATCCGATAACCACCTCCCACGTGTTCCGTGCAACCAGCTGCCTTAAGCTTTCTGGAGGCAGGTCCGCCATCTGCCCGTCGTAAGGTAGATATGCCGAAACCAGGCACATGGGTTTCCTGTTCTGCTACTTCATTTCGCATACCACTGCTGTAATATCTTACGAGCTATAATTTTCCAAAAGAAAAGCTTTAACTGTATTTCTCAGAAGGATACAAGTTCCTACCTTCCCTTCCGATTTTTTGTAGAAAAGAGTAAAGTCTCTTACCTTTAGTCCTGATAATTGTTTCCTATTGTTGATCCAGGGTTCCTAAATTAAAGCCGCTGTGATGTTCTGCCTAGAGAGTAATTCTGCTAGGCAGGAAGTAGCCGTTCTACTGTGATAGAGGTTGATTTGTACCACCTCCATCACTGTTTACCGGCTCCTCGTGCTCAATCCCTTTAGTGTGGGCAGGTGGTTTCACGGCTGAGTGATAGAAGATAGTTCTGTCCGTGTTCCCTCCGGGGTCCCACTTTCAGTGCCTTCCATCCCTCAGCTTTCATCTCCATATTCTGATTTCTTAGCAAAGCTAAGAGCCTGTCCGGGGTGGTGTAAAGCTTGGAAACCCAAACCCATGCCTTCGGTATGACGTACCTGTGAAGGTCCTTTACAGCCACTGCTGTGATTTTGGCACCCTCCTAGATACCGCCAAGACCGCTGAAGAATTCTTTAAAGAATTTTGCCGAGGCATAGTTTCCACAGGCAACAATCTTATGTCCACCCTCCCAACCAGCGCCATCGAAGAGCAATTCCTGATCTTCGGCAGCTGACTCGTAAAAAGTCAGCATAGCCATCTGAAACCTCTCCTCGATTTTTGCCACTGGTCGAGAGTTAATCGGCCATCTGACTGCTGCTCGTTTACTACAGCCACACGCAACTTGCCCAGCTCTGCATTCACAGACCGGTTGCGTATCGCTGTAGACATCTTTTGTTTGGGCTTTTTAGCCTCGCCCTGCGTGACGTCATCCGCTGACCTGTCACCTTTGCCCTGAAAACGGTCACGTTTTGCCATAGCCGTTATGAAACCTTCCTCGTTTGATGATCCCCCAATGGGATCCCGAGGAGCGGCCTCTTCCTTCTCCACCACTTTAGCCTTATGACTGGCAAGAAAGCTCTTTAAGCCCTCGTCTCTAATTTGGCCCGTTCATACTACTCTTTCTGCCAGAGGCCGAGCACCTTGGGATCCATCCCACCGTACTTCTGGACCTTCCTATTGGCAGACGGGAGACGAATTCTAGCTTGTTGATAAGCAGACTTCTTGCCAGTGTCCCTATTTTCCTGCTCAGGCTCAAATAGCCAGGCAGCTTCCTTAATGCCTACAAGAGCGGATGGCATTTTTCCATCCACGCTTGAAGGATTGATTTCAGCAGGGCCAGACGGCATGTTTCCAGTCTGAGCTACTGCCTTAAGCACTTCCTCTTTCGCTTCTAAGAGCTCATCCTCTTCTTCTAGGGTGAGCGTTCTGCTGAAGATGACTTCCATCGAGTGAGTCGAATCCACCTCGCTGTTCCGGCTGCCATCTGCAGCAGAAGACTCCCCCTTCTCAATGTCTGTTTTTTTTTATTTCTGTTTCATTGTTCATTTTTTTTTTGGTCCCACGAATATGGCGAGAAATAATAGTCCACATCGGCAGAGCTCCCTTACCGATGCAAGGCACTTATACACTCAGAGGTTGCCTGTTATCTGAGGCCTCCGTTCATGACAGTATATCCCTACTGCCATTCATCCCATCAGCACGGATCGGTTAACACTTTGGGATTGGGGTTGTTTATCAAGGGTGTCTCCTCTAGATCCGCAAGTTTTAGTATAAGCAGGGGTACCACGTGCAGGACGTAGTTCTTCACTACGCACAAGATGTTTCCATACATCCTGAATCTAGTCGGTCTTGGAACTATATTTAACATATTTCGAAATTTAGTTTTTGTAAACGCGTAAAATTTTATTTAAATTTATTAATATATTTCGAAATATACACAATTTTGAAATATCTTATTAAAATTATTAATTTGCTTCGACATGATTCTTTCATGTCGAAATACAATAAAATTTGTATATTAATGAATTTTAGTATTGCGAAAATTAAATTAATTTTTTTCATACGAAATAATAAAAAAATTGCATACGCTAAATTTTTTCAAGCAATTATGTTTCTTCAAAGAATAATTAATTTTCGTTTATTCCACAAAAATTACTAATATTGTTGTCTTTCTTTTTCTTGGTAATTTATAAATAAAAATTAAAGTAGAAAATAATCCATTGATCGCGAAGTAGGGATTTCGTTGTTGACCGGTCGCGCTTGATAGATTACAGCAAAAAGGGAAAAGTAAACTGTTTATCACTCGTTTTGGTTCTGATAAAGATTTTGAATTACTTGTTTTAGTGTTAAAATAACAAAGGATGTAAAAGAGATCGAAAATTGAAACAAAAAGAAATATAGTTGAATTTGAATTAAGTGTTTAAGTGTTAAAATCAAAAAGGATCTAAAAGAGATCGAAAATTGAAGCAAAAAGAAATATAGTTGAATTTGAATTAATTGTTTAAGTGTTAAAATAAAAAAGGATCTAAAAGACATCGAAAATAAAGCAAAAAGAAATATAGTTGATTTTGAATTACTTGTTTTAGTGTTAAAATAAAAAAGGATCTAAAAGAGATCGAAAATTGAAGCAAAAAGAAATATAGTTGAATTTGAATTAATTGTTTAATTATTAAAATAAAAAAGGATCTAAACGAGATCGAAAATTGAAGCAAAACCAAATATAGTTTAATTTGAATTAATTCTTTAAGTGTTAAAATAAAAATGGATCCAAAAGAGATCGGACAATAAAGAAAAAAGAAATATAGTGGAATTTCTGAATTTGTATAGCTTGTATAAGTGGTAAAATAAAAAAGGATCTAAAAGAGATCGAATAAAAAAAAAATATATATGGTTTGAAATTATTTAATTTGTAACAAAATTTGTAACACAGGGGTAAGCGTTTTGATTTTCATTTCTATATACATATACATGTCGGTTTCCGAGTGTTTTGACCTCCGGAAAGTGAGATACGTAGACTCCAAGAAGTTGCTCCGAGTTAATCGACAAGGATCCTCCTTCATCCCTCCGATTACACAACAATCCTATAAAACGATTTAATTCTTTTATAGTTTTCGGTACTGTGAGTTTACTTATCGTTTCAACTTTTCCTGGATCGGTGTGTAGACCCTTCTCGCTTATGACGTGACCTAAATATTTGAGTTTTTTACGGCAAAATTCACATTTCTCTGGATTCAGTTTCAAGTTTGCGTTTTTCAGACGATCAAACACTTTTTGTAGATGTTGTATGTGTTCGTCAAAACTGGAACTAATTATTATAATATCGTCTAGATATGCAAATGCAAATGGTTCTACTTCTGGTCCTATTATTTGATCTAAACATCGTTGAAATGTTGCATGTGCTGAGTGTAGTCCGAATGGCATAACTTTCCATTGAAACAAACCTCGGCCTGGTACTGTAAACGCTGTATACTGACAGCTTGTTGTTGTGAGTGGTATTTGCAAATACCCTTGCTTCAAATCTAAAGTGGAAATAAAGTTTGCTCCCTTTAGTTTGTCAAGAATGTGGTTAATTTGCGGTAAGGGGTATGCATCTTTGATAGTATTATCGTTCAGCTGATGGTAATCTATGCATAGCCTCCACTTTCCCTGTTTCTTTCTGACCAACACTACTAGTGAACTATACCGACTTTTGGACGGTTCTATTTTATTCTCGTTTAGCAATATGTCTATCTCTTGATTAATGATCTTTTGCATAGCTGGATTCTGTGGAATGTATTTTTGTTTAATCGGCGGAATCTGATGTTTTAGTATATGCGTGGGACCTTCTATTCTTTCAAACTCTTGTAATTCTCTATCAAGAAATTGTTGCAATCGGTTTTTACCTTATGTTGACATATCGCTTAGTATGCGTATAGTGTTTTGCTGGTTCTTAACTTTCTTTCTAATCGGTGCTCGTTTTAGTTTCATCTGGAACTGGTGCTTAATCAGAAAATCTGTTCCGATTATTATATCATTTATTGCGTCTGGTAAATATATAAAGTTGTGTTTGAATTTGTTTGTATTCCATTTAAGTCGAATGGTATAAGATGTATCAACGGCAACGGTTGTATTATTGACAAATTTCAACTTTGTATTGCAATCCTGACGTGAATAGTTCTGTTGTATCATTTGGATTTCATGCTGTTGCACTGTTACGTTTGTTTGAGTGTTTACTGGTGTTGTATTTGTAGATGTTCCTGGTATACTTTGTTTGTTTCTGTATTGATAATTTTTTGGTTGTCGGTTTACAGGAAGTTCCTCCTGGAGTGACTCATATTCTTCGGCCATGGAAACTAATTCTGTCAGAGTATCGAAATCTTTTCTTTTGATATATAATCGATATTCTGTTCTGAGATTGTCGTATATTCGTTCTAGTTGTTCATCTTGCCTAAACGAATCAGAATGTCGCATTAATGTTTGAATAGCCGTGACATATTCTCTTATTTTTTCAGACGGTTCTTGTACTCTGCTTCTAATTTGTTCCATTAACATCATTCTATATCTCGGTGATAGAAAATATGCTCTAAAATCTTTGGAAAAATCACTCCATGAATACCACGAGCCTCTGTAATTACGATACCAGCTTAGTGCATCAGTTTTCACTAGTTCTGGTAATGTTCTAACTAACCTAACTGGGATCATATAACACTCTGCTAGTTCTTCTATGCGTTTAAGGAATTCTAATGGGTTTGTGTTACCATCGAACCGCATATTCCATCTCCGTACTTTATCGATCATGTCATAATCTGTTAGTATTGGAGGTTTGCATTATCGTTGATGTTCATATTAGCTATCGGTTGTTGTATGGTATGTTGTGCCGGTGTTTGGTCTACATTGCAATTAGTCTGTTCAGGAAATCTTTCATTATTATTGTCGGTGTTATAAGCTGGAATGTCGATTTCAATATCAGTGGTTGTTTTTGACGTGCCAGGTGTATCTGCTAGATTTATTCTTGCTTTCATTAATTCTTTATATAAGCAACAAGTTCCTCTACGGTTCCTTCGGCATCGATCTGGTGCTTGCTTAATTCGATTATCAGTTCTTCTTTTCTCAAGTGATATACCATATATCTGCTAATCTCGGTATTCCCTTTTGTTCTAGATTTGTGCTGTTCTGCGCCATTTTTCCCTGCTTTTCTGCTCTGGCTATCTCCTTCTTTCTGGTTATTTCGAACTGCTCGGACTATCTCCTTCTTTCTGGTTATTTTGGACTGCTCGGCCGCCAAATTGTTTCTTGCATTGGGTGAGGTCGCCGGCTCCAGGAGTCGGATACGGGCGGGTCTTTTTAAATAACAACACGTGTAGTTTATTTTAAAATTGCAAGTTATTTATTTTTCTTTATGCCTGTCTACCTACGTCTGGAGATACGGTGTTAGTACTTGGGAAGGGAGGATAAGTTGGATATTTCGGGGGTATGAGGGACACAGGGGATATGTGTCACTCAAATCGTTCGGTGTATTTGGATGGTTTTATAGTATCAGTACTGGTGACGTGACTATACCAAACCCGGTGTCTCGTACTTGACGTATGAGAAGATAAGTGGTATTTCACCACTATCTCGGAATCAGGTCTTGAAGGTCTCGCTGTAAAGTACTGGTGACGTAAACAGCGAGCGGTTTTTCTGGTCTTGGATCAGGGGCAGGTACCTTTTGCAAGGCTAATAATATAGTTCCATCACTAAGGGGTAACACGATTTATTTAAAATGTTAGTTTTACCACGGCGAAAGATAAAATTAACAACACAGAGATGAAGAGAAAAGTTATATCTTTAGAAACGAAAATTGAAATTTTGGACCGTCTACATAAAGCTAAGATCACACACAGCAACTTTTGTTGCAACGCAGCATAAAAAGATGTGAAACTCGAATTCTGCATAGTGTGAATAGCATTGCAACTCTCAAAGTTGCGATTCTTTTTTCCTAGATGACTAGACTTTTATATTGCGCGCAACCTGGAAATTTTCAACGAGTCAATAGAAAAAAATAAACTTGCATATGCAACAAAAAATATTAAAATGGGTGAAACTTTTACTGCATGTTGCATGCAAGTATTTGACAGTTCAGTGTTATTGTTTCTGGTAAGTTTTTGAAATGTAAAGAAATTCACATGAGAATATCCTTTTTTTTATGGGTCTCAGTTTTTCCAAAAGATAATCAAAATCAGATGGTAATAATTACAAAAAATGCTTAAAATATAACACGTAATTTACGTAATAAATTATGAACAAATCCGTACTGTTAACCTTATTTTATTCATTTTCTTTTACTTTTTTCATCTTTCTCTTTTCAATAAAATAAGTGCTAAACCTGCAACAGGTTGTACTTCTCTGCCATAAAACATATTTTATTGCATTAATTAAATGTTAAAATTAAACCAAGACGTAAAATTTTTAACACATACCTACATACACGAAAAAATTGCGAGGAAGTGCAAGCAATAAAAGCTGCATGCTATGTGGAACACCGCTGCAACTTTTTTTTTTAAGATGCAGCATTTTAGGTTGCAGCAGCATAAAAACTACAGATTGCGCGCCACTTTTAACTACATGTGTGAACAAGACTCGCAACTTTTGCAGCTGCAACCAAAAAAACCCTGATGCAAAAGTTGCTGTGTGTGACCCTACCTTAATAAAGAAAGAATGGTAGATGTTGCTAAATTTTATAAATAAAGGACTAAAAAAGCTTATTCACAGTCTTTCTCGTTTTACACGGTTTTTCTATATAAAAATTAATTTTTCGAGTTGCGCGGTTTTATGAAGAACCTATTTTTTATTTCTTTTGAAGGAGGTGGGTGCCGAAAGGCACCCCGTACTTAGGACTTGCGGCCCATTGTACCCTTGGGAAAATCTGGACACATGTCCTGGGATCGCACAAGTTTTCCAAGAAAACCTATGGGGAAAAAGACTAATTACCTGTATCCTGTTTACAGGGTGGCAGGTTGCCCAAACTCTGAAAACAGTTCTGTCTTCTTCAGGTAATGGATTAAGGATTCCACACTCAGATTCCGGACATCCGACAAAGTCGGGAATGGTTTTCCGAAGATCTTCTTTCGCAGGCCCGTTAAGGCATCACATAAACAAATAACGTGTAGTGATGTTTCCTCAACGGTTCTGCACTTACCACGGGTGGGATCAGATAGGATACCGATGGTATGTAGATGCTTGCGGAAGTAGTGTACCGTGAGGGCACCCACTAGCACTCTGGTTTCATTACTGTCCAACTTCAGTAACAAGTCCCTGACAAGGCCAGGTTCAGTTATGAATATTTTGGATTGTCGAAGAGACTCGTTTCACCACTGAATTTTGTGTTGTACTGTGATCCATTCTCTAATGAAGAGTTTGGCTGTGCTCTTAGGAATACGAATGATGGATTCCGGCCCGATAGGATTCCTAGTGGTGCCCATCTTGGCCTGTAAATCCATCATTGTATTGCCTGCGAGCCCGAGGTGTCCCGGTATCCATTTGAGTATAACTCTGGTGCATTCAGCTAGTACGGTCTTGAAGCATCCTTGGACGATGCAAGATGTTATCTTGACGGCACTCAGAGAGTGTAGCGCAGCTTGGCTGTCCGAGAAGATGTTAATATGCAGGTTTTTGTAGCCCCTGTTTAGGTTCTCATTGGCGCAGGTCATAATGGTAAAAATTTCAGCCTGAAAGACTGTACCAATGACACCTGCCCCAGTTCCTGCATCCGATTAAGACCCATCCGTGAACCAGATGAAGCCAAGTGGTTTTGCGAGATTCTCACCGTACGCTATCCAGGATTCTCTGGGGAGCACTACAGTCTCGAATCTGCGTTTGAAAATGAATGCCGGGGACATGACGTCCGATGGCATCGAGAGTGTGGGGCATGATTTGATCAGATTAGTTAGGATCCCGGTATGGCCCTTGATATCTAATAGATCAACCCAGAGTCCAGCATTTCGCAGTCTATAGGACGTTGCCATTGCTCTACTTTGAACCACCAAGTGCAGCTGTTGAGTTCCCAAGAGGGCCTCCACGGCTCCAGTTGGCGTGGTTCTGATTTCACCCGTAATACTTAAAAGAGGAAGTCTTTGAATACGGCTTAAAAGATCTCTGCCAATGGCTACTGGGGTACGAGGCCACCAATCAATTGATGCGTAGGTCAGCAGAGGTTTAACCACCACATTGTAGAACCAGTACAACATTTTAGCTTTTAGTCCCCAGGCGGGTGCAGAGGTTCTGCGACAGGCCCATAGGAGCGCCGACGCTTTCTGTTCTTTGACCTCCAAATTCTTTTTCCAGGTCAGCTTTTTATCTAGATATACTTCTAGATATTACACCGACTCGGAGAGTTGCAATCTCGTTTCAACTACACCAGGAGAATCAACACCTTCGAGATTCCTATTCGCGGTGAACATAACGAGTTCAGTTTTGTCAGGATTGACGGAGAGTCCCTTGGAAAGGGCCCATTTTTGAACCCTGATAAGAGCTTGATGAGCCAGCTCAGCCAATGTACTGGGAAATTTTCGCGATACAAGAAGAGCTATGTCATCCGCATACGCTTGGCCGTAGTAGCCCACGTTGTTTAAAATCCTGAGTAGGTCATCTACAACCAGACACCACAGCAGTGGAGATAGTACACCTACCTGCGGGCATCCTCTCATAACTGAGATTGATTCTGTATCCCTTCCCAGACTGGTCGATGCAGTTCGAGTGGACAGCATGGTTCTTATCCATCTAGTGACAGTCAGACCCGCGCAGTGTACTTCGGCTGCCTTGCTCATGGCACCGAATGTGACATTGTCAAATGCCCCTGCTACGTCAAGAAATGTGGTGGAGAGGGAGGATACATGGTATCCTCTCCCTCAGGTATCTATCCACCAGCCTCTTCAGTTTTTTAAGCAAGAATGACGTGAGGCTGATGAGACGGAAACTCTTGGGCTCGGCGTAGTCAGTACGACCAGGCTTAGGTATGAAAATTACACGTGCCTTCCTCCATGGCGAAGGAATATAGCCATAGGCGAAGCTGCTGCGTTAGATTTGACAGAGTGGTTTGATTACCAAATGTGCTCCTTTCTGAAGAAGTGCTGGGAAAATGCCATCAGGCCCTGCTGATTTATACGGGGCAAAGGTTTTGATTGCCCTGTTAGTTCTGTCGTATGTTACAACCTCTGAAGCCGTTCTCCAGTCGGTTTTTTGGGGCCGAGAACTTTCGGCTTGTGGAGACAAGCTTGTGATTCACGAGATTCAGGGAAATGGGTATGTACCAGCAGCTTCAGGGTGTCTTCATTACTTGAGGTGAATTCCCCATCCGACTGGCGCAGCACCGTTAATCTAGATCTCGGATCTTTAGAGAGGGTTTTTTGGAGTCTGCAAGCCTGAGGGAGTTCCCCAATTTGGCCGCAGTAGCTCTTCCATGCTTCTCGTTTTTTCTTCCGAACGGCCGATTTGTACTTGCGTTGGGCCGCCTTCCAGGCTTCCCACTCACTGTTCCAACCATGCTGTTTGGCTCTGTTGCAACTTTTTCTCGTTTATTTTCTGAGGCTCTCCAAGGATGTATCCTACCAGGGCGTCTCCTTGGGGAGCCTTTTAGTGCGTAAGACACAGTTACTCTCGTAAGAGGAGTAAATGGCTTCCGATATTAGGGTGACTGTCTATTCTAGTTCCGGAATATTCCGGGCTGCTTTTGGGACTTGCCGGATTCTTTCTGACAGCTCTTCGTGAAATGAGAACCAGTCAGTGGATCTAGGATTCCTGTAGGAGACCGGTTTCAACGGTTCGGGGAACAGACAGAAAAGAATGTGTATATGGTCCGATAACGAAGATTCGGAGGACTTTTTCCATCCTTGAATATCTTGGGCAATGCCCTGTGAGCACAGCGTTATGTCCAACACTTCTTCACGTGTAGAGGTGATGAAGGTTGGTTCTCTACCTTTGTTGGCAATTTCCAGGGTGGTTGCACCAAGATATTCAAAAAGTGTTCTACCTCCTTGGTTGATGTCCGTACTACCCCACTGTGTGTGGTGCGCGTTGGAGTCACAGCCAATGATAAGAGGTAGATGGTTTGCCTCACAGAAGGACACTAAGTCTACCAGCTCCTCTGAAGGAGAGAGGTGACTGCGTCGTAGGGCAAATGTGAAGAGGACACTACTACTTCTTTTTCGCCCAATTCTGTGGAGTAAATTATCTTGACTGCAGTAAGATCTGCAGAACAAAAGGATTTAAGAAGGTTGGTATCAATATCATCGGAGATTTAGATGCATGTCCTAGGTCTGTTCGCAGTTGTGCTGTATAATACAGACTCCAACTGGGTGTCGTAGCCCTGTACGATTCCCTTGTTAACCCAAGGTTTTTGCACGAGGCATATGTTCGCACGTCCGATTGCAAGCTGCCTACCTATTATGTCGGTGGCCGCTTTGCAGTCGTACGCATTTAGCTGCAGAAAATTCAGTCCTGAATTTGGCATTAGTTCGGTCCTGTGGTTTCGTCCTCTTTCTCTGGCTTGCCTAGAACCGTGCAGGTAGCTAGGCGAACTCCCGAGAGGGGGCAAAAATTGACCTTCTCAAGATCTCTGAGGCCTCGAGCGTCTATGCCTACAATTAGTTGGTTACCTTCCGGCGCCCGACTGTATTTGTATTCGAAGACCCTCCAGTTCTCCGTGCTCATTGAGCTAAGGAATTTCATAGTGCTGAGTATCAGGGTCGCGCTCCTTTCGGGGCCCGGCAACCAGATCCTCCCCTCCTCAACTGGGGTAGAATGAAGTCATGGACCGAAAGGTCTATTCCTTCTACCAAGTGTTTGGATTGGGCCTGTTTAACTAGCCAATCTTTGGCCGCTTGGTGCTCGCATAAAACGATGAGTGAACCTTGCGTCAATCTGCAATCCCGTATGCGTGGGAATTCAACGCTAGGTACTCTCTCAAACGCTCCGATGATTGCAGCTTCTATGCTATCCGCCTCCGTTGAAGAGATATCTCTCTTCACAGGGGTCTCGCACTTTAGGCAGACTTTCATTTTTGGGTCCGTTTTAAGGATCTCCGCAAATGTCGCTCCCTGTTCTTTTTGGTGAGAGGTGTCTATAGCCCCGGGGTTAGAAGGTTTAACCCTCTTCGACTGGGGGGTGCTCGCTTCGGAAGTGGAGGAGGCTGAGATAGTTTCAGAAGTACGCATCTTTTCGGCGGCACCGTCTATTCCTCCTCTCTTCCTCTTCCTCTCTTTGCGGGGTTTCGCTCCGGCGGACCCGGAACTGGTCCCTGCCACCGGTTCTAGTGAACTGGCAGGCGGTCCCTGTTTCGAGGTTGACGCCAATTGGAGTTGTGCAGGCTTCAGGAGGGGGCTCCGTATATTTGGGGTGCCCATCCTCCCGTTACCTGCCGGGGTTTGCATTTTAGGGGGGAGAGATGTGGATCCTGCTGGGCCCCTTTTGCAAGGTTACAGGCGGATGCCGCGTTTCTTGCCCTCATTTGACGCCTTCTACTCGCTCCGCTGCGGCTTTTGCCGTCGCTGGAGGGAGTTTTTAGTTTCACAATACGGTTGGTGAGTTTGTTCACCAACTTCTCGGCATTTTGGAGTGGCCCCCCTTTTGGGGAGCCACCACCAGTTTTCCCAGTACAAACCGGTTCCATTGAACTGGGCCCGGTGCGTGCTGTTGACGATGTTCTCCTTGAGAACACAACAGTAGTGTCTGATGTCATAGTCTACACTACTGTTGATTTCATCTGCGCGTCCGTAATCGTCGTAGTGGTGGTCGTTATTGTCAAACGTGTCGGTGTCGTTATCGTTGTTGTTGTCGTTGTTGTTGTTGTTGTTGTTGGGTTCATGTTTGTTCCCACGAGTGTGAACATGTAAAGACCCTGCACGCGGCGCCCCCGCACGTGTAGTTGCCTGATTACGATGGAGTTTCGGGTGGTTCTCCCAAAAGATCGTTAGCGACATGTCCGGTTTCACACACTGAGATGCGATGCAGACCTCGGCACGATGCATTTCCACCTCGGCTTAAGTGTGCTGAGTTGTCATTTGTCTGACCCCTCTCCGTCTACCTTACTACAATGGGTGACCCTGCTGGGAACTAATGTTCCCGCTAGCATCGCTATCAGGATCATTGGAGTACGCAAGCTCTTCCATCACGGCAAGGTTACAACTCAGAGAAGAGATGAAGAACCTATCTTATGTGTAAACCGGGGGATGGGTGTATAATAAAGTAACAGAAAAACTACCAACCAAAAAGATTCAAAAAAAATCGACAATAAAACACCAAGGATGAAATAATAAAATAAATGAACAAAGAAACCCAACAAAATAAAAAAATAAAAAAAACAGAAAACTTTTTTTTTGAATAAGGAAAAATCAGTTCAAACAAAAAAAAAATACACAATAGCAAAAACCGCTAAGTCAAAATTATAAAATTTTTAACGAAACATACAAAAAAAAAAACAAAATTTTTAGAAAAAACGAAATATTTTATTGTGATTGTAAATAAATATTTTGTTAAAAGAGGTCTGGTTTGTTCTGCGGTCAATAGTCGGCATTTGCGGAACTTGTTGATATGTCAACATATTTATTTATTTATTTTTTTTTTTTTTTTAAATTATTTTTATGATTGAGTTAATTAATTTAAAATTAATTCAATCAATTCAATAAAATTAAAAAATTTTTCAGTGTCGAGGTGAATTATTTTTTTCGTATTCCTCATTAAAAAGAGAACAACAATTGTTGATAATTCGTGGCTGTCATATGTGGGGTTTTTTGTCTTTGTTTGGTAAATAATTCATATGTTCATGTCTGTTGTATACTTCAGTTTCGTTTCTTTGTTCATTATTTAGTGTTTTGTATACGTTTTGCAATTTTTCTTTAAAATTCAGGTCTTTAAATTTTGCATGTTGTGGTTTGTGTAATTCTTAATTTGCATGTTGTGGTTTGTGTAATTTTTGATATGGTTCTTTTTTGAGAAATTTGTGTTAAAAATTTTGTTTTGTTTTTTAGGACATGCGGAAGGTGGCCAAACATATATCATCAAGGGGAATACTAGCGAACAATCTATTGCAGCATAAACTGTGGTGGCCGGGCACAACTGCGAGCAGTAGCCAAAGTGAGAAATAAAGACATGTAAATTAGAATTAGAAGCAAAGAAAATAACGCCATTGACATTCGTTGCTAAAATAAATACGGATATTTTAGAAAATATTCATCATTTATCACTTATAAAAACATTGGCATATATCAATAGCTTCATTTATAATTGCTCAAATAAAGACAAGAGAAAAACAGGGCAATTATCAGTGTCTGAACTTCAAATTGCACAAAATCTAATTTATAAATTAGTGCAAACAACGACATTCGGATTGGAATACGAATGATTAACGAACAAAAAATTATTACCAAAGGGAAGTAAACTTACTTCATTGAATCCATGTTTGGGCAAGGATGAAGTCATGAGGGTTAGTGGTAGATTGGAACACGCAGCCATTCCATATAATACAAGGCATCCCATTATTCTGTCAAGCGAGCACCACATTACACGTATTATTATAGATCAACTGCATGAAGATACATTGCATGGCGGAGTTTAATGATAAATGTCAGTCGACATCTCTATTGGATATTGAATGCCAAGAGAACCATTGCACGACAAATAAACAACTGCAGAAAATGCCTTGCGTTTCGCAAAGATAAACGCTGCCAACTAATGCGCAATTTACCTGTCTCTCCGGTAAATATGTCAAAACCATTCACGCATGTGGGAATTGATTACGCTGGTCCAATTAGCTTAAAGACTTCACCACACAGGACGGCAAGAACATATAAGGGCTATTTTTGCATTTTTGTATGCATGGCAACGAAAGCCATTCATCTGTAAAATCACACTGCAATCAGGGTATTAGCGAAGTAATAAATCCCCTGATGATCTGAAAGCATACCTTCTTCCTTGCGAGGAGATGATATTAGATGGTGCAGCAAATGTCAGCACGCCAAGCTGAGTTGCGCTTGCTAGCTCGCCGGAAGGGTGGGTCCTTGCTCATCACCATCAGTCATCAATATTACATACAATTCATTTTATGCGTGCATGTAATTTTTAATGTCGTTAAGACACATGTACTGATAGCGTAAGCTATCACGCAAGGAATATTCGATTGTGGCGAAAACAACCGAATTAAGGGAGGGTTCTTTACTTTATTGGTCGCAGAAATTAAACCAAATCTGGACGATTGCCTTCGCGAGGCATGTCCGGGCCGATTGGCTGAGATATGGTGCCAATCGGTTTAACTTGGGGCTCGTCCCACCTTTTATGGACCAGAAACATTATTCGGATCGCTATGACCATACCCGCCCCTACGTTATCGTTATGGTCTCTTTTTTGGGTTTGTTATCTTACCCTTAGCCGCCCGTCCCTCTCCGTCCTTCTCTTTCTGTCTCAAGGTTCTTCCTATCTAGTGTTCTTCATCCTGGCATATCTGTCGAATTCCCCAAAATATTTGGTTGGAAGGAGAAAAAAAAATTTTGTGTAACTTTTCTAAAGAAACAATCTTATTATTTCGAACACATACATAATAATTTATTTGACGATTTCCATTATTTACTTTTTTTTTTACACAGTCTGTATCAAATAATTGAATAAAATTTTCCTTAAATTTTGCTTTTAGGAATTGATCTTATAATTAAATTCAATACAAGCTAAAAATATCTCATATAAATTTTGATTTATTTATGATTTTTTTTCTCAACAAAATCCAAATTCTAATTAAAATATTTTATGTTAAGTTTCTTGAAAATAAGAAAATTTATTCAATTCCCATATGCGTACATACTGTTACGATTTTAATTCGTTTTTGTTCATTTAAACAAATATGATTCGATTACCTTAATTAATTATTATAAAATTAATTTATCACAAATTTAAAAATACACAATCACTATTTCCAATAATTTATCACAATTTTTACCTTTTAATGCAAAGTTACTGTTACGCGCTAGGCTTTAACAATTATTCGAAACACACAATCTGACTTTCTGATTTGAACTGACCTCATAGTCGAATCTCGGCCGGTATTTTTACCAGTTAGTGTGTCTCGGGAAAATGCTAGAAATGTCTTATTGTTTTTTTGACAGAAGCATTTCCAGTTCGTGGAAATTTTTCTAGAAATGTTCTAATTTCTAATTCTTTAATAAAGAAATAGAGCATTTCTAGAAATGTATAGTGCAATATATTTAAATATACAAAAAACCCAATTGGGGTGTCTAATTTGGTATCATATTCGTCAGCTGATTAAACATCTTCGCTTCATTTCTCAATAGCTCTCAATATATTATTTCATCTTTTACCGCAGAGAATCCAACAAAATGTGATTTTGAGGAATGTTATTTCCAATACAGTTATTTTCCAGTGGACTTTGTAGACAACCCAAAATACAATCCAAACCTTCGACTTCATCAAATGCTGTTACACCCGGTTCAAAATTACGAACAGGACATAGCGCGCCTTCCATCATATGTAATTCTTGGTCATCATTTGATAGATCGATAAATGTACTAGAAAATTTTATCGAGAAAAATGCTCTCGACCTCAAGGAGCACCCTTTTATTTTAGTTTTTTTAAAGAATATTTTCAATTTTTAAACCGTTTCTTGCTTTGTTTTGTATTTTAGCCAAATATATATATATATTTTCCTTTTTTTTCTAATTTCGGTATTCGATCAAGTTATAACCGAACTTTTCTAATAAAACTTTTCGGCTATACAAAAAAACTATATTCAATTATTTCAACTGTAATGAATTTTACTTATTTATCGGTTTCATAGCGTGGAAATTTTACCAGCAAACAAATAAAAGCCCAATAGCATTTTTTTTCTTTAAAATTTTAACAGATAGGATTTTCACGGTTTTGTGTATGCAGATTTTATATTTAAACACTGAAGAATATTCGATAAAATTCTTCTCACATTTTCTACATTGATATGATTTCACCACTATGGATTCTTTCGCGATCGCGTATAATTTTTTTTTTGTTGAAAAAAACACGTTGCCTAATATTTCTACAATTAATAATGTTTTCTATCTTTTAACTATACTTTTGCTTTCGTTTTCATTTTTCTTCACTCAATTCTAAATTTTTCCAATTTTCCTTTTCTTTTTTTTGTGATTTTCAAAAAGGAAAACCCAATTTTTTTAATCAAAACCAAATCCGCCTTTACTAGGCCACATTATAAGAACAAAAAAAATAACAACTGGACTGCTTGAGTATCCATCCTGGACTCTCAATGAACGTATTCATATTCCTTCTTTCGTTCCAGGTTTTTTTCTATCATATTTTTTGTTTCAGTTGCCCCACCCATTTTTTATTTTTCTTTTCTACAAATCGGGTGAGGTAAATGGCTACTTTCCTTAGTTTCTCTTTGTTTTGATTTTCGTTGCTTTTGGGTTTTTTTCGATTTTGCTTTCTCTTCACCTATTTTATTTATCGACATGGATATCGGACACTGAACTAATTTTCTAGAATTTTTTTGAAGAAATAATACTTAACATTTGAAAACTGGGTGTCACGATTAACGTTAAATAGGAAACGCAAGAATTTAATGGTCTTTCAGACGCAAAGTGTTAGTATGGGTTCTACCCACCGTTACAACACAGAGCCGTCGGGGATTGATCTTTCAACCCGGAAATGAAAATGTTTTCCTCCAAAAAGTCGGTGAACGGCAGACGTTTACGTAGTGTCTTGAAAAACACTAATTTCGAAATATTGTCCAAAACAACTAGGAGAGTGGTATTACCATGCTTCGACTGAGGATAGGGTGCTAATAAGTCAAAGTAAAAATACTGGAAAGGTTTGTCCACTTCGACTTGTTTGGCCACTGGCGGCCTCAAGATACTATTTAGAGCCTTAGACTCTTGATACAAGATACAACTCGAGACGAATTTCCGAACTTCGCTAGCCATACCCGGCCAAAAGCATCTTTGACGTAAATGGTATAATGTTTTTGCTATACCACCGTGCAAAGCTTGTGAAGGATCATACGCGAGATTAGCTCATCCGTAAGGCTTGACGGAAACCAAAGCATCCACGATCTATCTTCCTGAAAGATATTGCCAGTGCTAAAGCTTGTCTTGAAGTACACGTAACCCTCTGACACTTGCGTGTCAGGCAGCCTTTCCGCGTTGCTTTGCACTCTATCGAGCAGGTCGAGATATTCCTTTAACTTGAGAGACAGAGAATTCAAGTTTATGCCAGGTGCCGGGACTAGTTCTGAAATCGCGTGAAACACGTGAAAGCGCAGCGGGCACCACATTTTCTGAACCTTCCTGTGTTTAATTCTGAAATCGAAGGCTTGAAGTTTTAAGCTCTATCGAACCAAACGACCGCTCAAGTCGCGCTGACTCATAAGTCGTTTTAAGCTCTCATGGTCAGTAACTACCTTAAATGGTAAACTTTCGACGTAGGCTCTGAATTTTTTTACTTTCGGCACCGCGGCGAAACATTCTAATTCCGTCACGCTATAGTTTCGTTGTGCTGAATTCAATTTCTGAGAAACATAATCAATCGGCTTCTAGTTTCCTTCGTCGTCACTTTGCAACAAAACACCTCTGACACCAGTTTTACTCACGTTGCACTACATATTAAAGGGTTTAGTGTAATCAGGGTTGGCTAATACCAGGGCCAAAGTTAATGAAGATTTTAAGGCTTCAAACGCTACCTGTGTTTCTGTTTTCCAATTAAACTTGGCACTTTTCTTTAAGCAGTCAGTAATTGGAGACGACAAGGGGGCATAATTGGCAATAAATGGCCTATACCAACCCGTCATACCCCAAAACCGACGAACTTGTTTTGGAGTGGTAGGAGCAGGAAAGCCGAAAATTGCAGACACTTTATTTGAGTCGGTCTTTAAAAATCTGTTTCCAACGATGTAACTATCTGACTTTTCTCATGCAAATTTCGCTTTTCTCCAAGTTAATTGTGAGACCAGCAGAAAAGAAGCGATGGTTGCCAAAAAATTTACGTGAGAATTAAAATCCTCAGAAACTACCAAAAGATCGTCCAAATAAACGGAGCAACTTTTTCTTAACTCGACTGCGATTGCTTTGCCCATCAGTCGACACATGCTTTGAGGAGCATTACAGAGCCCGAATGGCATCACTGTAAACTGGTATAACGGTCTACCAGGCACTGTGAAAGCAGTTTTTTTCCAACTTTGTTTTTCCAACGGTATTTGCCAAAAGGCGTCTTTCAAATTAATACTTGATATGAAACACGTCTTCTCAAGTCTACTGAGAAGGCCTTCTATATGTGGAGGTAGGTATGCGTCTTTTTTCATGAGGGTGTTCATTTCCTAGAGTCGAGGCAGAGGCGACCCTTTCCACGTTTGCGTACCAAGACTGCAGGAGAGTTCCACGCGCTGAGAATTTCTTCAATGACACCCAATGCCAACATACAGTCCAACTCAGCATACATGAGGTTGATGTAACTTTTTATCTGACCTTTCCAGCATATTAATGTCAGATGAGATTTTACTTCTGGTATCGCGTTTTAAAATTTTAATGTCACACGGAGAATTTGGTTGCAACGATTGATCAGGACTCAAGGTTCGTTCTATTTTGATAGGTCCGGGGGCATTATTGGCAACCGGGGGTTCCAGTGGGTCTCTCCGTGCCTCTGTGCGTTTACGGATTACATTTGGGGCACATCGGTAACGACACATCCTTTCTACCACAACGATAACAAAAGAAGCACCGTTGAGGTATTGTGCACTCGAAGAAACCATGACCAATATTGTCACAGATCCAACACTTGAATCTTGATCGACCATTAGCATCCATAGCCTCTAAATAATTTTTAATTACGTTTACCCGCATGTTTTCATTTGCATACTCTCGAATATTACTATTCTTTTCTATTTCGATAGGTTGATATGGTAAACTACTACCGATGTTAAGCGATAAACGGGAGTCGACTTATGAAGAAAAAAACCCTTTATACAAAATGTAACAAAATGTATATATTTTTTATTACTTAGGTTCCTTTTTTTTAAATTTTCTAATATCATCAACTTTACGCAGAACTTCCTAAGCAGCCTCACTCAAGGAAAATTATGACTTGGTCCGAGTTCTTTTGTAAAGTTTGGTATGTATTGTTTATCGACTGCCTGCTACAATTTCGTACTTGTTCTTTTATAGTAATTTCTTGGCGGTTAAATTAGGGCATTTGTTCTATAACTCAAATGAAAAGATTCTTTCATAACCGTTCTTACATAAGTACTTGATTTATATTATTTCCTGATGCATTTTGAAATACGGAAAATGCATTGGTCATAATCAAGTATTTAATTTATTACTTAACGAATATGGAAAATGAAGCATTTTCAAAACACGAAGAAAAAAGCATTGGTAAAATAAACAAATAATTCGTTCGTCACATTTCGAAATATGGGAAATGTATTGGAATTGAATTTCAAACCATTACTTAGTGAATGTTTGAATTAAAGTGATGACACATTTATACCACGCATGTATTATGGATAATTATTGGGATAGGTCGTGATAATGAGTTGCATTTTGTTGAATATAATATATGTGTGTAATGTTCAACCCATTATAACACCATACGAAAGTGGATATTCGTAGAATGAAACTTTCGGTTGTGAGAACGGATTAAAGATTGAATCGTACATTGTTATGCCCTATGGTAGGTACTACCAGAAGGTATATTAGTTTTGTCACTAAGTGTGTGACGCATAGAAATAATCATCGCAGAAAAATTTCAAGGGTATGGTTGTGCAGGGAATCAAAAGTTATATCGATTTATGAATGTCCGTCCGTCCGTCCGTCCGTCTGTGGACACGATAACTCGAAAACGCGTTATCCGATGTTGTTGAAATTTAGAAGGTAAGTTGCTTATTTCTTAACTGCATTTCGTATTGCATTTCAGTAAAATCCACTGAAGGGGAGGGAAGTTATTAAGCAAAAACCAGAGTGACCAGAAAGTTTTGCCGTTTTTTTTATATAGTTTTTCGGACTTAACTGGAAAATTTGTGAATCAATTTTGTTTAAATTAATTATATTGGTTAAATACGTAAATAGACGATACCAAGTTAAAGTTCAACAAAATCGGTCCGAGGATAATGGAGATAGAAATAATCCTGGGAGAAAATAAGTTTGTCCATACAGTTTTTTTGATGTACTTTAAAAACTTACATACTGAGTTAAATAAAATTTGCAGATTGGATTTATCGTAGGTTACCTGCGAATTAGAGGAAAGTTTGAAAAGAGGAAACAAAGTTATGAAGAAAAAACCTTGAAATACTGTTAGATTTCATTGTTTTTCTGCCACATTTCTACCATAGGGCATCAAAAAATCAGCTATAGGCCGATTTTAAGTTACTATATGTTTTTTACTTTACTTGCAGCTCTTATACTTTTTATTGTCTTAAATTACTTAAGTATTAACAATATTTTTCAAAATGAATTTTCTTACGATTAATTCTTATTGTTTATTATTTTTTTTTTTTAAACTTATTAAGGCCTATCTCCACACAGCCGACATCCTATTCTGATGAAAGTATGGGATACACTTATGTAAAGTTTGGTTAAACAGAAAGGGAGAAACAATCATCCTACAAATTTTGTCGGCTTCTGCATTTCTGATTTCCCCATCTGATTTTCGATCTGCAGATGATTCCCCTCAAAATCAGATAAACATCTTTATCTAATTTATATGGTACTTGATCTGCGTTTGCATACTCTCACAATAATCATACATGATACCGTCGCACACTACCAATTTTTCTAAATTTTGTGGAGAGACTCAGATGTTTTTATTGGATCAATCCTAGCGAAAATTTCAAAAGTCCATCTCTTTCTAGTTTTCTGATTTTTCTCGTCAGAATAGTATGTCGGCTGTGTGGAGATTGGCCTTTATTTAATAATATTTTTTTTTTTTTGAATTTATATATTTTTTGTTGTGTGTTTTTCTATTAATTATTTCCAATAAAAATGTTCACATAGTAATTTTATGTATATTTTTTTAATATTTGGTTTCAATTTTCATGGGATTGATTTTACCAGTGAAATTGGTTGATTATTTGTATCTTGTGTTTCTTTTATCTGTTTTTTCTCATGAATAGGAATTTTTAGGTGTCTATTAAGGTATAGTTTTCTCAAAGAGAAGCATAATAATATGATAGTGCAATTTTCAATCGGAAAAGGATTTAAGGTTATTGTTATGAATTCTCTTTAGTTTATTTCCAACTCGTATTGTAGAGTTTTCTGGAGAATTTATTTCTATAATTTCGTATGGGCCTATACATAATGCTGAGAACTTATTTTTCTTTACTTGATATTTTAATAGTACCCTGTCGCCTATTAGCCCAGTCAACGGCAGTTTTACCTTGCAAAAGGTATTGGAAACTTTATATTTGGTAGGATTGTTCAATTAGGTAAGCTCTTGAAAATTCGAAATTTGCGACCTTAGGGGGGTGCAGCTCGCACCCCTATACTGGTTTCAAGTGGTGGAAAATTGCTTTTTTTCGATTATCTCGTTACTGGTGCAAGATAGGTTGATTCAGGTCGGTATAAAAAATGTAGAGCGTACGATTCTCTATATTTTTTGCTTAACATATTCCTTTCTAAAGTTTATCGTTTTGAAGGTACAGTGCGTAGAAAATGAGCGTTTTCATCAATTTCTCGGAAAATTTTATTTCCGAACGAAATTTTTCGCTCTTTATTAATTTTTTACTTTTACATTTTAATCCTTTGCACGCAACCTTAGAGGTATAGTAATAGGGCGCGTTTTTTTACTGTGGTATCCCTAGTAGGCATAATCCACGAAGCATTCATCATGTTGTTGAAGATAATTAATGATTCGACTTCTTCAAGCTTCATGTATTTATTGATGTTCTGGATCAGCTAATGTTGAAGAATATTGTTCGTCAGAGATTGTGGACTCTCCCTGAGAATTTTCCTCTTTTATTCTTTTTCGATATGATTTATGTTATTTTGATTAAAATTTTCAATTTTCATTCTGCTTAATGCGTCCGTTTGAATTCGCTTTTCCTGGTTTGTACACAATTTTGCATTCGTATTCTTCGAGTTTTATTCTCCATCTCATTAAACGAGAGGTAGGGTCTTTCAGACTCATAAGCCACGTAAGCGGTTTACGATCAGTGATAATAGTAAATTTTCTACCTTAAAGGTATGGTCAGAATTATGTTACTGCAAATATAATTCCTAATAGTTCTTTTTCGATAGTTGAATATCGTGTTTCCACACTATTAGGAGTTCTGCTTGCATAGCAAATTGGTTTATCGTCACCTATTTTTCCTTGCGATAGTACTGCTCCAATCGCAAAATCACAGGTATCAGAGGTTACTAAAAATTCTTTATCATGTTGGGGATATTGTAATAAGGTGGCTGTAATTAGTCTTTGTTTTAGTTTGATAAACGATTCTTTGAAAAAGGCATCCCATTTAAAGTTTTCACCTTTTTTTAGTAATTTGGTCAAAGGTTTTGCTAATTTAGAAAATTCTGGGAAAATCGTCTATAATATCCTACGAATCCGAGAAAAGCTTTAATATCTTTCTCCTTTTTTGGTACTGGGTAGTTTTTTACTACTACTATCTTACTAGGGTCCGGTGATACGCCGTTTTCTCCAACTGAGTGTCCTAGATATTGAATTTGTTTACTAGCAAAATGACATTTCTCGGGTTGCAATTTAAGGTTATTTCATTGTGATCTTGTAAATTATACCCGTGTACCACAATGCCATCCATGTAGACAAAGCATTCAATTCCCTGAAGACCAATAAGTACTGTATTCATTAGTCTCTGAAAAGTAGCTGGGGCGCATTTTAAACCGAATGGCATTCTATGATAATGATAATGTCCATATGCGGTACTAAACGCGGTTTTTTCTTTGTGGTTTTCACTCATCGGTATTTGATGAAATCCATTTGCCAAATCTAAGGTGCTAAAGTATTTAGCTTTACCCAACTGATCTAGAATATCAGTCATGTAAGGTAAAGGGAATGCATCTCCAACAGTGATTTCATTTAAACGACGAAAGCAAAAACTAACCTCCATTTTTTGTTTCCAGATGAATCAGATTTTTTCGGTACAAGTAGTAAAGGTGAATTCCACGGACTATTTCTTGGTGAAATTACCTTCTTCTATTAATTTATCGATTTGTCTATTGATTTCGGGTCGATGTGCTTGTGGTAGTCTATATGGATTTACACTAACAATCGGTTTGTCAGATAGAATTGGGATTGTATGATTAATTGCGTTGGTGGTAGTCTCCTTCTAAGTAAAAAACGTCATTAAATTGTCGGCAGATATCAAAAATGGATTTTGATTCTTCTTTATTGCAATGGCTTAGATTGATTTCGTTTTCTCATCGACTTAAACGATTTTCTATAGGATCGTGCTCTGTATTCAAGTTTAAAATATTGTATTTATTTAAATGTTCGAGTTTAATATTGGTACTTTTGCGTACCCGTTTTTGTCTGTTTTCACTATTACATTTCCTAAATATACTCCCTGTTTCATTTCTTGATTTGACAAAAATAATTCACCTTTAGTATCTGTTTTTATGATCACTATAATCTGAGAACATGCAGGAATTCTAGTTTCCTTATTTGCACACATAGCTCTCGTTTTATATGACTTAATTACGTCTTCAGTTTCGATTACTAAATTAATTTTTGTATTTTCTCCAATTTTTTCGGGTATTGAAAAAAACTTTTTAGTATTTTTGGGTTTCAAGTTTTTGCCACAAGGTTGTACAGGTTGTTTTGGAAGTGCGCAAAAACACAACATTTGCTTCGAATAGTCAATACTACACTCGAATTTATTTAGGAAATCATGTCCTAAAATTCCATCGTAACTTAATAGTAAGTTATCTTTTGTTATTTGGAATGAATGTTCGATTGTTTGATAAAATACATTAATATTTGATTCAGCCGTACCGATTATAGTAATGGTTTTGCCGGCGATTGATGATATTTTGATGGTTTAAAATTGATTTATAAAGGTTTTACCTAACGTAGAAGAAGCTTTATGGAGTGAAAATTCGGCACCTGTGTCTATAAGAAAAGTACTTTTCCCTGATTTTGATAAGTCATTTTCTAACGTTACTGTAAGATATTTTGTAGTAACGTTCAATTGGATCTTAAATTGGTTTGTATATTTTATTTGTGGCGCACGTCGGCTTCCACTATTATTTGATCTAGGCGGGACGTGAATTGAGTGGGGGTTCCATCCCGCCCGTTGGAGTTTCCCGATTTAGTTTGAAATTTTGCGATACTATCCGCAGTAGTGACGTTTACTCGTCTGTCCATCGAATTTTGGTTTTTTTCGTAATTGTTGTTTCGGGGGCTAAAATTTGCGTGATTGTTGCTATAAGTTGGCATGTTTCTTCGAGGGTTTTTATTGTTTAGATTATTATTATTTCTTGCATTGAAATTCGCGTTGAAGTGTGTATTTGGGGTCTTTATATCCTGTAAGGTTGGAGTTGCTGTGGAAGTGGTCGCTGAGAATTGTTGTTGAACATTCTTGTCCTACATTTAGAAATGTGATGATTGGGTCTTTTGCAATAGGAGCAAAAAATGTTTGGAAATTCAGTTTTAATTTTTCTGGTCTTTATAGAGAGACATTGTTCTCTATATGGCAATTATTTTTACATTTAGAACAGTATTTGGTGTTACCTATATTCTCAGTTCTATGTGCTTGTTCTATAGCATAATTTATAGCTTCTTCCACGGAGTTTTTGTTTTGTCATTTTGTTAGTAATTTGATGTGTTTATTAACAAGGCCTTCTTCGAATGCTCTTTGCGCTAATTTTTTATTTTCCGAAATTAACAGGTTTTGTAAAGTTACGTTCGATTGGGTATTTAGCGTAACTTGATTGAGTAGTGAAAGAAGTTTTTTGGTTCTGAATGAATAATCAGAAACGGTTTACTTAGGTTTTTGTTTAAGAGAAATTGTCTCGTTTTGTAAAGATAATCGAGACCTTTTTTCTAAATACTGGTCTTGGAGAAGTTTTTTTAATTCGTCCCAACTGTTCGTTGAATTATACTTTATTATTTCACATGCTTTTCCTGTTAATTTAGTTTTTATTAATGTTAAAAGATGGAGTTTTTCAGGTTCACTAGAAGAGGACGAGATGAATAACTGACAACACATTAAAAATCGATGTAAATCTATTGTGTTACCATCATATTCAGGGAGAAGTGTTGCAGCGCCCCTTATGTTTAAACCAGGAGTAGGAGTGTCCCGTAAAGTAGAAGCGGAATTGGGGTCTGTAGCCATTCTGCTTTGACTTCTTGTGAGGGGACCTATGTCGAAATCTATGGGTTTTTCACAAAGAGAAATTCAGAAATTAACCGATTAAACTGTTTAATCAATATATATATAGCATATTCCCGCTTTTTTCAAAAGGGTTTTTTTTTGACACAAAAGAATTCTATATTTATTTTTTTTTGTTTAATAGGATTTTACAATTATCGTGTTGTTGTTATCGTGTTGCCCCTCTCTCTTTTGTTTACTCCTATTGTTCTGATTTCTGCAGTTTATTGGTACAAACTCTTAGAAAGTTGTGTGGGCACGCTTCTACAATATGTTGGCCAGGAATTGAACCTCTAACTCGTGTTTTTTTATTTTTGTTGCTTTTTTTTGTTTACTTTCAGCCTTTCTCACTTTTCAACTTTTCTCACTGTTCACGAACTTTTTCACTGCCTTTTTTTTCCTTTCGTTTCCACGAGTGACCGGTCAAAACCTGGCGCCACAATTATACGATCCAATGTTTTTTAAAAGAATTTGTATTAATTGACCGGTTTTACTGGCGTCAATTTTCTTGGATTTTATTTTTATATTTTTATTATTATTATTTTTTTTATTATATTTAATTACTTTTTAGGGGTGATCGGTCTTACAAACCTGTCGTCACAATCCTACCGCTGCCAACAAATTTTCTTAAGCGATAAAGGGAAGTCGATTTATGAAGAAAAAAACACTTTATATTTTAACAAAATGTATATATTTTTTATTAGTTAGGTTTCTTTTTTTTAAATCTTCTAATATCACCAACTTTACGCAGAACTTCTTGAGCAGCCTCACTCAAGGAAAATTATGGCTTGGGCGGAGTTCTTTTGTAAACTTTGGTGTGTGTTGTTTATCGACTGCCTGCTACAATTTCTTACTTGTTCTTTTATAGTAATTTCTTGGCGGTTAAATTAAGGCATTTGTTCCCACCAAGAATATTCTATAACTTCAACGAAAATATTCTTTCATAACCGTTCTTACATAAGTACTTGATTTATATTATTTCCTGATGCGTTTGAAATACGGAAAATTCATTGGTCATAATCAAGTATTTAATTAATTACTTAACGGATACGGAAAATGAAGCATTTCCAAAACACGAAAAAAAGCATTGGTAAAATAAACAAATAATTCGTTCGTCAATACATTTCGAAATATGGGAAATGTCTTGGCATTGAATTTCAAACCAATACTTAATGAATGTTTGAATTAAAGTGATGACACATTCATACCACACATGTGTTATGATAATTATTGGGATAGGTCGTGCTAATGAGTTGCATTTTGTTGAATATAATAGTTGTGTGTAATATTCAACTCCTTATACAATAACACCCAGAAGAGATGAATTGATATCGTATTGATTCGATACTGATTCGTCTTGAAAAGGTTAGCCGCCTCTGGTATATAGTTGGTAGTTATACGGATAATTATTTTGGTCGAAATCGTTTTGAAAATTTTTGTATGGGAGATGAGAATTATTATCTTGTTTGAAACGAATGTCAGATTTAAAGTCTGTAGTAGCAGATGTGTTATGTGTAGTAAATTCATGACTATCAGAAGCGTGAAATATTTCGCTGAGTTCGTGGGGTTCTTCAGCTAACATGTTTATTCGGCTAGTGGTTTGTGTTAGGGTCGTCTGTAAATTGCAGCTGTCTGTCGTATGTCCGTGAGTTTTGCATTGGCTACAATATGGGGTGTTCATGCGTGTGCGGCATTGGTTGTAAACATGCCCCGGTCGGTTGCAAAACCCACATTGCGGTCGTGAATTAGGTGAATATTGGTTAGTGTTGTTGTTGTATGTGTCAGTACATCGGTCGGTGAAGCTTGTATTCCTATTTTGATTTTGGTTGCCAATATTTCCGTAATTGTCTTTTCTGTTATCGTTGATGCCCCCAACAAATCTATTGTCATTGTTACGGTTATTACCATTAAAATTAGGGCTTCGATAATTGTTGGTTCTATTCGTATTGCCGTTATAATTGCCATAATTGTTATTGCGGTTGTTGGTGTTATTATTTTTATTGTAGTTGTTGTTGGGAAAAGTTCGGTTGTTGTCTCGGTAGTTATGATTATTATTCCTATTGTTATTATTGTTATAGCAATTATTTCTGTTGTTGTTATTGCTATGGTTATTATTTCTGTTGTTGTTATTGTTATAGCTATTATTTCTGTTGTTGGAATAATTTTTTGAATTTCTGCTAGTATTATTATTAAACCTAGAATTGCTGTTACTAAAAGTGTGGTTATTTTGGGTGTTTAAGTTTCTAGAATTATTGTTATAATTGATGGAGTCGCCATTCAGTTCATTATTTTGTGGATAAGGTGTTTGGGCTTCCGAATGGCCCATCTGTGTGAAAGTTATTGTAGGGTTGGCGGGTGACAATGCGAATTGTTTTTCCGCTGCCTCCAGGTATTCAGCTTTTTTGGCTATGGCTTCGAAATTCTCATGCTTTTCATGGAGAAAAAACAACCGATGGTTTGAATTCAACATCCCAGCCTGGAAAGTGAACATGGCCGTCTCCTTCAAATCCTTATACATAGTGCTTTGGATGCCGTTGTATTGCCAAATTAATACACTCTTTTAGGGGTATCTTCATGCGGCCTGCGAATCCCGTGAGGGTTTCGCCGGGCAACTGCTTTGATTGTTGCAGTTCGTATATTAGCGTGGCATATGGTCGCCGGGTGATTAATTTAGCCATAACTGTATCTACAAAATCGGTTAAACTAGACACCAACATTTCGTTCAAAGTTGTGGAGGCGCGCCCTGGAAAACGTGTGGGGAGGAGGGGTAAAAGGATGTCCCTCTCCTCCGAACCTAAAAGGTCATGGACTGTTTGGCAAGAGCTAACGAATTCTTTGACCTCGGACGCTAAATTTGGTCCGAGTTCCGCATGTAACGAAGGGATGCAGTTGAATACAAGTTGTGATATTTTATTGAAACCCAAAGACATTTTGCATTCTTTAATTTTTGTTCCTAACACTTGGTCTATCTTAAAATTTAAATGTTTCTGTAATAATTGCTGCCCTGGACTCTTTGTTCCCGGAAAATTGTCTCTCGTTGGAGATGTTGGAGTTGATTGTGCGAGATGGTGTTGAAAATTTGGAGCGAAAAATATTCGTCCACTTCTGGTGCGCCAAGGTTCGAGCGTTGTTGGTGGTCCGAAAACCGGACTGGTGTTATTGAACGAGAATTCCTCGATTTCTTCGTCGAACGTTTTTTCGTGTTCGTTGGTGTTTGCCTCTTGGAATGGATTCGGATCGTTCATATGTCACTTCTATACACAACTTAATTTTTTTGTTTCGCAGGTGTGAGAAAACTTTTTACGCAATGCAACTCAGGTCCTGTCACGGTCGCCAATTTTGTTGTGTAATCCAAGGGACGAAGGACGATCCTTGTCGATCAACGCAGGGCAACTTCTTGGTACTTAAATATTGTTATTTCCGGAGGACAAAACTCCCGGAAAAACGATGCGATTTTAATATAAAGTAAAATTGAAAACGCTTATCCTCTTTTTCCTTTTAAAACACCTTATTTACTAAAAAATTATATTCTTTTTTTTTTAACTTCAGCTAAAACAATTTACTCTTTTTCTCTTTTTAAAACAATTTATTTATTGAAAAAAATATATTGTTTTTGTTTCTGGTTTCAACTAAAACACTTTACTTTGAAACCTTTATCCTTTTTTTTAAAACACCTCATTTACTACAAAATACATTCTTTTTTAACTTCAGCTAAAACAAATTACTCTTCTTCTCTTTTTAAAGCAATTTATTTACAAAAAAAAATATATTTTTTTGTTTCTGGTTTCAACTAAAACACTTTACTTTGAAACCTTTATCCTTTTTTTTTCAAACACTTCATTTACTACAAAATATATTCTTTCATAACTTCAGCTAAAACAATTTACTCTTTTTCTCTTTTTAAAACAATTTATTTGCTAAAAAAAATATATTTTTTTGTTTCTGGTTTCAACTAAAACACTTTACTTTGAAACCTTTATCCTTTTTTAAAACACTTTATTTACTACAAAATATATTCTTGTTTTCTGTTCTTTTTTCAACACCGTTATCGAAATAGAATGTTTTATATAAAAAAAAAATAATTCGGACCGATCAAAATAGGGCAAATTTTTTTTTTCGAAAAATAATTTTATAAAATTGATAACAACTCCCAAAAATTAATAAAAACAAAAAACTTTAACAACTTTTGTTTGTTAATCGGGAAAGGAAATTCTTTTTGTCACGATAAATGACTTTTTATCCCTTTAACTTTTCTTTATTTAAACCGAAAAACCAAGAACTTAATATATTTTTTACTAAAACCGCGACCGGTCAATAAAAGTTAGAATATCTCTAATCGCGTCGAAAAATCAGTAACTACTGATAATTAATTTTAAGAAAAATCGATTGAAAACTTTTGAACAATAAATTTTTTTCAAAGTACTTTAAGTTCGTCGTACTTTGACCGATATTAGTAAATTTTGTTGAATAAACGAAAATTAATTATTCTTTGAAGAAAAATAATTACTTGATAAAAATTTACGCGTATGCAATTTTTTCATTATTTCGTATGAAAAAAGCGAATTTAATTTTCGCAATACTAAAATTCGTTAATATACAAATTTTTTTTATTTCGACATGAAAAAATAATGTCGAAGCAAATTAATAATTTTAATAAGATATTTCGAAATTATTTATATTTCGAAATATGTTAATAAATTTAAATAAAAATTTACGCGTTCACAAAAATGTTTTGAACAAATGACTAAATTTTGAAATACGGGAAATATAGGGATCAATAACCGCGCTTTTCGGTCGGAAAGACTTTTGGTACAGGGTGTACCACAACAGTTTGTCTAATCCTACCAATATTTGAATCATTTTCGTTACCTACCGAATATTGTCCATATGAAAAATTATGTTCGTTAAAATCATCTAGTTTACGTATTGTCCATGCTGGGTTTTGCTAAGTTCGGCTTGGTACGCTTTCAGAAAGATGGCGTTCTGCTTTGCGGCATACTTTCTGGAAATGACTGAAACTCATGGCAGGCATTCGAAATATAAGATTTGTGACCTAATCTTTAACATTACTTTTCATTATATCGGCCAATTCTATTTCAGTCATTTGAATTCGTAACCGATGGCATAGTGACATAACCGAATCTTAAAAATCATCAAAAGATTCGGTGTTTGCTTGCTTTCTTTGAAACATACGATGAATAATCTCATGGTCAGTATGAATGCTCTTAAATTGATGCCGAAGGGTGAACTTTAGGCCGTGCTAATCCATATGGGATTCTCATTTCAATAGTTGCCAATACCACTGTTCAGTCTTATCGGAGAGCAGGATATGAAATTGGGTACAAATGACGAACCACGAATTATTGCCACGCGATTGCATGGTTCTTTTTCGGAAAATAAACTCTTCCACTGACATGTCATGAACCTTTCCACTAAACCTGAAACCCCATTTGTCGATTCTGGTGCCATCTCTGAGAATAGCGTGTCGAACTAACTGATTATTACGATTCGTACCTGTTATAAAATTTGAATTACTCTTTGGACTACGCCTTTGATTATGATTCGGGTTAAATGGTATATCTTGATTCAAATTGTGATTCATATTGACTTAATTGGGATTAGAAACTCTAATAGCGTTTATATTATACTCTGAATTCTGATTGACAGCACCATATGGAGGTGGTGGTGGTTGATTAATGTTCTGATCTGTAGTTGTTTGACTTGGTCTTAGTGGAATATCCAGATTACATTTTTCATTTAAATAATTGAGATTCGAATACTGGTCATCTGTTCTTTGTCGCGATTGCGTTGCTTGCGCTTGTTTGTTCATTGTCATTCGTTTGATTCCATCTAGTAAATCACTTTGAATCTTAGCTATCTGGTTACTCACAGCCGTTTATATCGAAGTACGTATTCTTTACGTTGATGCACTAGGATCAGATGGAGAGCGGAAAGAGGAGCCCTAAATGGAAGGCTATCGTGTCATAGATGGATTTCACGCACCTCTTGCTCTGCCACAACGATTAAAAGTGTTCATTGCAGCTGGAGCTACGATTTTTGGAGCTGGTGGAAGATCAAACGAAAGTTGAGATTGGCCACGCGTTATGCGTGATTCACCTTGACTTGTGATAATATTCGCCGCAGCACTTTCGTCATTTGTGCTTGATTCAGTCCGTACACTTGGTTCAATTATTGGGTTATTTTTGGATATTGCACGTGTATTTGATTCCGCCATCTTGACAGCACACCAAAAAACTTACAAAGAAAACGGATCAAAATAATTTAGGTGTACGGGCCCCAGTTTCTGTTGATATGATCTCAAAGCCCGTATACGCCCAGAACCGAAATCGATAGCCCAACTATTATTGACACTACTACCCAAATTAAAAAAAAATCGGACAAAATTTTTCAGAATGAAGTCAAATCTAAATGTCCACGTTCACTTAGAGATTGCTAGGCGTAAACGTGTTTTAAGTACAGCCAGAACTCAATACAGTAACCTTACCCATCAAAAAAGAATTTTCCGTTTATTTAAGGGAATGAAAAAAAAACCCAAATAAGAAAACAATCTTGATAATAAAAAAAAAATGTCGAAAGAAATAAAAATATAATAATAATAATAAATATCCTGATAATATAAAAATATAATAATAAAAAAAAATTCACCACTAAAAATATAAAAAAGAAAATAATAAAGTTTATAAAGAAAATATTCAAAATATAATTTCCTAAATAAAAAAAATAGTTACAAAAAAAATAATAAATTAAAAAAAAAATGTAACCTAAAAACTAAAGAAACTAAACCTAAATCCAAAAAACCCAAAATATTAAAACTCAATCCAAAAAAATTAAAATAACTAAACTAAAATCAAAAAAACTAAAACTAAAACTGAACTCAACTAAGTTAAAGTTAATAAAGAAAATTAAAACTAAAATAAAATAAACTACCAAAAAATTAAACGAAATTAATTGAAGAATCTAAATAAAAAATTTCCAAAAATTTCCCAAAAAAAATTTTACGAAATAATTTCTAAAATAAATTTCCCAATATGGAAATATTCGTAAATCAAACGTTTTTATATTGCGCAAGAGCGAGAGGGAGAGACGAAACGATTGGACGACACGAAAAAATCATAAACCTGACATACATTCTGGAACTAAAATATGATGTTCTGATGTGGTCCGCGAATTTTACCGAATCAAGTGATCGAACACCTGCAATAGCAACAAAGGCCGAAGCATGCGGTCCGATCCAGACGATCAGCACAATTCCGGACCACTATGTTTGATGTGGTTGCATGACCTTCGTGTCCTCACTGCATTATTCGTTAGCTTAATTAAGCACGAGGATATGCGAAGAGGCGCACTAAAGCCCATGCATCCACAGCCATTATATTTCCCGATTCCAGACTGCATTCAATGACTAAACATTCATATAGTACGAAACTCTTATTCAAATGCTTTTGCGGCAAGCGGCATATTCAATATAAAAAAAAACCGAATTAACTACTACAATGCAACTGTAAAATCAAGATGACGACAATTGGGCTATACGCGTAATCGCGAAAAGTCAACACGATTCCGAAACAAAAACAAATAACGAACATGCGAAATTTATGTTCACATCAAAACTTCGTTCAGAAAACTGAGTTGCGCTTGCTAGCTCGCCGGAAGGATGGGTCGTTGCTCACCACCATCAGTCATCAATATTACACTTAATTTATTTAATGCGTGCATACAAGGTGGTGTCCAAAGTAATCAGGACTTTAAAAAAAAAACAGAACAAATGGTTTTTTCGGCAAAATCAATTGATTTTATCCAAAATAGTCTCCTTCTGCTTCAATACAGCTTTTTACACGGTCCAAAAGCATGTCGAATGAGTGTTTTAGCTCGTTGGCCTGTATGGCCGCCAGTATGCCGGTGCACACCTTTTGAATGGCCTCTACGTCTGCATAACGCTTTCCTTTCATCAGCAAATGCATTTTTCCGAAAAGGTAGAAGTCGCACGGTGCCATATCCGGTGAATACGGTGAGTGGTTGATGGATTTTTGGTGAGATAATCGGTCACAAGCGTCGATCGATGAGACGGCGCATTATCGTGCAACAAACGCCAACTTCCATCTTCGCGATATTCGGGCCGAACACGTCGAATACGGCGCACCAAACGCTTCAAAACTCCTAGGTAGAATACCGCATTAACGTTTTGACCGGGTGGAACAAATTCTTTGTGGACAATACCCTTGGAATCATAAAAACAAATCAGCATTGTCTTCACTTTTGACTTCTCCAGGCGCGATTTTTTGGGTTTCGGCTCGTCCGGCGCCTTCCATTCAGCACTCTGGCGTTTCGTTTCGGGATCATATTGAAAACACCACGTTTCATCACCAGTCACAATGTTATAAAGGAAGTTTTTGTCCTTTTTGACCTCTTTAATGATGTCCTTCGAATGTTGAATTCTGAGCAATTTTTGGTCGTCGAAGCTCATTTTCGCACCGATGACACAAACATACTGCACTTAAAACGCAATAACTTCACTTTCAATGGATCAAATGTCATGAAATTCTCACAGGAAGTCGATAAAGGATAGCAGATTCTAACGCACCAGTCGACATATAGATGGCGCCACTAGGGGCGCTAGATTCAAAAGGTCCTGATTACTTTGGACGCCACCTTGTATAATGTTTAAGGTCGTTAAGACGTTTTTGTTATAGCGTAAGCTATCAAGCAAGGAATATTTGATTGTGGCGAAAACAAACGAATTAAGGGAGGGTTCGTTAGTTTATTGGTCGCCGAAACTAGACCAAATCCACACGATTGCCTTCGCGAGGCACGTCGCAGCCGATTCGCTGAGATATTGTGCCAATCGGTCTTATTTGGGGCTCGTCCCACCCTTTGTTGACCAGAAACAAAATTCCGATCCCCATAACTATGCCCGCCCTATGAAATGGGTATGGTCCCTTTTTTGTTTTGCTATTTTTCATTTGGCCGCCCGTCCCTCTCTGTCCCTTTCTCTCTCAAGGATCTTCCTATCTAGTGTTCTTCATCCTGGTATATCTGTTGAATTCCCCAAAATATTTGGTTCGAAGAAGAAAAGAAATCTTGGATAACTTTTCTAAAGAAACAACCTTATTATTTCGATCACCTACATAATAATTTTATTGACGATTTCCACTATTTACTTCTTTTTTACACAGTCTGTATCAACTAATTGAATACTTGTAAAATTTTCCTTAAATTTTGCTTTTAGGAATTGATCTTATAATTAAATTCAACACAAGCTACTGATATCTCACATAAATTTTGCTTTGTTTTTTCTGAACAAACCCCAATTTCTAATAACAATAGTTTATGTTGTGTCACTTGAAAATAAGAAAATTTATTCAATTCCCATATGCGTACACACCGTTACAATTTTAATTCCCTTTTATTCATTTAAAAAGAATATGATTCGATTACCTTGCTATCCCTTCTTGTTTCTTGGAGTCGAACCGCATTAATGATACATATATATATTTTTAATGAAGTTCATGCTATTCTTAGAGAAAGAAGAAATAATAAAAAAATTAAAAAGTTTATATGTGGGAACTAAATCAACCTTCCACCACATATGATCATTTTTCGGTAATTACTATCTTATTTACATCAAAATTTTATTTGTTATTTATTAAATATTTCCTTTTTTCTCTACTTTAAATAAACAGATGCTTAACAAATATATATATATATATATATATATATATATGTATACATTTAAATATGAAAAAAAGTCCAATTGGCGTGTCTAATTTGGTATCATATTCATTCGCTTCATTTCTCAATAGCTCTCAAATCCATTATTTCATCTTTTACCGAAGGCAATCCAACAAAATGTGATCTTGAGGAATGATATTTCCAATACAAATTTTTTCCAGTGGACTTTGTAGACAACTTAAAATATAATCCAAACCTTCAGCTTCATCAAATGCTGTATGCAATTCTTGGTTCATCATTTGATAAATCGATAAATGTACTAGAAAATTTTATCGAGAAAAATGTTCTCGACCTCATTGAGCACCCTTTTATTTTAATTTTTTTTAAATTTTTTTAAATTTTTAAACTGTTTCTTTCTTTGGTTTGTATTTTAGCCAAATCTATATATATAAATATTCATTTTTTTTTCTAATTTCGGTATTTGATGAAGTTATAACCGAACTTTTCTAATAAAGCTTTTCGGCTATATAAAAAAAGCTATATTCAATTCTTTCAACTGTAATGAATTTTACTTATTTATCGGTTTCATAGCGTGGAAATTTTACCAACAAACAAATAAACGTCCAATAGAATTTTTTTCTTTAAAAGTTTAACGTATAGGATTTTCACGGTTTTGTGTATGCAGATTTTATGTGTAAAGAATGAAGAATATTCGATAAAATTCTTCTCACATTTTCTACATTGATATGATTTCACCACTATGGATTCTTTCGTTTTTATTTTTCTTCACTCCATTCTGAATTTTTCCACTTTTCCTTCCCTTTTTTTTTCTTTTGTGATTTTAAAAAGGAAAACCCAATTTTTTAAATCAAAACCAAATCCGCCGTTATTAGGCCACATTATAAGAACAACTGCACTGCTTGAGTATCCATCCTGGACTCTCTACGAACGACAATTTTTTTTTCGTATTCCTTCTTCTCTCGTTCCAGGTTTTTTTCCATCATATTTTTTGTTTCAGTTGCCCCACAAATTTTTTATTTTTCTTTGCCACTTTCCCTAGTTTCTCTTTGTTTTGATATCCGTGGCTTTTGGGTTTTTTTTGATCTTGCTTTCTCTTTACCTATTTTATTTATCGACATGGATATCGGACACTGAACTAATTTTCTAGAATTTTTTTGGAGAAATAATACTTAATATTTGAAAATTGGGTGTCACGATTGTCGCTAAATAGGAAACGCAAGAATTTAATGGTCGTTCAGACACAAAGTGTAAGTATGGGTTCTACCCACCGTTACAACCATTCCTGTGAAGTAATAATTCCTACCCTGTCAAATAATTTCTTTCGCATATTTGAAGGTGGCGAATTACGGTGCTTCTTTCTCCAACGACATATGTTTAAAGATATTGCATTTTCCTGGTTGCGTCTAAACTTGCGTTGGCGTGAATTGCATTTACAAATATGTCGTGCAAACGTTCGATGTATGGTAATGCCCGTTCAAATCTAAGGGAAGGTAATTTAAGGTTTTTAACCATAGCTTCAAGTTTTTGAATCGATTGTATCGATTGTGTTTTTTCTTTAATGACAACTGCAATGTCTTCATACTGTGGCTCCGATTGATTGAAATCGTTACCCGTGAGGTAAGGGTGATCCTCGTCTGAATTGTAGTATGTCAAAATGTCTTCATGGTTTTTCATAATTTCATCCCAGCATTTTGACATCGATTCTAGTGTCTGTTTAAAATATATATCTGAACGTACGCTTTTGATTTCCTCTTGCGCTCTTTCAATCCTACCTTTAAGAGTTTTCATTTTGATCGATTGCCTTATATGACATGTTTGTTGAAAAGACACTGTAATATTAACGTTCGATGGATGCTCATCTTCTGTTCGATTGTCACCATGATCATTACGATTTGTATTGCTATTACTTGTTGTTGAAAACTTATCACCATGGACTGGCTCTTTTTGGTCTTTTGCGATGTTATCTATTTTTTCTTATAGCGTTGATGTGAATTGGTCGTATAACTTCTTGACTTGGTCAGAAAAATTATTTTTAAAGTAAGTATGATACCCAAATGTCTCTTGGAGCCGTCTTATTTTCGTATCGCGTGCAGTAAATGTGCTGCATGCTGCCCTTACTTTTTGTAGTCTGCCTTCAATATACCTCTTTGTTTTGCGTTGTTCCGAATCCTTTTTGTAATTCGTGAATATTTGTTTAATTTTTTCGTCTATAGAGTGTTGAAGATTGGTCAAACCTTCCACTTGCTTTTGTTCAGTCATATTACTAAAAAAATATCTCTTATTTTGTATATTTACTTTTATACTGTTTTGAAAGCTCATACTAAAGGCACACATAGGGTATTCATACCTTAGTATCGATAGTACAGTGCATCTTTGTACCACGGTATAAAAAGGGGTTGGCACACATCAAATATAGTATTTGTCTGACATTTGAAATTCTGCCATTTCAGCGAGAACATGGGAATTTCTTTTCGCTCCGTTTAAATCTTCTATATGATTCCTACAAACATCTATAAATTTTGACGTTTCACTAACTCATAAAATTTTGCGTATTTAATTACTTTTTCCACTTTTTTCAAATGATATTTTCAAAATAAAAAGTGTAAACATATGTCAATTGCTCAGCTCACCTACAAAATTCCATTCGCTATTTTCCGCTTCAATAAAAAGGCGCGCACTAAAGAATAGATTACAGTGGCCGAAAAAATTAAGTAAAAAAGGAAATACCACGTACTTTTTCAAATTTAAATTCCAAATTTATGCTACGTAGTTGAAATAGTATTTAGCTAGTATTCGACAGCACAGACATAGTATACCACATGGTATCCTTAAACTATGGTATGAATAGGCTATGTGTGCCTCTAGTATTAGTTATGTAGTGTATTTTCCATGTGCTGATATTTAATCAAACAGAACCCTGCCGCAGCTTCACGTCAGGAAATATCGATGAATTAATGGCTTGTTTGTTCTAATTGATTGTTACTCGAAGGACCAATGTTGAGTTTGAACTGAAGCTTATTCAAAATAGTTACAGTATTTATACAAATTTTAACACTTAAAACTGAAGGTAAAATGTTGACTAAGTAAAAGTATAAATATAAAAAAGTAGGTATTTGAATGACCTATAACAGTTATAAAACATTAAGTAGTTGACTATTTTATTAAAATGCTCAATTGACAATATTTACTAAAAATCTTGCTATGCAATTATGTGTTTATATAGTAATGGATTACGAAATATATCTTCAAATAGTTGTCTTTATACTTATTTAAAATTAGAACACTGAATCAATTCGATGGTTTATTCAGTTTAAATTATGTTACACGTGCGTGTAGTAGATAATTATACTCGAGGGTATTCGAGTAAAAATACGCGGGTAAACAGAATCCAAAACCATTAAGAGGCCATGGCCGCTAATGGTCGATCAAGATTCAAATGTTGAAACTGCGACAATCATGATTTCTTCGAGTGCACAATATCTCAACGGTCCTTCTTTTGCCATCGTTGTGGTAGAAAAGATGTGTCGTTACCGATGTGCCCAAAATGTAATCATTATGTTAAGCTAGAAAGGGCCTGTAAAGCCACGCCACTACCCTCTTTCCCCCACGGTGTAAGCCCTTATGTATACTGAGCTTCGTTTATTTGGACGATCTGTTAGTAGTTCTGAGGATTTTAATTCCCCCGTAAATCCAAACCATTGCACTGCTGGACTTAAAATTAATTTGGAGTAAGGCGAATTTTGCGTGAGAGAAGTTAGAAATTTGGGTTACATCGTTAGTAACGGATGTTTAAAGACCGAATCAAATAAAATATCTGCACTTTCTGACTTTCCTGCTCCTTGTGTTGTGTAATACTCCTTACAGATAACTCTCGTGCCTCTCTCAGGGTAATTTATTAAAAAAATAACTAGATTACTTTAGAAAGAATTCGACTTGATTATTCACTGGATCACAGGGATTAACTAATTGTTTTTTTGCATGACCTTCCTCAACATTTCCTCTCTCGAAAGCTTTTCCTTGTTCTTTGTTTGAGCATGTCCCGTATTATATTTGGGGTAGGGCAATATTAATACAAAACACACTTACATAATTTGCTGATATTCGGTGTGGTTTTAAAGATGGTTTATACTTTTCTTCTTCTTTTGGTTTGGTTGAATGTGATTGAATGGATAAATTCTTTTGATGGCGAAATATTCTCTAGAGTTTCGAACTTTCACTTGACACGTTATTCTTTTAAATAAAAACAAATCCTTTCCTTTAACATAATTTTATTAATTGCACTTTTAAATTTAATTTGAATAGCTTCTCTTTCAGAATCTTATTTTAATTTACCTCCAATGCTTTCTTCTTTTAAAATCTCACTTTTATTTAACTTGAATACTGACCTCGTCAAAATCTTACTTTTATTTATTCAAAACGCTTTCTTCCTTTAAAATCTCATTTCGATTTAACTTGAGTACCTACTTCTTCAAAATCTTACTTTAATTTACTTCAAAATACTTTCTTCTTTTAAAATCTCACCTCAATTTACGTCAAATGCTTTTCTTCTTTTAAAATCTCACTTCGCTTAACTTGAATACTGACTTCTTCAAAATCTTACTTTAACCAAAGCGTAAGTAACAATAAAGTATGGAAACTTCCTATTCTTACCGTGAGGACGATTTTCAAATTTTGACTGCTCTTTTTCAAACATTTTCTCCACTGCTGACATAGGTAAAACTAAAAATTGTAGGTATGGGGGAAAGAGAAACATTATTTTAAAGAACATCCCATCGCTTTTGGGTAATTTTAAAATGTATCCAAAGAAACACAGCCAGAAATTTATATACAAATGCACACATACCAGAAAATCCAATTTGACGCTAATTTTCTTTTCTGGTATGTTTGGGAAATTTTATTAGATTTGGGGCAATATATAAGATTCCAGGGTAATTTTATAAGATACCGTCCGATTTTTAACAACATTTCATTCTCTCTCTTACTGATGGATTTTGCCTATGAAAACTGTATATACTCTTGAGTATTAATTCGCACTTTTGCCACGTGCTTTTTCTGGTTACTTCGCTAGTTTTCCATACTTTATCATTACCTATACTTTGCTTTAACTTTAAACTTTGTTCTCCTCAACACGAACCGACGCAAAATCGACAGTTAGAAATACTACTAACTTTAAACCAATCTTACTATGGACTTTTGTAGTACGAAAAGTTTCGACCCTTGCACCTAATTTTCCCATTCTAGGTCACAGAAGGATTGCTGAATTGGTCAATCGCCCTGAGTTACTTTTTATGGAAATTTTCCATTATGCCGGATCATTGATTTCGTAATTTATGCCAATAAATCATGAATTATGAAATCAATATAATTTTGCGCTAGTTTGCATTTGTGCAAAAGTAGAATTCTCGCCTCAAAAGTGTCTATAATAATTTTTGGTTTTTTAATGTGATTGTTTGACAAATTTCCATGTTGCTGTAACATGTTCCGAAAATATGTTGCCTGATCAATCACTGCCTAAGGAAAAGTGCCAAGTTTAATTGGACAGCAGAAGCACAGGTAGCGTTTGAAGCCTTGAAATCGTCATTAACTTCGACCCCGGTATTGGCCAACCTTGATTACTCTAAATATTTTATAGTACAATGCGACGGGAGTAAAACTGTTGTCGGAGGTGTTTTGCTGCAAAGAGACGACTAAGCCAATGACAAACCGATCGCTTACATTTCTCAAAAACTGATCACAGCACAACGTAGCTACAGCGTGACGGAATTAGAATGTTTCGCCGCAAAGTTGAGCATTAAAAAGTTCCGACTTGAGCGGACGTTTGGCTTGATGGACCCTGAAGCTTCAAGCCTTTAATTTCGTAATTGAATATAGAAAAAGTTCAGAAAATGTGGTGCCAGATGCGCTTTCGCGTGTATACGCGGATGCAATTTTGGAAATATTTTCGGCATTTAACAAAAATTTAGATTTCGAATCTTTTAAATCAAAGGAATATCTCGACCTGGTAGATAGAGTTCAGAGCAACGCGGGAAGACTGCCTCACCCGCAAGTGTCAGATAGCTACGTGTACTTCAGAACTAGCTTTCGTATTGGCAATATCTTGCAGGTAGATAAAGGGTGATTTTTTTAGAGGTTTGTTTTTCGATTTGGCCAGACTTTGACTTATTAGGACCCTATCCTCAGTCGAAGCATGGTAATACCACTCTGCTAGTTGTTTTGGACAAATTTTCGAAATTAGTTTTGTTCAAGACACTACGTAAATGTCTGCCGTTCACCGACTTTTTGGAGGAAAACATTTTCAATTTGTTCGGCGTACCCGAGAATTTATTTTCTGACAACGGACTGCAATTTTTAAACCGTAAGTTTCTGAAGTGGCGGATTGTCCGTGCGATTCACGGTACCCTCTATGAAGTCGAGGGTCTGTAATGTAGAACCATAGGGGTTTACCATGTCAAAGATTTGAGGCAATTACTTAGTAGGAAATGCATAGTAGGTTGGGTTATCCAGTGTTGGATTTCTCTTTCGTTTTGTTGATTTTGTTGCCGGATCAATCGGAAAAGTATGAAAGTCTTATTCTCGAGTGTGGTTGAGTCCCACGTTGGGCAGTACAAGCTTTCACGTACCACTGAAACCACACACACCCTTTTCAGTTACGTCCAGGGTGATGAATCAATCTCGGACGTATCTGTGTTAAAACGCGTGGCTTAACCATATATTACATTTGTCTCCATTACGGATTTTAAATAGCGTGAACCATGCTCTTTTCTAATCTTGCTACTCATCTATCACATATTTCCAAATTTTGACCTTTCAACGGAATTTACAATAGATGGAGGTATAGATACCAAATGGTCAAGAACAGCTCGAAGAAGAAAGTTAAAGATGATACCATGAGAAATTAATATCAGTAATGAAAACCGGCTATTGTTTTTTTTACATGCGAATTTGTTATAGGAGGGAAAACTTTAGAATATTTTCGTACAAAAATCACGGTAATATGGTCTGATCGTTGGATGACATTTTTTTTTGGTGATTCGATTTTTTTAAAACCGAGAGTCAGTCCTATGGAGATCGTGAACAAGGTCGAAAGGTGGATCTAAAAGGGTGCGGTTGAATTTTTTGTTGTATTTGATCGAGAAAGAATTTTTTTATTCTGAAAAGTTTTAAAAAAAAGAACATACAAAAAATAATTCAATAATGAAAGATTCCGAATGCACAAACTGAGAAAAAAGAAAAGAAAACCCGAATAAAAAAAAAATAAAAAATCGTGCTACATAACATATAAAAATCAAGTTTCTTGTTTGAATTTTCGGAAAAACTAAGTTTCCATGCATCTTGTTTGTTTTATTTATAAGATTGCACATTTTTCAAATTAAGTTAAATTTAATAATAGACAAGATACAAAGTATATAAAAAAAGAAATATATACATTATATACATATATATATGTATATATATGGGATTGTGTTCTATTCTCTTTAAAATAATCTCTTAACTATTCTCTTAATATTCATTTATGTATTAACGGTTTGAACTAGATTTTAAAACCTTTTTCATTGTACTCGATTTTTGTGCGGAATGATCACTTTCTATCAAGCCGTGGACGTGGTAAGATTTCTAACAATCTTTTTTTTATGTATACAACTTTTTTAGAATATCAGAATATTTTTAACTATTGTTATATCTTAAAAGCACAATAAATTATATTGAACCAGGATTGTTTTTTCAATTAATAATCCTACATATATATATATATATATCGTGTGATTCAAACCTTACTTATTTTTTCAATAGGGTTTTTTTGACAGATCACGCGTGACTAGTGTCATTCTGATTTGTCATTTTTGTTCAGTATTGTATGGCAATTCATCATGTCAAGACTTACATCGTCGTTTGTTTGCTGAATGGGCGCTTGAACGCTTCGAAGAAAATCCGGAATTTTCAAGCCAAATTTTGTTCAGTGATGAGGCTCATTTCTGGCTTAATGGCTACGTTAATAAGCAAAATTGCCATATTTGGGATGATGAGCATCCACAAGAGTTTCAAGAGCTACCATTACATCCATTGAAAACAACAGTTTGGTGTGGTTTATGGGCCGGGGGCATCATCGGTCCGTATTTCTTCAAAAATGCGGCCGGCGGCCGCGTTACCGTCAATGGTGAGCGCTATCGTGCCACGATAACGGACTTTTTGGTACCTGAAATTGAAGCCCGTGGTCTCGACAATACTTGGTTTCAACAAGACGGTGCTACGAGCCATACAGCCCGTGTTACAATGGATTTATTGCAAAATCATTTCGGTGAGCAATTAATTTCACGTTTTGGCCCAGTGAATTGGCCACCAAGATCGTGCGATATCACACCTTTCAACTTTTTTCTTTGGGGCTATGTAAAGTCAAAAGTCTTTGCCGATAACCCAGTGACAATTAAAGCATTGGAAGCGAACATTATACGTGTCATTCATGAGATTCCGGTCAAAATGCTTGAGAGAGTGATCGAAAATTGGACCGCAAGACTGGCCAAGCTGAAACGTAGTGCCGGCCAACATTTGAAGGAAATTATTTTCAAACATTAATTGCCATACTACTTGTATGTGCTGAAAGTTGATAATAAAGATTTGATATTTGCATTAAATTCTAAGTGTTTTATTTTTATTATTAAAAAAAAGTAAAGAATGAATCAGGCTATATATATATATATATTGCAACAAAAAGGATTTTGCGATAAATGATTGTTATAAGTTCTTAATAAATAAAGTGTACTTATAAAAAAAGGAAAAAATGTGAAAAATCATTAAAATTTTTCAACTCAATTTCGTTTTCACAATTTGGTCCATCGGAAAGAATGGCAGAATTAATTTCAACCGCAGTGTGGTAATTTGCACGTTATCATCTATTTTGTTTCAAACCAACAAGATAGGAAAACTGTTAACCCAACGGGAGTTATGAGCGCAAATTCTAATGCTAAATGAAATTGGAAACATCAAATTTCAGGTTTTTTCGTTTTATTATTATTTTTGGTTTGGACATGACACGAAAAAAAGAATGTTGGTCATATTAAGCAACCTCGTGGAATATATTTTCATGTATTCGATATAAGGAGTGCCAGTACATAATTCACCGAAATATTTGATCACCTTTGAACAAGACCTAAAAAGAAGAGAAACCCACGGAAAAGGAAAAGAAACCTAGTTAAAAAAAATCCCAGATTTAGGTTTTCTTTTCTTCCAAATGGATGTTGTGAAGATTTTGTTATACGTATATGTCTAATGGCCTCCATAGGAATGAAGCGAATGAGCGAGAAAAGGGGAAATTAATTTTAAACTAAACCAAAACTAAAATAATTTATAGAAAACAAAATTTTTTTGAATTTTAGACAAGTAATAAAAAAAATTTACCAGTAGGAATAGTGGTTATAATGATGATTTTTTTTGGTGTGAGATTTATTTTTAATATTTATAGAGTGAAGTCAGAAAATGAAATTTTTTGATTAAGGAATAATAATAAATAAGTTCGATTTGAAAATTCAATCAACAAGATTAGACAAAACCAGAAGAAAAAAAATGTTGATTCCATGTTCTAATATAATCTATTACAAGCATTAAAAATGAACAAAGCAAACCATAGTAGTGAATTTACATTTTCTCTATATCGGCCGGACCACTATGGAACTTTCCCGATAATGCCATAAAATATTGATTTCAGTTCTCCTATTCTAAATGTACATTCCAAGTTTCATGAAAATGTGACCACTATTGGTCGAATTATTAAGGTTTTTTTATTTTGTACTCCCGCAACCCGCACCGAGGGGAGACGCATTTTTTCTTTTCAGTTGGCCTATCCAGAATGTACACACCAAATTTTAAGGAAATCCGCCCATTATTAATCGAGTTATTGAAGTTTTTCTATTTTAGCCCCCCACAACGCCTGACCGAAGGGGAACATATTCTATCTTTTCAGTTGGCCCATCCCAAATGTACATTTCAAGTTTCTTTAAAATCTAATCATTATTGGCCGAATTAGGGAAGTTTCTATATTTCCGCCATATCGTTTTTTAAGAAACGTTTTACGCGTTAGTGTTGCCAGAAGTGAATTCCGTTGAAAAGTTAATATGTTCTGATTTCGACCTTAGTAGACAAACTGTGAAAAACTCATCAAAATTGGACATGCAGTTTCGGCTTCAGAACTAGTGCAACTATAGACTATATTTAGACAAAACGTATTCTTAGACAGTATTTCCATAGTCGAATATAGCCCAAAAATTAACCAGATCTAAGTTAGGGTCAAATACAAGAACTGTGTAAATTTTATCGAAATCGGCCCAGCAATTTAGTTTGCCCCGTGCCCACAAAATTTCGTTGTTTTTGGACAAAGATAGCGTTACCAAATAAAATATATATATATATGTATATATAAAATATATTAATTTCGCCCAAATTCTATCTCGCATTTGATGCAACACAGTGAAAGTTTCATCGAAATCGTACCTTTCATTTAGATTTTAATTAACGATTTAAAGAAGCGGTCGGATGGACGGAAGGACATGGGGCTAATTATTTCTGATGAAACGGATTTTGTACCTGGCCAGGGGGGGACTTGATGTGCACATGTGCAAGATGTGGGTTGGTGTATGCGGTAGAGGTGAGTGTGTGTATGTGCTAAGTGGGTATGTGCTACTAAGGTGGGTCTAGACTTCTAGACCTAAGTTGGGTCTAGACTTATTTTGTATGTATGTTATGTCAGGGGGTCGTAGCTCAATTAGTATCGGTTTGGTTGTTGATTGATATCCAACGACAGTTCTCAAATTTTTTTTTTTAAATCTTAAAAAGCTGTTGAAAAAATATGGTACCACCTAGCATTATAGTCGATATGCAAGGTTTCCGAGATGTAAATAAACTATTTATAGTGAAAGAATTAGCAGTTTTGCATACCAAAAAGAGTATCAAAATTTTCTTATTAGATCACCGTTTAAAATAACTAATATACTAACAAAGTTGCAATCAGAAGCGAGATGGGTATATAATAATTACCATATGTTATGTTCGGAAGACGGATCTATTTCAATGAATAGTGTAAAACAATTTCTATTAATGAATTTAAAAAATAAATCGATATTTGTAAAAGGTGATGAAAAAATGAAATGGCTTAATGATGTGTTGGAACATAGTGCAAGTGTATATAATTTAGATAATTACAGTTGTCCAAATTTAAAAATATTAAAGAGACAATATATATATCTATATTGAACATTGTTGAATGCACAGAGGTAATCAATGCTTTTGTGCTTTGCAAAACGTTCTTTTACTAAGAGAACACATTGATTTACATGCAGAGTGTTATACAAATATTTAAAAAACATATAACAAGTTTTGATCAATTGATAAAAAATGGGGCAACAGCAAGAACAACAACAACAATAACAGCAGCAAGAACAAAAACAACAGTTAAAAAATGGGAACTTGATTTATTTTTTAGATATCGATGATGATTTAAAATTAGATGAACATAAGCCTTTAATTTTAAAATATTAAAATTATTTGATAACATATAAAACAATGATGAAGAAATTATCCATATTTGGATTACACTATATAGATTGTGTTTGGTCAAATGATAATGCAGAATCAGGTCCTGACACATGTAATTGTTTTTATATTGATAAACAGATAAAAGAAGGTGAAAAAATAATAAATTTATATAAAAGGTTTTTAAACAAATTAATATAGTAATAAAATATTCTTTTTTAATTGAAATTATTGTTTTTTTCATGTTCAAAATGTTAGTGATGAAAAAAACCTCTATGAAAGAAGCAACAAAAAAGTTCATATTAACCGTCAACTGATGATTCATAATGATGAAAAACCCCCCTTAAAAGAAGCAACAAAAAAAGGTCATATAAAAAAGTTCATTTCAATCCTCAACCTGTGATTCATGTGATGCATACATGGCAATTTGCACATTGTAGTGCTCGTAAACGTTTTTGGGAAATTTTCGCTTGTGATCGTTTAAGATTTAAAAATCTAATTCAAAATATAGCAAATATATTAAATGTTATATTAGATAATCAACATCGTGAAAAAATATATCGAACAAGATTTTTGTAATATTGATGAAATTTCGAATATTTCCCCTTCTTTTAATAAAAAAAGTTTTTTTATTATTATTAAGTTAAATTTACCTATAAAAGACGATTTTTGAATTGATATTCATTACAGTCTAAGTGAAGCAGTGACGAGTTTAACAAGTGAAAAAACCAAAAAAGAGTGAATTGAAATGAACAAACAACAACAACAACAATCTCTACAACATCAACTTCTACAACAAAAAACTCTACAACAACAACAACAACAACCGTTACAAACAAAACAACAGCCGCAAATGTCAGTTGAGGAGGAGTTTAATTCGCGCGAATTTAAGAATTACTTTATGTAAAAGATATGAAATTGAATTAAGCATATCTAATCACTTATGCACAACGTATATTTACAAAATATGGAGAACGATTTTTTTTAACAGTAGAAAATGATGAAGATCAAAAAGAAAACATATTTCTACCAATGAGATACAACACTTTATCAGATAATGCGATTGGTAAAATATCTGAAATGAAATATATAGTACACTACAAAACTTGATAAATTTAAACCACCAAATACATTTTTTTATTAATAAAAACCAAAAAAATTTATGTATTATATTTTTTTATTGAAAAAATAAAAAACTAATAGATTGTATTGTATATATATACTACTAGGTGGTAACCCGTCCTAAGACGGCCTCCTAAAAACTTCTGTTTACAAATCACTATAAATTAACAAAATATATTCAAGCGAATTGTATTAATTCGCAACATAATGGATCTTTTACCCCGTTTTCGTAGCACCTCAGGCGATATCTTTCATGTCTTAAGTCGATATTTGCCCCGCAACACCCCGAGTGAAGACATTAAATTGATCCCATTTCCCGGTTGGTAAAATAGCTCCCGTCAAACACATATTACTAAAGTAAAAACCTCTATAGAGTAGGGGCCTAAACAACCACAGCGCCAAAGTGGTGAGAGATAGAACTATTTTACCTTCGACAGAAAAAATACCCATGAAAACCTCCGAAACTTTGCTGAATATTGTAATCGCTTGTGACCTGTATATAAAAAGTTCAAAAGTTTCTATTGACTCCAGCGCCAAAGCGGTAAGAGATAGAACTGCTTGGTCTTCGACGGAAATAATTCCCGTGATAACCTGCATAACTTTGCCGAACATTGTACTCGTGTATGACTAATATATACGAAGTTTAAAAGTTTGTACTGACTCCAGCACCAAAGCGGTGAGAGATAGAACTCTATGCTCTTCGAAATAAATAGTCCCCATGAAAACTTCCACAACTTTGCTGAACATTGCAATCTTGTGTGGCCTCTAAATACGAACTTGAAAAATTTATATTGACTTCAGCGCCAAAGCGGTGAGAGCTGAAACTATATCGTCTGCGACAGAAATAATCCGCATGAAAACCACCATAACTTTGCTGAACATCGTAATCGCGTGTGACCTCTAAATACGAAGTTCCAAAATTTTAATGACTCCAGCGCCAAAGTGGTGAGAGATAGAACTATATGGTCTTCAAAAGAAATAGTCGCCATGAAATGCTCCACAACTTTGCTGAATATTGTAATTGCGTGTGACCTCTATATAAAAAGTTCGTAAATTTGTATTGCCTCCAGCGCTAAAGCGGTGGGAAATGGAACTTTGCCGTGTACGTGAGAATGTCCGGCATAAGAATCTTAATTAGATTGCCTCAGGTCAAAATCATGTCCGATGTATATTTTAGATAATAAATGAGGTTTTCCGAAATAAGCTTTCAAGCCCCCCTTTGTAACTCCTCCGACCCCCAACCCCCCGGAAACAAAATTTCTCCACGTTTCAAGTCCTTCTCTACAACATATCAAAAAGTGTTTTTTTTTTTTTTGCTCAACGAATTTTCTTTCCGGACAATATAGGACGGACAGAAAGAAAGAAAGAAAGAAAGAAAGAAAGAAAGAAAGAAAGAAAGAAGGATTAGCCTTTTATATATATAATATACTATTTGCTTTCTTTCTTATTGAATAACTGCCGCAAATATTCTTGCAACTTTGATTCGATTCTGTCATATTTCTCTGCTTCACTTTTCAAACGTTTATTTTCAGCTCATAATCGGTTTTCTTCTTCCTTGTATTTTTGTTCAATTTCCTTTCTCTTTAAACGATATTTTTTATTTGCATTAATTTTTTGATTTTGTCTTTCCATTTCATTGGATTTATTTTGTTGTTTTGATGGACGATTACGTAGTTTTCTTAAATTATTAGCCATTTTTATGCGAAATGTAAAAACACGACTAATCAGAAAGATTGCTTGAAGGATACTAATGTTATATACATTTTTGAATTTGAAATAATGAATGTTTATAAATTTATAAGGAAAGTGTCTCTTTAACTGAATAGTCCTTCAAATTAGTTCAGTGAAGTTTTGAAAAATATTAGATACCAATTGAAACTGAAACAATTCATTTTTTCTCCAGATTTAATTGAGGAATAATGCAGCTATTAGGAAAATAAAAAATGAACTTAAGACAAGCAATTTATTTCCTTGTGTAAAACGTCACTTAGAGAATTGTCTGGCACAATTAATAAGTTTAAAAAGGAAATGTTATCATCATCATCATCAAGGAGGAACGTTGTAAACTGAAGATGATCAAAATTATCTTATATGGGAAGATTTCGAGTCAGCGTTTTCTAAAAGAATACAAAGTGGTGTTAAAACAAATTTTAATTATATTGATCCAAAATTATTTTTAAAAGATGCATCAGAAGTAATCATTAAACAAATATTGAAAGTTTTAAGGATGCATCATACAATTAAAGTGAATGCAATTTTTTATGGAGAATTTTATGTTATGCAAAATGATGAAATCAAAGAAGAATTGAAACATTTCAATACAAAATATAATAGTATTGATACAACTACCAATTTAAAAGAATGGTATCAGATAAACATTCAACAGCCTATATTAAAGGATTTGGAAGAATTTCAAGAACGTGATAGCGGCTGGGGATTAAGCTCAATAATACATTTAGTAGTTAATATTAATAAGTTTGAAGAATTTAGTGGATTTTCATATATTGAGCTTCCAAAAGAAATTCAGTTGAAACATGCTTGTATAAACGTAAAAAATTCTGATAATGCTTGTTTTGCATGGGCGATGGTTTCTGCTCTTTATCAATCATTGGGTAACTGTAATCTTGTATCATCATATCCAAATTATTTAAATCTATTCAATTTAACGGATATTCATTTTCCTATGACTTTAAATTAAATAAATAAATTTGAAGAACAGAATGATTTTTCAATAAATGTGTTTATTTTAGAGAAACATACGAAGTTTATGACTCTTCCTGTACGCTTGACTAAGCATAAGAGAAATACGCATGTTAATCTTTTGATGATTCAAAATAAGTATGAAGAGAATCAAAATGAAGAAGATGATGATGATGATGATGATGATGATGACGATGATGATAATGATGATAATGATAATGATGATATTATCTATCACTTTTGTTGGATACAAAATTTATCACGACTTTGCTCTACTCAATTATCTAAATCTAATAGAGCCAAATATATATGTGATAGATGTCTTTGCTACTTTCGTTCGCAGGAAAAACTTAATATTCATATTACAGATTGTGAAAAACAAAATAAATGTAAAGTTGTGCTTCCTAATTGTGAAAATAAATGGTTGTCATTTAAAAATTATATATATGCGCAGTATGTACCATTTTGTGTTTATGCTGACTTAGAATCAATATCAAAACCGTGTATACCAAGTGATACAAACAATACAAAAAAAATTCAACAACATGAAGTATATAGCACAGGATATTATTTACATTGCTCATATAATAAGAGTTTATCATATTATGCATCATATCGCAATACAGATTGCTGTCTTTGGTTTGCAAAAGAATTACAACAAATTGTTGAACGCACTAAAAACATACTTAGAACGATAATTCCAATGAATAATCTTACAGAATTTGAAATGGAGCAACAAAGAATTGGAAACTGTCGCATATGCGCTAAACCTTTTATTTTAAATGAGAAACTTGTACGAGATCATTGTCATTTAACTGAAAAATATAGAGGTCCAGCTCAAACATCATGCAACTTAAACTACAAACATACATATAAAATTCCAGTAATATATCATAATTTATCAGGATATGATGCACATTTTCTTATTAAAGAAGTCGCAACAACATTTGAGGGACAAGTAAAACTTTTACCGATTAATAAAGAGAAATATATATCATTTTCAAAATATTTTTTTGATTTTGAAAGGAAGATAGAATTAAGATTTATTGACTCTTTTCGTTTCATGAGTACATCATTAGATAAATTATCTTCATATCTAAACAATGACGATTTCATAATTAGCAAAGAAAAATGGAGCAATTTAAATGAAACACAATTTCATTTGTTAACAAAAAAAGGTGTGTTTCCATATGATTTTATTGATTCATGGGAAAAATTAGACTATACCGAATTACCATCAAAAAATTTCTTTTACAATCAATTAACTGATTTAAATATATTGTATCAGATAGTGATTATGAACATGCGCAAAAAATATGGCAACTCTTTCATATTAATACATTAGGAGAATATTCAGATTTATATTGGAAAACGGATATTCTTCTTTTAGCAGACGTTTTTGAAAATTTTCGAAATGGATGCATCGGAACATATGGTTTAGATCCTGCCCATTATTATACAACACCTGGTTATACTTGGGATGCTATGCTTAAATATACTAGTGTAAAGGTGGAGTTGTTAACAAATGTTGATATGTTATTATTTATAGAGCGTGGAATTCGTGGGGGCTTAAGTCAATGTTCTAATCGCTATAGTAAAGCAAAATATTGATTTTTTGCTTGAGAGATTACAATCCTAATCTGGAAACAAAATTGTTAATATATTATGATGTGAATAATTTGTATGGATGGGCTATGTCACAGCATTTAGCAACTGGTGGTTTTAAATGGGCAAATACTAATATAAATATTTATGAAATTCAAGATGATTCACCTGTAGGTTACATATTAGAAGTGGATCTAGAAAATCCAAAACAATTACATGATAAACATAAAGATTTACCATTCTGGTGCAAAAGTTTTAATACCTAAACCAAATTTTATAAATTTATCAATATTTAATGAAAATCTTGTTGCTGTTGAATTAAATAAAATTGAAATAGTATTCAATAAACCGTTATACATAGGGATGGCGATATTAAATATATCAAAAATTTGTCTATACGACTTTCACTATAATTTCATGCATAATCAATTAAATACAAAGTGTAAATTGTTATATACAGATACAGACTCATTAATTTACGAGATCAAGCATGAAAACATATATGAAATAATGAAAAATAATATAAAATATTTTGATACAAGTGATTACAGCGAAAACATTCAATTTGATTTACCACGTGTTAATAAGAAGGTGATTGGTTTAATGAAAGATGAAATGAATGGTAGAATAATGACTTATTTTGTAGGATTACGATCAAAAATGTATAGTATTAAAATTGATGGACGTGTAGATATTAAAAAAATTAGAGATGTAAAAAATTATGTAGTAAATCGAAAAATAACCTTTAATGATTATATTACTTGCTTGGAAAATAATGAAATTATTATAACCAATGACAAATGTATAAAAAGTGATAAACATAAAGTTTATACAATAAATCAAACTAAAATAGATTTAAGTCCATATGATGATTAAGTATGTATGATAAATGATTCAACAGATACTTTACCATGGGGTCATTATAATATTCTAGAATAAAAAAAATCTGTTTTTATATATTGATTCAAAAAACATTGTTTTATTTATTTATTTTTTTTAAATCATACACAATTTTCTATGTAATAATCATTTGATACGATTGTTTCATATTTTTTAAATTTACATACTCAATGTCAGATTTATAATTTGGATCGTGTTTTTTGATAATTTCAACATCACCATTACTTAAAATTCGTTCCGTTTCAAATTCATGACATTCAAAACATGATATGCTTAGTGTACGTTTTTTATAGTTGCTATCATATTCACATCGAATAGTTAACGTTTTATCTTCCTCAAAGTCCAATTTAAAATGCCTATAAAAAATATTTTGGTTTTCAATGATTCCAGCTATTTCAATTTCTTTTTTTATTAAATCTTGCCTAAATCCATCTATAGCTTCTTTAACTGACACTAGTTTGGGTTTTGGTTTTGGATAATCAGTTGACGTTATTGGTGTTGTTGTTGTTGCTGATGTTATATTTCCTTCTTCTTCATCCTTAGTAATATCTTGAGTAATATTTAACAATTTAAAAGATAATCCAATTTGAATAATATCTTGTTTGGTAACTGCAAATCAAATTTAAGATTTCCCGTATTTCCATCATCAGAATTAAAATTTATAGGTATTGGATCACTATTAATACTGTACTGTATTAATATTGTATTGCACACACACCTAATAATAAAATGATACTTGTATATAAAAGTTTTACCATTATGAAGATAATAATAACGATGTTGTTTCTTTGACTGTTCAATATCAACTATTTAAAAAAGAGTATATAATTGCTATAAGTCTTTAGATTTATATATATACAAGTATATTGAATAACATTAATAAAAGAATGTAGTTGTATTGAGTATTTTGCATAGTTACCATGTTTTGGGTTGATACAATAAAAGAAGAGGATCACTATTGCATTTGTCAAGGTGCATGGGTTAGTTTCAGAATTCTAAACGTAACTCTTGATACAAATTTATTAGAAATATATATAACTGCAGAGAATGGCGGGAAAAATCTTGTATTCAATTTAAGAAGGGGACGTAATATTTCACATTTTAACGAAATTAACTTTGAACCATGCGATCATGTTCAAATAGATGTATGTGGTGGTGAAATAACACTCGTAGGAATTTCTGAGGAAGGTGTACGTAGAAATAGATGAGGTAATCATTTTACAGCTAAATGTCCATTTGGAGATATTGAGGATTGGGGAGAAAAAAGAACTATAGAGTTATCACCAACTGACGAAAAAAATATATTTTAAATACAATAAATACAATGGGGCTTGAACAAGAAAAAAAAGAATTACGAAAAAAATGTGAAGAACAAAGAATGGAGAAATATAATCAAATTAGAATAAAGTTAACAGATTTGCAAAATGCTCTACAAAATGTTCAAGAAAAAATGCTAATTCGTTTTATGGATTTAAGAAAAAAAGTAAATGAAGTATCAAATTCAAATTAAAAAACCAACATTTATTGTATATATGATATTTTATTATAAAAAAAAAAAAAAATGCTTTAATTTTTGTTTTTATAATTACATTAAACAATTTTTTATTTCTTAAATTATTTTCTTAACTTCAGTAGTAAATGGATTATATTCAATTATACGATCATGTATTAGTAAGCAATATGCTGCTGTTGTATTTGGCATATTGTTATCAGTTTTAAATTGAAGTTTTACATCGACTGGTCCAGATTTTATTGATTCATTTTGATGTGAACAATCTATTACTACAATTCGTGCAAGACTTTTAAAATCTTCTCTGGATAATAAAGGTTAACTTTCTCGATTATAATATGATTTTTGAAACTTGCTATACATATCATAAAGCAAAGCAAATCGATCGGTACTAAATTTAATATTTAAGTCATCATATGGGAATATTTCTGAATTCAAATGCACTTTCAGGTCAGCAATATTGCAATGATCAAATTCACTTGCATTTGCATCTTTTTTATTTTGGCGATCTGTTTGGAATGCAACAATAACATGGCGTGGTTTTTCTAGTTGAGTTGATGTGTTTATAGTCCAAATATGTTGTGTTGATTCTGGTAATACAGGATATTCATGCATTTCCCAACTACGGAAACAAACTTGAATTGGTTGTGCATTATCTCGTATTTGTAGTAATTTAAGTTTTTCTGTATTAGAAACAGTTATTTGAGGAAGCCTCCATTGCAATTTAAAAATTCTAACCGTTGATTCATCATCTGTTGCAGAAATTATAGAATTATAATCAGTTCTACTACGAATTAAAATTAACTCATGCTTAGCATTTATAACAATTTTCTTGTAATCTTCAGCGAATCCTAGTAGTAATTTTAGCGGAATACAAAAATTAAGCGATCTTTTAACAAGTGCTTCTTTAGGTGACCAGCATGCATTATATAATGCTTTACTTTCATCTGGATTCAAAGATATATAATTTTTTAATGTTGACGTCAAACCTGCATTTCCATTTCGATCAATTTCCACACCATTTAACTCATAACGAATTTCATTAAACATAAATGCTATAGCATTTTTGACTAAGTTAGTGGTATTTGGTACAGTTGTTAAATCTGCTTTTGTTAAAGCTGCTTCAATATAAATAAATTTTTAACTCGGTAGAACATACAAATCCTGATGTTGTACACAAATTCTTATTTCATCATTCTTTTCAAATGAATTTAAAAAAGGTGAATATGTATGATAATCATATTTTGATATTTTATTATCATAATTTACACCCTGTGTAATATTCAATATATCACTCATTTTGGTTTTTTAAAACGAAAACCTAATGCTTCTAAGTATTTTTTATTTGTAGATGTTAAAGCTTCTATGTTTTTTTGTGGTGGGGATGATGATAATGATGATGATTATGTTGGTGTTGATACTAATAAAGAAGTATTAGCACTTGTAAAATTATTGTTTTCTTGTTTGTATTTATCATTAAATATCAACATGCTAAAGGTTTCAAATGTAGTCTTATAGTAATTGTTTCTCCTCTAAAATTAATTAAATCTCTGTCCTGATCAATAAGTTTAATTGTAATAGAACTTGTTTGTGTAACATTCACCGCCAAATAGATAAGATTTCGTGGAACTTCAATTATTTTATAGCCTGGGCCTATATCAACTGAAAATCCGTGTAATGTATGAACTGGTATATTGTTAATATATGAACCGGCAATTATATCGCATTCAACATGTATTGAATTCACTTTGATTATATTCACAGCTGAGTCTGATTCATGCTTAATATTGGCAGCTAACACACGTTTACTAAATCCTAAAAGTTTTCCAACGGAATTAGGTTTATTAAATCTTATTTCTTCAGAAGCTAAGATTTCACTTTTCAAAGTATTATTGTTTGCTACCAAAGAAATTTCAATATTTTTTTTTTCAGTTCTTCCTTTAAATATCTACTTATATCATCAATTTCATAAGACCCTTCAGGAATTTTAATTATTATTTCTTTTTTCTCTTTTCCAATATTAAACAAGTTATTTCTATTATCAATATTGGGTATAGAATTGTATGTATGAAAATCAACTAACCCGAATACATATTCAGCATGTAAATCTATTGGCGGGAAATATGCTGCTGTAAGTACAGATGTATTTCCAGTAAGAGATAATGTTAATGACATGATGATAGATAAATAAATAAAAGAATTTGTGTGTAAAATTATTATTTATTCATTTTTTGCTCAAAAAACGGTTGTACAAGAAATCTAAACATACATGTCCACAAATCACTGAATTACTATTTTGAAAGCACTTATAGTTATATTTTATATTATTTCCTAAATAATTGATAATTTCTAATGGTGGATTTAGATTTCCAAAACTATCGAAATATTCAATATCTGTATTATTTTTATTATATGCTACCCAATGTGTACCTGAACCTGATGAAATATCTAAATTCACAATACCGCATTCATATTTTCTTGGTTTCTTGGGTAAATTATCACGCATAAATACTCCTATAAAATGTGGTAATTGTTTTCCATATTTCTTTAAATCCAATTCCTTTCAAGTTCTCTTGGGTAGCATTTTTAATAGTTTTTTGTTTGCGGCTTTAAATATAAACATAAACCTTTTTTATATGGTTTTAAATATAAACCCTGACCTTTACTTAATAAAATCGATTCCATTGTTTTGTTATGATGCTCACTTTCACTTAATTGTTTCTCTGCACTATTAACTTCGTTGATAGTTTTCGCTATTTTGGCTGCAGCTCCTGTCAAAGCACCTACTGCTCAAAGTCCTGCAAAAAGTGGAACGAGAAATAGTAAAATTCCTCCAACTTTTGGTATTGGAATTATGCGTGGAGTATTGATATTTTTTTTCCTTTTGATTCCTTTTTTGGAAGCAGCAAGCGCAAGTTTAACTGCATCTTTTACATTTTCTGGTTTTTTCAAGTTTAAAATCTTTTGTGCATTTCGAACAGCTTTTTTAAACAAATCTTTGGTGTTTTTTAGCACCTTCCCTTTATTTGTTTTTTTAAAACCCATTCCTAATTTGACTTTAGCATTCATTAAATTTGTTACAAGTAATGCACCTAAACTAGCATCTTTTGATTTAAATCTGTCCCAAGATTTGGATTCCAATATAGGATCTGCTATGTGCCGATTTTCAGAATTTTTATATTCAGAATATGCTACATCGTGTTCTTTACACGCTTTATCAAGTAAATTTATACCAACATCACCTCTTGGTAATCTTTCTTGTAACTTCGTTCCAATTCCACAAAATTGGTATCCAGGTAAATGTAATTCAAATGGCAATTTATTAATTATCTTATTAACCAAACCTTTCCCTTGGTGTGTTTTATGATTTCTGACAAGTTTATTATTATAATCAAGCATTTTATACATGCAACTGTTTCTAATAAAATGTGTGAAAAACTATATAAACGCAAGTATTTATAATAAAAAAATCATTTTTAATTTTATATCTCATTATGCGATTAATTAAGCAACAAGAATCACTTCCAATCAGGAATGCAGACATAATTGCTGTTAATAAGCAAAGAAAACATGCATCATTATTAGCTAATGATATTCGCGGAACAACCTAATGGTCTGAAATTTGAAAATATTTACATATATTCAAAATCTTTACACCAACCAAAGTATGAGTATTTGAAGGGTGTAATATCACCAATAATTGGATTGAGATATAATAAATTTTCAAATAATAGTGATGTTATTTCACCAGGGGACGCTAAGCCCAATTCTATCTTTATTTTCGATGATATTGCATACGATAAGCAAAATAATGTGAGGTCATACTTTTGTATGGGACGTCATCATAATATTGATAGTTTCTAATTCTGTCAGACATATACACGTATACGAAAACATTTAATTCGTGACAACGCTAACCTTTTGGTAATATTTAAGCAAGATAATCTACACTAAAAACATATTTATGATGATCATGTGAATACTGATAAATCATTTAATGATTTTCGCAACGCATGCATACAATGTTGGAAAGATAAATATCAATTTTTAGTTATTGATAAAGATAGTCCATTACATTTAGGACGTTATCGAAAAGGTTTCGATACTTTCATAACATTATAAAAAGGATTTGAATTGTTAGAAAGCAGTTCATAAGTTATAGATCACTGTTGAGAAACGATACAGATCTTTTATAAAATTCATACAGGTCTGTTAAAGTAAATCTACAGATCTGTTTAAAGCTATTTGATACATCATGAATAAACAGCTAATGAAAGATATAATAAAAACACGCAATAATATACGAAAAAAATATAAAATCTTAAAATCTGGTCGAATTGAAACTGAAAATCAATTAAAAAATGTATTCAAACCAATTACAGATCCATTAAAAGAACTTGTTAAAAAAGATGAAGAAATAACATTTGAATTAAAAAAAGAATCAATAAAAAAAATGGTAAAGAAGAAATAAAAAGTGAAAAAAAGATAAAAATACGCAAATAGATTTTAAAGAAGAAGAAGAAGAAGAAGAATTGACAACACCAAAGCATAAATTATATAGTTCTACATCTAAACCTAAAAAATTAACATTTTCAACATCATCAGAATCAACACCACTAACTCCTAAGGATTTGAAAAAATATTATATGCAAAATCAGTTAATGTCTGAATATTTAAATAAATATTTTAGAAATTTAGGAACAATTGATAAAACATGGTGTTTATTACGATAAGGATAAGCAAGATTTTAAAATTGGTTATTTTTTATTAAATTTGATGGAAACAATATAGTTATAAACCAGAAAAATTATAAAGGTACAAAAGGATTATATGAATTACTTTCTGTTACACAGCCAAGATCATATACAAATCATGATGTACAAAATTATAAAAGCATTTTAACCGATACCAGTGCACACAAACGAGAATATAATAAAAGCAAACAAAATAATGGAAACAGAAGTTATAAATATGTGCAAATTATAAGTAAACTTATGAATACTAAAGGAAAGGGATTATCTATGTTATTAGCTAAAAACCCTAAAGAATATATTTATTGGGATGGTCCAAATGAATTGGTGAATCGATTACGTTTATTAATAGCAACACAGAATGCAGGACATAACAATCATAATAACGAAATTGTATCAATAATTGAAGAATTGAAAGAAGCTAATATTATACATAAATAAAACATTTTAATACAATAATATAATACTCATAGAATGTCCATTCATAAGTTCGGTCGATTTTCTAATAAAGGTATAGCTGGTCCGCATGGCGAACGAGGACCACCTGGTGAACGTGGTCCACAGGGTGAAGGTTTTTTTTTAACAGAAGACGGACATTATGATTTAAAATGAAAGCTAATTAAGAATTCAGGTGCACCTGTAGATGAGGGGATGCTACAAGAAAAAATTATGTAGATGATTAAATAATGATAATTCAAAATCAAATAGTGTTGGATGTGCAAAACAAAATAGATAATGAATTCAAAAGTTTAGCTGAAAATGCATTATCAAATACGAAAACTTATGTTGATGGAGAAACGAAAACAGTTTTGAACAAAATAGATGATGAATTCAAAAATTTATCTGACAATGCATTGTCAAATATGAAAAAAAAGTATTGATAAAGATGTAAAAAATTTTTTGAAAGACATAACAATTGTAACTGAGAATGCTGCTTTACCGGATATGAAAAAAACAAATGCTGTTGATAAAGAAAAAAAAAATATAACATTATACAACCTTCACAAATAAGTAAAAATTAATAATCTATAATAATATCTACAACTTAATATTTTATTTCATTCAATCACATCTATAATGAATAAAAGGTCAAACATTAACAAACAGCATATGACTGCAAAAGCAAAGAACATCAAAAGACAATTAGTTGAAGAACTTCATAAATCTGCTCGAAGGAATTTTAAAAGACGTCATGTTATTATTAAAGGGTTAGATGATTTATGGCAAGCTGAGTTAGTTGAAATGGGTACTTATGCATCTGAAAATAATGGTTATCGTTTTCTACTCACAGTCACTGATACTTTTTCAAAATACGCTTGGGCAATTCCCATTAAAAACAAAACTGGAAAACGAGTAATGGAAGCAATCAACTCTATTTTCAAAGAAGGTCGCATTCCTAAAAATTTACAAACTGTTGATGGAAAAGAATTCTTCAATAAAGATTTTAAAAACTTAATGAATAAACACAATCATTACTCTACCTATTGCATACTTAAAGCATCAATAGTAGAGCGATTCAATAGAATTTTGAAGAGCATGATGTTGAAAGAATTTAGTATGAATGGTGTTTACTGCTGGATTAATATAATAAAGCAATTAGTTAACAAATATAATAACACAAAACATCGCACAATAAAAATGCGTCCTAGTGATGTTAATGATAAAAATGAGAAACAACTACTTTCAACAATTTATAATCGTATTAAAATAATACCAAAATCAAAGTTTAAAATAGGTGCTCTCGTTGGAATTAGTAAGTATAAACATATTTTTGAAAAGCGTTATACACCAAATTGGACAACAGAAATTTTTAAAATTATTAAAATTCAAAATACAAATCCAATAACATATCTGTTAGAAGATTATAAAGCACAGCGCATATAGTAAAAGGAGCATTTTACGAAATGGAATTACATAAAGCAAAATATTCAGATATTTTTTTGATTGAAAAATCTTAAAGAAACAACGCAATAAAGTATATATTAAATGGTTGGGATTTAATTCAGAACACAATTCCTGGATTGATAGGACTGAAATAGTGTAATAATAATCATTTCATTTTTTTAAGTTTTTATATATTTTTTTTATTACAAAACAATTGAATAATACATTTGTCTACATATTAAACAAACATTTTCTGTAGATGTTAAAAATGCATTATAAGCATCAACATTATTAAAAGTTATTCTTTCATTTATATAATTATAAAAAGTAATATTGTTATTTATACAATAAAGACAATAAATTTCATTATTAAGTGTATAATAGCTTAAATCAATCACAACAGGTCTATTGGGTATTGTATAATACTCAGGGAATTCATTATCACCTAAGTTTACTGGTTGCATTTCCTCAATGTTATTATGTTCTGCTTCAATATTTGGAGATGGGGTTGGTGGTGGTGGTGGTGAAGATGTAAATGATTCCTCTTCTTCTGACATTGTTGATAGTGATTCATTACATAAAAACTGGGTGCTCATTGATTCATCATGTAAAAATTGTATGGTCATAAATATCCTATGCATTCTTTGTAATTCGTTAGAGACCCTGACAGCTCGATCTTCTTCATCTTCTTCTTCTTCTTCACGTAATATTAAAATGTTTGGATCTCTTGGCGGCATTTTTTTCCTCCACTGTAATAAAAGTTTAAGTTAAGTAATATTTTTTATTTTTTTAAATTAAAAAAACAACTTATATGTATGAAAGTATCAAAATTGTATACAATACTATTTTGTTAAATAAAAGAAAATGACTTCTTAAATACAATTTTTTTTATGATTCAACACTATAAAAATTCGATAATAAAATTTAAATATCTAATTTAAATAAATGATTCAGCAATTTTTTCACATAAAAAAATTTAAAAAACAATTTTAGTTTATATAGCATAAAATAATTCTTTAGAAAAACAAGAACTTTTTATCAAACAATATTTTCATAAAACCACAAAAATTTAAAAATAACTAGAAACCGCAAATTAAAAAACTAAATAATCTTTTCTTAAATCTAAAAAAATAACAATTTCATTTTTATTATCATGTTTTTAAAAAAACGTGAACTTTCCGCCCCAAAAAAATATTTTATAAAAATAGCAATCGTAAAAAACGTAAAATAAACAATAAAATTAAGAAAAATAGTTTTTTAGCCAGGGGAACTTTGGATCTGGAATTATGCAGGTGTCCTTATCGCATTTTAAAAATGCTATATACTATATATAATTATTTGAAATGAACATTTATTAATTGCTTTATAAAACTTGATATAGTTTGAGTAAATTTTCATTTTAAATAAAAATCTTATGTTTTGTGGATGTTTTTAAATAATTTTAATAAGAAAATTTTGTGTGCATCAAAAAATTTAAAAAATTGAAAAGTTCAAAAACAATTAAAATATATATTTTTATATAATCTTGTGATTGTGAGTAAAAAAATTTTTTATTTAAATGTTGAAATAAATAATTTTTTTATTTCTGTTCTTTTTAGTAATTATGCCTGTAACTATTGATGTAACCAGAATTGTTGTTTGTGCAATTTCTAACGTGTATTTAATATATTCAATTCAGACTAATTTAAGTCACAATCTATGCCACGAATGCGCAGAGTATATGTCATCGGTAGATAGCTGTTTAATACAAGAATGTATTATACATGATACCTATTACATTATGGATGATAAACTATCATCTTTTAATAGACCATCAATGCTATGCAACAGATGCGGAAAAAATGTACCGAATATTTTTATTACTTTAGTGATAATATTGGGTGCGATAAATGTCAAGCAATGCATGATGGTTTAGGTCAGCATGATACACGTTGGAATATGTGGAAACCAGATATGTATTTACCTATGTTGATATATAATTTTTCATTAAAAAATATTTTTTATTTTAATTAATTAATTTTTTCAAAAGATTAGATATGTCAGATTTTCATGGAGAAGATGCTTTATTTAAAGCATTGGAGACATCAGAAGCAGTCTCTAAAGAAACAACATCACAACCATCTACTTCTAGAGAAGCAACAGTATTTAATACATTAATGATGTCATCATCATCATCACCAGCAGTCTCTAAAGAAACATCACCATCTACTTTTAAAGCAACACAATCATCTACAGCAGTCTCTAAAGAAACAACATCACAACCATCTTCTTCGAGAGAAGCAACAGTATCGAATACACTAATGGTCATCACCGCCATCATCATCATCATCATCATCATCATTATTAGTGGAGACATCATCATCTCCACCATCATCATTATAAATAGCATCATCAGCATCATCAATAATAAACAGAACATATAAAAGAAAGAGTAGTTATTCACGTGAGTTTTTTATTTAAAAACTATGTTATTTGTTAATACTATTTTTTTCAGATTAATGTAGAACCAGAGTGAAAAAAACAACCATAAAAAACATTTCAAGAGTAAATTCACAACCCTGTAATTTTTTGGGGAAAAAAAGTTTTTTTTAATTAAAACAAAAAAATTGTTTTTTTCAAAAATATATATATATACTTGTATATATATTTAAAAAATAAAATTTTTTTTTAGTTATAAAATTCTTAACATAAAATATAAAAACTAATTCTAATACATTTTTTAATATTATAATTATTTAAAAAATATATAAAATAAAAAACTAAGCTAATACAATACAATATTATTATTATTATTATTGCCAAAACATTATTTTTTTTTTAAACTACGCTAATATCATTTTAATTGTGTTAGCTTCCTCCGTTTGTATGGCCCCTCCCCATAAATCATAATCTTCAACTTGACTTTGATAAAAATAGTCATCATCATTATCAAAGTGATTTTCCAAAATTTCAAAAAATTTTAATTTACCGTCGTTCCCCAACCCAACGAACATATTTGACTTCTCATTGAAATCTTTAATGTAATTTTTATAAATGTTATAATATTCATCGGCTAAGGTCATTTTATTGTTAGGCATTTCTAACAATAAAAAGTCACCACATTTTAGATTTTCGGTAAAATTATTTGGTATTTTGTAAGTAATTGGTTGTTTCTGGTTAATTTCAAAATCACTTGTCATAATTTTGTTTAAAATTTAATTATATAGCACAAAATTTGTTTGTAAATAAACAAACAATATATAAATCTATATAAATATATATATTCTTATTTAAACAAATTTATAATAGCAAAACAACTTTTCTTTTTTAAATATAAAAAACTCCAAAACAAAATTTTCGATTTTTAGCAAAAACTAACTGTTGCAATAAACTTCTGCTCTGCTTATAAAGAAATAAAATTATTTTTTATGTTTATATATTATACCTTCAAAAAATTTTTGGCTAATGTTTTTTTATAAAAAACCGTAAAAATAAACAATAAAAATTAGGAAAACTAGTTTAGAAGTCATTAATATATTTTTTGGTAAATTCTGAAATATTCTTTCCTAATTAACTGAAAATAATTTTTTTCTTGGTCAATTGTACACATACATTTCATAAAAAATCATTTTTCTACTTATCTGATAAGGGGTGAAAATAAAAAATTTTTCTAACGTTTTATAAAAACCATAACAATAAACAATAAAATTAAGAAAACTAGTTTAGAAGTCTTTAATATATTGCACTATATTTCACGATATTCTAACTCGTGATGATGATTCATGAAATCATCAAATATTCTATGAAACAAAAGAAAAGAATCACTAGAAATTTCCAGAAGTATTTTTATGATTTTATATTAATTGAATCATGAAATACTTCTGGAAAAACCACACAAAAAAAAGAAAAAGAACACCACAAGACCGAAAGAATAACCATGACGTTTCTCGAATTAAAGTAAACAAAACAACGTCAAGAAAAAAGCTTCTTGTCAAACAATAGAAAACACGTTTACATGAGGTATATAGAACAACGTTGAAACTAGAATTTGCCAGCATGTGCAGGATGAGACACTTTTACTATAAATACAGAAGAAAAGTGATGCAAAATCAATCAATCTTAATCAGACAGTTGAAGTCTAAACTTCATCCGAGATTAAAAACAGAGATTTGTAACGTGATTATTTGTTGGAAGCGATTACAAGGGCGATTTTGAATATAAAGGTGAAATTGTGATCAATTATAAAAATAGTGACTGTGTATTTTTAAATAAACTGTGATAAATTAATTCTAATAATTAATTATTGAAGGACAAATATTTTTAAGACTAATTGTTAAAGCAGAAATAATTATAAATAAAGCTTATACACTAAATTCACATAAATAAAAAGTGTTATCATTTTAATAACATCGAACCGAACGGGTAGCACGTCACAATATTTTTGGTAAATGCTGAAATATTTTTTCTTAATTAACTGAAAAAATTTTTTTTTCTTGGTCAATGGTACACATACATTTCATAAAAAACATTTTTCTACTTATCTGATAAGGGGCGAAAATAAAAAATTTTTCCAATGTTTTATAAAAACCATAAAAATAAACAATAAAATTAAGAAAACTAGTTTAGAAGTCTTTAAAATATTTTTGGTAAATGCTCAATTATTTTTTCGTAATTAACTGAAAAAAATTTTTTTTCTTGGTCAATGGTACACATATTTTCCATAAAAAAACATTTTTTCTACTTATTTGATAAGGGGCGAAGAATTTTTTTCTTTCTACTTACCTGATAAGGGGTGAAGAATTTTTTTCTTTCTACTGATAAGGGGTGAAGAAATTTTTTTTCTTTCATGTCCTGGACCAAGATTCAAACGTGCGATTAAAAGGCCAAGGCACCGTATACCAATCCGATACTAATTGAGCTACGACCCCCTGACAAAACATACATACAAAATAAGTCTAGACCCACTTAGCACATACACACACTCACCTCTAGCACATACACACCTCTAGCACATACACACCTCTAGCGCACACACCCACCCACCTTTAGCGCATACACCCACCCACCTCTAGCACATACACACACACATACCTCTAGCACATGCACACACCAAGTCCCCCCTTGGCCAGGTACTTCCCCCCGGAACCCCTCACCCCAATATGCCAGAACCCGCTTAGGTATACTACTAGCCTTTCTAGATCAAAAGTAAGGTTTTCGAACGATTATAGTACTTTCCTATAAACATTCGTTTATCGGGAAAACATACCCTCCAGGCTTCAAATGCTCGGCCAAAAACATTATTGATTGGAAATACTCCCATTCGGCCTTATATATTTTCGCGATGCCATATAGTAACGTTTTCTTCTCGCGCAGTTCTCTGGCGAACTTGTACCGAAGGCTATTCCACCTTGTTATACATTCCGACCCTGAAAAATAAAATATGTATTCCATTGTTTGTATTTTAAAATTGAGCTTACCAGTGCTCTTAAGGGTATCAGCAATTCTCTACCATATTTCGCTCTTCATTTATACATTTTTATATCCACTTCATCTTTTGTTATATAAAATTTCATTTTCTCTAATTAATTCTATTCATTTTTCCATAACCATTTTAAACCAAATACAAAATTCCGTTTCTAAATGGAGTTTCCACAAAATGATTCACATACACCAATTAAAAAATGGCAATTCAACACGTCGGTAACGTAAAAAAAGAGATTAACACCTCCCATACAATTCATATGAAATTAACTTTTATTTGACATTTCAACGCGCTTATAAAAAAAATTATTCAACCCGATTTTATTTTTTATTTTTGAAGTGATAACTTCTTTAGCGGCGTTGGAGGTGATTTGAAACTCGATGACACAATAAAAAAAGCGACACTTTTTTACGAAGATGAAATACCAGTCGATCAGAATTCATAGCAACAAAAATTTTGCATACTAAAATTTTTCAAATAAATATGTTAGGCAAAATTTCAGAAAAAATTATTTTTTTTATTTTCTTTATTTTGCTTTGATTTCTGAACTCCGGATACCTAGAATACAGAATACAGTGTTTCCTATTATCTTCGTCTCTTTTTTGTGCTCTGTTTCGTAGGCATATGGATGGGGATGGATAGTTTGATATTATCATAAAATAAGGAATAATAAAGAATTTGAAAATCCAATCTCAGTACGGGAGCAGTTTGCCCCGGGAGTTTCATTAGTATTGAACGGTCAAAATTGAGAGTGTGTGTGTGATTTATCGCATTACCACCTCTTCAAAATAATTTGAATAAAATGATTAAATGGGACGCCATTTTTATTCTGATATTCTCCCAAAAAATTTCTAAATAATTATGAAGGACGAATCAAAACAGAGATTAAAAAAAAAATATTTTACTTATTCAGAAAAGGGCATGGCTGGTTTTCAAAAGCAAAAAAAAAAATTTATTTATAAAATATGGTCTTATACAAGGTGAAACAAAATGAACGTTGTGTATTATTTAGGAGCCATTAAGTCCATTGCAGTATGCGCTGTGGCTCCATCTTGTTGGAACCAAATGGTGGTTTTCTACAGCTGGCCTAAAAATTTTCCAACATCTTCCGATATTGAGCACTATTAATGGAAATTGCAACACCGTCTTCATTTTCGAAGAAATTTGAACCAGTGATCCTCCCAGACGATACACCGCACCAAACAGTACACATAAGTGGGTGTAACTGTCGTTGATGAATTGCTCTTGGATTCTCTGTAGCCCATATCCTGCAGTTCTGCTTGTTTATGAAACCGTTTAATTGGAAATGGGCTTCAATGCTCATTATCAAATTGTTAAAACAATGGACCGTTCATGTTCAAAATAAAGTTGGATGATTTTGGTTTGTTGCTCGATTATGTATTGTTCCATTTCACATTCCCCATTACAAAATCCTGTAATAAAATTTTTAAAAAAATTGAACAAAAAATTATCAATAATTCACTCTACAACATTTTGCGCCACCCTGTCTTTCCTCTAATATGTACATATAATTATCGAGAAAAAAAATATAAGTTTGAATCCTATGATTGATTCTAAGCTACATAGTTTCTACGAAGAGAGAAAACGGGGAACGGTTCAAACACAAATGATTTTTTTCCTTTTATTTGATCTATATTTTTTTTACATGCAATCTCAAAGACGAGGAGGACAACGTTTGCGGAGACAGGTGTTTGATTTTTTAGCAATATGAAAATATTGGGTTTAAAATAAATTTTTCTTCTACAGGAACTTACTTTCAATTTGTTGTGATTTGATTCCATGAAATATATAAATATATTATAATACAATTTCTGCTAGAGTTTCTGGACAAGTGATGTTTTGAGGCAGAGGGAAATACATTTTTTCTGTTGTATTATCACAGATTGTGTGGTTTTTTTTAAAGAAATTTTAAAATCAATGTGCCGATCTGTGAATACATTTTCTATAAAACAAAATTAGGAAAGGTCAGTTTTTTAAGCGATTTTATGTTTTTTGTTTTTTTTGCTAGCTAAAAATTTTTTTAGGGAATGCATATAAATTGCAATATCGGGAAATATATAGCAAATATTTTTCTTAAGGCTTATGATGAAAATCTCTCTCAAAAATGTATTGATTATGTTTTCAGTTTTTTTAATTTGTTTTGAGAAGATTTACTTGAAGACTTTTTTGAATTATTCATTTTAAAGGAACAGTTCTTTCTGAGGAGAACTAAGATCATGTAACTAAGCACTTTTTTTCTATGATTAAAACACGGGTTTTCTTCACAGAACCAATGCCCGTATAAAGAATTGGTTTCTTCAAAACATTTAGCTTCTATAATTTTTTTAATGTTTTTAACCTCCGGGCTTTCTTCAAAAATGATATTAAAAACATTGAAATGTAGATTAAAAATCTCGGCACACATATCAGTCGGATTAATTAATTTGCCAGAATCAGAATTTTGGCTAAAATTTTTGAAAAAAATTAACGCTTCGGAAGCTTTTGTCATTGAAGATTCTGACTTAATCATGCATGCGCAACAGTCTAGACATTTCAATTTCGCAAGAACTTTAAATAAAATAAAACCAGAAAAAAAGCGTTGAGCACCTGTGTCATTAGGGCTATCAAAAATTTTAAAATCTTCGTGTTCAATTTCCGGGTCGTCTAACGGAGAAAAGGTGCGAGAAGTTAAATCTGATCCAGTTGTGTCTTGGGTAATATAAGATTCTTCTGAATTCAATATTGCCTTCCAATCCAAATTTAGAAAATCGTCGTCATCTGCTTCGCAATTGGTAGCGTTGGACGAATACACCAATTTCATAGCCATTATTTTGGCAATAATGAAATTAAATTCAAATAAGGATGGGTGTGTATTATTGCCTCCATGCGCCCTTATCTGACCGAATAAGTTTTCTATTATATCTTGGTTAAACCTGGATGTAAACAAGAACTTAATGTCTAAATTATCCACGCACTCGTCTAGCAAACATAAAATGCCGTTAATGGTTTGCAATAAACCCGGTTTCCAATGAATGTGACCCGGAATATATACATTGGAAATATAGTCCTTCATTTCTTCTAAAAATATACGAGGTGGATTGTGTTTCTGGAGCGCTGAGTTGAAAACATTATGATTAGAAAGAAATTTACTATTTAGACAATCGAAAAGCTTATTCATTTTTCCTATAAATTCAGCTGTAGGGAGGGCCTTTTCTTTAATATCACCGCCAAATTTATTTATATGATAGAAATATCGAATCCCTGCCGATACACTGTGGCTAAAGACTTGCGTAGCCAATTTAACAGACATTTTTTTAAAGTTATTGGGATTCACGTGGGCTTCTGTAAGTTTAGGGCAGGCTTTGACAACCGCAAACTTCTCCTGCAGATATAAATCAGTAATTACTGACCAACTTGCAACGACGGTTCTATCGGGATTTTCTGAGCCGGAATTATAAAAATCTGTATTCATTAGCTTTGTTCGTGCGGATTTGAAAATATGGGGTATGTCATAAAACCCATATATTTTTTCCCCCGAATAGCTAAAGGAAAGATTATTTTCCGAAATTTTTTTATTGACCTATTCCAGTTTTAATTGTTGACTAAGAGAGTTTCCTCATAAGCCTTAAGAAATATTTACTATATATTTCCCGATATTGCAATTTATATGCATTCCCTAAAAAAATTTTTAGCTAGCAAAAAAAACAAAAAACATAAAATCGCTTAAAAAACTGACCTTTCATTAGATTAGATTAGATTAGATTAGTTAAAGGGTGTTCTTGTACTGCGACCTTAAGATCTATTGTACCCCCTTGTCTTTGGTGCAGTCGTTTGGTTACTCCCACTCTAAAGCACCTCCTCCAGACCTATTTCTCTTAGGAATTTTTTAATCCGGAGTGGATCAATAGATTGTATCTCATTAGGGGGGAGGTAGTATGCCCCCAAGTATTTCCTTCTTCTGCGGAATAGTGCTTCGCATTCAGAGAGGATGTGCATTGGAGTTTCTTCCTCACCCTCGCAGAATCTGCAGCTGCTGTCTAGTGCCAGTCCTAGCTTTTTTAGGTGTGCTTTGAGCCTGCAGTGACCTGTTAGTATTCCTGTCAGAACTCTCATATTCTTTAAATCTCTTTGGGTTGTAATCCCCTAGGAGATCTTTGGCCTGTCTTTGCCCTGGTTGTTGTTCCCAGTGTTTAGTTCTTTCTGTCACCTCTTCTTTTGATAAAATTTCTCGGATTATGTGTGGTCCGATTCCACAGAAGGGTTCTGGCCCTATGAAGGGTGTTCCCGCCCCTTGTTTGGCCAGTTTGTCGGCTTCTTCATTACCCTCGATACCCATATGACCCGGTATCCAGTATAGGGTAACTTTGTTTGCTGTGCCTAACTTATTTAGTTTGGTCACGCATTCTTCTACCATCCTGGATCTTATTGAACATGAGCTTAATGCTCTGATGGCCGCTTGACTATCAACCATTATCGCTATATTTTGATTGCGATAGTTTCTATCGAGGTTGAATTCCGTACATCTTTTGATAGCGTGTACCTCTGCTTGGAAGATACTGCTGTAAACTCCCATAGGTTCGGAGTATTTGGTTCTGGGCCCATATACTCCGGCACCTGTTCCTTCGGCAGTTCTGGAGCCATCTGTATATCACTTGATGGCATGACTTTTAATCTGATAGTGGGTTGCTTCCCCTCTCCATTCATCTTTGCTACTCAACTCTGAAGTGAAATTCCTTCTGAAGTTGAGTTCTCTGCAGGTGTCATCCCTTGGGGCTGTCAGCCATGGGTTTTCTTTCGATAGAGAGCTATAATGTTTAGTTCTTATATTTGCTCCTATCTCCGATTTTTCTTTGCCAAGTCTGATTAATGTCGCCTTGGCAATTTTTTGTATCTTTAGGTGTAATGGAGTGAGTTCCAAAAGCACCTCCAACGCTGCGGTAGGGCAGGTTCTCATGGCACCTGTGATGCATACGCATGCCAATCTTTGCATTTTCGCCAACTTCTTTTTTACAGTGGTTAGCTGTGTTCTACCAGCCCAAGCAATTGCTCCGTATGTGATGATAGGTCTTATAATCATGGTATACATCCATCTCAGTGTGTCTGGTTTGCATCCCCAGTTCTGTCCTGATATGTTTCTGCATACCATTATAGCCCTCAGAGCTTTGTTTACCACATTTTCTGTGTGTTTATTCCATAGGAGCTTACTGTCAATTGTAAGTCCCAGGTATTTTACCTCCCGCTTTGTATCTATTATAGCCCCATTTAGCCAAATAGGGTGCATGTGTTTTAGCTCTCTCCTATTGGTGAATGGTACCACTGTGGTCTTACTTGGGTTGAGTCTCAGTCCCATAGACAAGCACCACTCATGGGTGATTCTTAGACCCCTTTGTAGTATGTCACATACGGTCTCCTCAAATTTACCTCTTACTATGAGGACAATATCGTCCGCATAGCCTTGACATTTTATGCTATTATTATTTAGTTTTTCTAGGAGTTCGTCTACAACTAGGCTCCACATAAGAGGTGACAGTACCCCTCCCTGCGGGCATCCCCTTGTTGTTTTGACCGTTATGGTGTTATGTCCCATCGAGGTCTCCGCACTCCTAGTTCTCAACATCTCGCACATCCATTTTGAGGTTGTGCGATCTACTTCTCTCCTTACTAGTGCTTCCCTGACTGCCTCATGTGAGGTGTTATCAAATGCACCTGCAATGTCCAAGAACGCACATAGAGCTATTTCTTTATAGTCCAGTGCTTCTTCAATGCTGCTTTCTAGTTCGTATAGAGCGGTTTCTGTTGATCTGCCCACTCTATACGCATGCTGATCTCGGTGAAGAGGTTTTCTCTTTAAGACCGTGTTTCTTATGTTATTCTCTACTAGCTTCTCCATTGTTTTTAACAGGAATGATGTTAAGCTAATAGGTTTTAAGGCTTTAGGTTGGGTATGGTCGGTTTTGCCCGCCTTAGGGATAAATACCACCTTGGCCCTTCTCCATGGCTTCGGTATGTACCCGAGCGCCAGGCTGCTCCTAAATATTCTTATTAAGTGTGGTAATATTACCTTCTTCCCTTTTTGCAGTAAGGCTGGGACTATCTGGTCAACCCCAGCTGATTTGTATGGTTGGAAGCTGTCAATTGCCCAGCTAATTCTCTGCTCAGAGCAGATGGCTGTGGCCTGCTTCCAATCATTTGGGGTTGGTCTTGTGATGTTCTCACTGTTGTTATCTTCTGTGATGTGATGACAGTTCGGAAAGTGAGTTTCTAGAAGGAGAAGTATCCTCTCTTCTTCACTTTGCGTGTAACTGCCGTCTGCTTTTACCAGCGTACACTGCATATTCGTGCCATCTTTGGCTAACGCTTTGTGCAGTCTCGCCGCGGCCGGAGTGGTCGAGATGCTTTTACAGAATGCTCTAAAGCTATTCCGTTTTGCTTCACTAATTTTAAGGTTATAATCGGTGAGTGCCCTTTTATAAACCTCCCACTGGCCGCTTCTTTTAGCCGTATTGAATAGCTTCCTTACACTGCTTCTTAATTCTGATAGATGCCTATTCCACCATGGAGCATCAACGCTTGTCTGTTTCTCTTTTAGAGGGCAGCTCTCTTCAAAGGCGTTGATAAGCGCTCCATTTAGTTCTTCTACTGCAAGTTCGAGTTCGAGATGATTTTTCGCCACCTTGTTCACTCTCCCTTGTTCTAAATTGCACTTTAAATAAAGGTTATATTGCACCCAATCGGTTTTCCTTGGGTTTCTTATAGAGATTTTCTTTTCACTCAGCCCCTCCAGATCAAACATGATTATCCTGTGATCTGATAATGGGGGTTCACTAGAGACTCTCCATTTTTTCACAAACTTTTTAACCTCTGGACTTCCGAAGGTAATGTCCAGGACTTCTTTTCGGATCTTATTGATAAAGGTGGGTGTACTCCCCACATTAAATAATTCTAAGTTTTCTTTTATTAGGAATTCTAATAGACACTCACCTCTTTTGTTGGTATCTCTGCTTCCCCATGCACGGTTGTGCGCATTTGCATCGCATCCTATGACTATGGGCGTTTGCTTATTTCGGCAGTATCTTACCAGTCTCTGTACCTCTTCTGGTGGCGGATGATTTCCTTCCCCCTCGAAGTAGGCAGATGCAACGATGAAGTCTCGCTGTTTGTTATTGCCTAGGTCCACCGAGATCTTAATTGGGACCAGGTCTCTGGTCATATATTCTGTAAGTAAACAATAATTAATATTTTTCTTTATGAGAATGCAGGCTCTTGGTTTCTCCTGCTTTACATCATAAATAACCTCTGCGTTACTGCTTGACAGTCCTTTGATCTGTCCCCTATAGATCCAGGGTTCTTGGATAAACACTAGCCCAAGTTGTTGTCTCGTGAATGTCCGTGCTATGACTGCAGATGCAGCCCTAGCATGATGGACATTCACTTGGGCCACCCTAGTGCTTCCCTCTTTGCCCCTTATTTTGGGTTCTCCGCATTGCAGGGTGGAATAGCACCCTCCAGCAACGCATCCTCGTTTTCTGGCGTTATCGGCTCTGCCAATGAAAGGAGGTGCAGAGGAGTTAGCTCAAAGTCTTCCTCCTCCAGCTCCATTTCCGGCCGTACCACATCATCGGTCTGTGGAGTGATACCCTCCTCAGCCGACGTTGCATCTTCTACTCCCCTACGGACAGGAGGATCTTCTCCTTGGCGCTTCTTCTTGAGTCCGTGGACCTCAACTTTGCCGAATCTGTAGCAAAGGGTGTGTCCCCCTTTGACGATCGAGTCGGCAGATTTTTGGTCCACCCCAATCTTAAGCACCAGTCCGCTTGCCTCATTCCTGCTGGAGAGGACCTTCCATTCCTTGGTATCCAGTCCGGAATTCTGCGCGTCCAAAAGCGCTATAGCTTTGCTTGGTTCTTGACCTGAGCTTCTGGGTAGGTAGATCGTCACGATGTATGGTCTCGGGATATCATCTCCTACCCTAGTGCTGAGGCTGATACCTGCCCAGCTTGCAAGCTTAGGTGCCTTCTCCCTAAGCCATGCAGCTGTCTCACTGTTCTCACAGTCTATGAGAAGCATACCAGGTTTGAAGTGTATTCCTTCAAACCGGAGTTTGGTATGCCACCCCTGTGAGACCTCCTCAATGATGGAATCTTCAAGTGCCGTAAGGTCCTTGGTGCTGAGACCTTCATGAGGGTAATTAGCCGGGAGGACTGCTACCCTCACGGCTTTCGTTACACCGGCATAGCTGGAGCTTGGAATTGCCCTAGCTCCACTGCTACCCTGCCCTTCAGGGGCTTTAGCCGGTGGCGTATTCTGTTTCGCCCTTTTGGCGAACCTGTTATCCGAAATCGTGGTTGAGGAGGATTCTCCTCTTCCTCTCTTTTGGATAACGACTGGTTGATTTACAACCTTTCTCTCCTCCGCCTTCTTCCTCGCTTCTTCAGGTGAAAGTCCCTGAGCGAGGAAGCGGATATAGCACCTAACTCCCGCCCCACTAAGGCCCTTTCTCCGTGGGTCGTCTCGACTACCTGGTTAGCCAGGCGGTGGGAGTATTGGTAAATTGCGGGTTCTTGATTTTCCCGCATTCTTTGTCCCCTCTTGCACCGAAGGTTTTGATTCTTCAGGTTTAGAGGTGCTGGGTTTAGGAGTGCTCGTAACCCGAGGAGTACTCTTTGGAATACTCTTAGCCACTGGCTCTCTTCTACTATTTCCAGGCTTTGAATCATCATCACGGAGGATGGTCTCCATTAGATTCACAGCCTGGGTAGCGGTAACATCCCGCATGTTTTTAATGTTTTTGTTTTTATTCTTTTTTATGTTTGGTCCCACGAAAAGCACGGGAAAATAGGTCCACCATGCCAGAGCCCTGCATACCATGGTAAGGCTAAATACTCTCTGAGGTCGCCAGGTATCAGAGAGGCTCCGTTCACGGTAGTCGGTATACCCCCCGACTACCAACCAGTCCAATGGGCACGGGTCGCATAACACCTTTGGCTTTTGTTTTATAGAAAATGTATTCACAGATCGGCACATTGATTTTAAAATTTCTTTAAAAAAAACCACACAATCTGTGATAATACAACAGAAAAAATGTATTTCCCTCTGCCTCAAAACATCACTTGTCCAGAAACTCTAGCAGAAATTGTATTATAATATATTTATATATTTCATGGAATCAAATCACAACAAATTGAAAGTAAGTTCCTGTAGAAGAAAAATTTATTTTAAACCCAATATTTTCATATTGCTAAAAAATCAAACACCTGTCTCCGCAAACGTTGTCCTCCTCATCTTTGAGATTGCATGTAAAAAAAATATAGATCAAATAAAAGGAAAAAAATCATTTGTGTTTGAACCGTTCCCCGTTTTCTCTCTTCGTAAAAACTATGTAGCTTAGAATCAATCATAGGATTCAAACTTATATTTTTTTTCTCGATAATTATATGTACATATTAGAGGAAAGACAGGGTGGCGCAAAATGTTGTAGAGTGAATTATTGATAATTTTTTGTTCAATTTTTTTAAAAATTTTATTACAGGATTTTGTAATGGGGAATGTGAAATGGAACAATACATAATCGAGCAACAAACCAAAATCATCCAACTTTATTTTGAACATGAACGGTCCATTGCTTTATCAATTTGATAATGGGCATTGAAGCCCATTTCCAATTAAACGGTTTCATAAACAAGCAGAACTGCAGGATATGGGCTACAGAGAATCCAAGAGCAATTCATCAACGACAGTTACACCCACTTATGTGTACTGTTTGGTGCGGTGTATCGTCTGAGAGGATCACTGGTCCAAATTTCTTCGAAAATAAAGACGGTGTTGCAGTTTCCATTAATAGTGCTCAATATCGGGAAATGTTGGGAAATTTTTAGGCCAGCTGTGGAAAACCACGATTTGGTTCCAACAAGATGAAACAACAGCGCATACTGCAAGGGACTTAATGGCTCCTAAATAATACACAACGTTCATTTTGTGTCACCCTGTATAAGACCATATTTTTTTTTGCTTTTGAAAACCAGCCATGCTCTTTTGTAGTTAATTGGTGCTTCAAAATGTTTCAGAAATTTTTTGGGGGAATAAATCACAATGAAGATCGCGTCCCATTTAATCACTTCCTCCAATAAAAATCACGCGTTCCACTATGTTAACTTTAGGAATTTTTTTTACACACGGATAAGAAAACACAGCGTACACAAATTTTATATATTGGTTCCTCTGTTTATATACTCTGTGATATTATACACGGTATGCGACCACAACATATCAATCAGTTCTAACATTTATGTAAATAACAATTCACTGCACTTAAAATATTAGAAAAAATACACCTAGGCCTCGGTTTACGTCGTAGATACATTCCAAAATTTAACGACGCATTCTGAAACAATGCAAAGTGTATTAACATTTTGTATGAGAAACCATGTGAATATTGAAGATAGGTTCCCAACAAAATTCCAGAAACAACGCAAAGTGAATTGATATTTTGTATGAAGAAAAAAACTAATAAAATTAATAATTTGAGAAACATAAATAAAAGAAACGTTAATAATTTTTTTAAAACAAAATTAATATTATTATATTTTTTAATTGTAAAATAATTATTTATAACAAAAAAATTTAAGTTAGTAGCTTAAAAAATAAAATCAAAAAAATTAACGACGAAAAATCTACGACGCGGAGTGAAAATTGGTGTATTTTTAGGAACGACACAATGTCGAAAAAACGCAACATGAAACGACGCAACGCCAGGCCTAGGTGTATATAACAAAAAAATTTCTTCGTTCTTTCTAATGAGAAATTTTAATTTTCTTTTCTTATTTTGTGCGGATTTTTTTGTTTCTGTCATTTTCAAAAGAGGTATTGGGACGGTCGCGTCTAATTTCTCTTGCAAACATTCCAAATTTTGATATTGTTGTTCAATAGAAAAGAAAATACGCGAGGGCAGTCGGAGTTGCAATATACCATAATAATATAAATGACAACCCGTGTTGTTACTCCACAAATATATCTCAATGTACAATACCTAGAATCATTGTCTGTTCAGCTTTCTAAAGTGCGAGAAATATTTGATTGTGAAAGCAGATTGGACCATAATAAATCAATTATAATTGTGGCAATTTATATTTCTCCCAACCAATCAATAAATACAATTATTGAATTTATCCACGAGAATTTGCTAAACTACACACCAGAAATTTCGCGTATTCTTAAAAAAGATTACGATAAAATTCCGATGATTTTAATGTTAATTTTGCATTGGATACAGCGCTCCCTTTGATTGAGTTCCTCAACACCAAATTAAATTTAAAAATGTGCAGTAGTCGCACTGAATCGACAACTAGATCGAAAACAGTAATTGACGCTGTATTTCAAAGATATATTGACCAAATCCAAACCAAAGCATTCATTTCATACTTCAGTTATCATAAGTCACTCGTGTCACTTATTGAAATTGAAAGCAAAGAATGTGAATAATAAAATGTAAAATAATTTTTAAACTTGGTACCAATATTTTAATAAATAAACGCTGTAACACAGGGTCTACATTAGCCAATATTTCTGGTATACCAGCAAAATTGGTTGCTAAAAAGCTAGTGTAGACCCTGCTGGTATACCAATTTTTCTGGTATGCCAATTCTGGTATACCAATTTTTGACATTTGCATTTAATAAAATGGCGGAAACTAAATTTTTGCGAAGTGAAATTATCAAATTGATAAATATGTTCGAGAAAAAGAAGAAAATTATAGAAGGATTGATTTAAAAAAAGGGGGCATGGGAAGATCTGGCCACTGAATTGAATTCGACACTTTAAAGCCAATATTTTTGCTATTTTTATTTCCTCTTCTCGGTTCAACGGCATGTCAGATACTGAATTGGTATACCAGTATTGGCCCACGTAAAAAAAAAAACTGGTAGTATTTTATTTCTGGTAAGCCAATTGGTATACCAGAAATATTGACTAATGTAGACCCTGTGTAACTATCCCACCCCTGATACTGTATTCGTCTCATTCTCTGGCTGTTTAGTTTTCCTAAGGTTTCACTTCTACCTCGTGTGCACAGCACACATGATTTTTTTTTTATATTTAACATATGGATAAACGTTGACTTGACAGTACTGTTTCAAACAGAGCAAAAAAGTAGGTATTCGGGCACTTGGCCAGGCTACGTGCATTGGGGCGCTGGGCCAGGGGCGGGGCAGGGAATACAGGGAGTGGGGGAATATGGGGCGTGGTTGGTGGGAAATTGAGGCACTTTGTGTGGGAGAGGGACGTGGTAAATGCGGGTAATGGGAGCGCGGCAGTTGTGTGGGGGTGACAATTAAGTAATTTTTCGGGCTAAATGCATCTAAATTTATGGATATTTTAGAAAATATGTGGACCAACTGAGGTAATAATCGCTGAGTGTTTTTAACTCATGAAATTTTGGTATAAATGGGCCACATTATCTGAAGATCAGTGATTTATTAAAATAAATTTCAATAGTACGGACGACAGTGTTTTAAATAAAAAAAAATTTTCGAAATAACTAGTGAACGCTAAATTTTTGTGCGACGATTTAATTTGACTGGGTATAAAATTAATTTCGAAAATAATTCGATACCCGAGAATGAAAATCCGACTCGTTGGATTAAATCAGCGATAGAAAGTGTTCTTGAGAAAGTCACAGAAAGTTTGGAACCAGTGGGAAAAACGCCGTGTGGATTACTTTTAAAGTTAATTTTGAGGACATTTGGGAAATGATTTTCTAAATTTTCCAAAGCAATTCCAAGGGAATAAGTACCGATACATTTTGCTTAATTGCAACATCGGTAAAAATGCCTATGGGAAGAGGCGGAGAACGAAGATATATTAGTTTCGACGAGGAAAATGCAAAGCGGAGAGGTATAGTACGGATTAAAAATGAAGACAAGTCGTGCTTACCTCGTACAATAGCAAATGTTCACAAAAGTGTTGAGTATAAAAAAATTAGGGACAATGTAGGAGAGCAAAAACAGGCTGTAGAGAAGTTATTGGCGGAAAGTCAAATTGAAGTACCTGCAGAAGGTGCTGGAATACCTGAGTTAACTGAATTTCAGCACCATTTAAAAGACTTTAAAATAACAGTATATCCCTATATCAATAACAGAAGTGGTACAGATGTATTGTTTGAAGGCAGTTATGACGGTAAACGAATAAACTTACTATATCACGATGGATATATAATGTGATTACCTCACTAACAGCAGCCTTTTATTGCAGTTATTATTGTGACAGGTATCGTCTGAAGTATCAAGGTAAAAATGAATATCGATGCAGTGGAACCTGCCCATACTGTCAACGAAGTCCGCCCTGCGAAAAAGGTGTTTTAAATAAATATTGTGCAGCATGCATCGTTATTTTAGAGGAAGTACATGTTTTGAAAATCATGTCAAAAGTGTTTGTGAAGGACTAAAACGGTGTATGGAATGCCTGAAACTGTACCAGAGAGACAGATTTAACGTGTGCGGGGAAATATTTTGTAAGAACTGTCGAAAACATGTCACGAATAATCACCTGTGCTTTATAACTACAAATTCAAGTAAAATGGATCAAACTGACAATTTCTTCGTATTTTACGACGGGCGGGCAAGCAATAAAATTGAATGAACCGAATTGGTCCATTTTTTCCAAACGATGTAGTGTATGCATTAATGTGGAAAGATAATATTGTTGTGAATAGTGCGGATATAGAGTTGAAATTTTCCAAGAAAACGTTATTGAAAATTTCTTAAAATATCCATTAAATGTGCGGAAAGTGCGTAAACGCGTTATAGAGCTCGCACATAATGGTGGGGCGTTTGATCATCAATTTATTTCGAACCATTGCTCTAAAAGACAGATATTACACCGGATCTGATCATGCAAGGTACACAAATAATATTAATGATGATAGGGAAAATAAAGTTCATAGATTCCTTAAACTACTTCCCGATGGCACTATTAAAAATACCACAAGCCTTTGGTCTGGCGGACAAATTAAAAAAAGGATGTTTTCCTCATTTATTTTATATAATACTAGCTAGTTTTTCCATGAACGGTTAAACTATAATGAACGTTTAACTTTGGGATTAACAATTTTTGGGTTTTGCAATTCGAGTTTAAACCGTGTAGCCCAGTTAAAATGCTGTTTAACGTAATCAGCCGATTTATACAGTTTAAACGAACTTTTTTTGGTTAACTAATCAAAATACAATAAAATAAAATAACATAAATATCAAAAATTATTAAAATTTAAATACATTAAAATTTAGATTTTAAAAGCAAAGGTTCTTAATATTTATTTCTTATTTAGAACGTATTTATTCTAAAACTCACCATTCAACAAATTAGGAGAAAAATTTAATATTTTATAATGAACGTGAAACAAGAACGGCAATCTATTGAAGAAAACACATCAATGCGAAATATTCCACTTACCAATTTTTCGATAATATTTACATAAGAAGAAAACATGCTTATTACATTATAAATTATTTTCCTTTTTAACTTTCATTTTAATTCATAATTGCCTCAAATATTCAATTTTTATTTCGTGTGTCGTTTTTTTTATTTGTTTCTTTTTGTTTTGAACGTCAAAATTTTCAATCGCAATAGTAAGTAATGGCAAATCATTCACAATAACTTGCCATTTTCAAATTAGGTAAAAGAAAAATAAAATTGAACTGTAAAACGCATTCGGGTTAACCAACAAATTTGATCGCGGTACTTGGGTTAAGTAATCTTAAAATTAAACGTTGACTGAAAAACTAGCTATAAATAATGAAAATTATATCCGAAAATTGCCAGCAGTTGAATGCTATAGTCCGAATACTATGAATGTTGATGAAGTAGCATGGGGTTTACATATATTGCAGTGTGTAAAACACGCTGCAATGGGGTTTAAAGAAGAAAGCAAATTCCCAGATGATCTTTTCAGCATATCTTCTTCCTTGCGAAGAGAAGATATGAGATGGTGCGGCAAATGTGAGCAACTAAAGGCTGCACGCCTAGCTGAGTTGCACAAACTAGCTCGCCGGAGGGGTGGGTCGTTGCTCGCCACCATCTATCATCGCGTTACACATAAATTTTTATGCATGCACGTCCCACCCGATTGGACCAACAGCAGAATGCTGGTCCCCTTTTGACAACAACCGCCGCTACAATGGTTATCGTCCCTTTCTGGTTCATGCCTCCACCGCATCAACCCTCGCCATCTCTCTCTCTCTCTCAATAATGGTCCTAACTACTACCGATCATAATACAAAACATTTTGAAGTCGAATCAAAACAATTATAATTTATGTTTTTCTTTCTCTAATTATAGGAATTACAATTTTTGTGTTTATTTTTATTTTCTTTTCTTTCTTCTTTCCACAAAATTCCTACCTCAAACTCTTGTCATAAGAAAATCTTTAAAAAAAACAAAAAAAATAATATATGTCAAATTTGTTGTTGTTGGATATATTCAAAAAAAAAGAATCGATTAAGTTTCTCATTTACAGAGTCAGTTTCCAGAGTCAACAAAAAAAGACCAGAATTAATTAACGCTTGCGGACCAATTTTTATAAATTCCTGGTAATGAGTACTTTGAATTACAAATTAAAGCGAGGAGAAAAAAAACTAAAACTTTTCCCGAAATTTTAAGGAAACGTGATTTAACTATTAACTTCAACAATCCCGCCAAAATATATAAATTTTTCATTTTGTTTTTATATTCCCACAGTTAAAGAAGAAATAAATCGATTTAGTGCCAAGTACTTAGAAAGACTACTTAACCACATTAATCCTTTGGCGATTTCCCTATTGGACGAGACAGATGAAATACGAAGACTGAAGAGTTACCATATACTAGATTTACCTTTTAGAAAATAAAAAATCAAAGATAAAATCTTTAAATACTGTTGTTCTCACTGGAGCTCAACAATTCTGTTATATTGCTTTGTTATCAAATTTGCTTATTATCCACTTAGGATAGATTGTAAATAAAATATAAAAAAAAAGTTGGCCTATCCAGAATGTACACATCAAGTTTTAAGAAAACCCGCCCATTATTGAGTGAATTATCGAAGTTTTTCTATTTTAGCCCCCCACAACCCCCATCGAGGGGAGACATTTTATCTTCTCATTTTGCCCATCACAAATGTATATTCCAAGTTTTATTAAAATCCGCCCGTTATTGACCAAATTATTAAGGTTTTTTTAATTCACCCTCCGGCAACCCCTACCGAGGGGAGACGCATTCCATCTTTTCACTTGGCCTATCCGCAATGTATACACCAAGTTTCAGGAAAATCCGCCCATTATTGAGTGAATTATTGACGTTTTTCTATTATAGCGCTCTAGAACGCCCCACCGGGGGAGACATATGTTGTCTTTTCAGTTGGTCCATACCAAACGTACGCTCGAAGTTTAATTAAAATTCGATTATTATTGGCCGAATTAGGGAAGTTCCTATATTTCTACCGCAACATTTTCTAAAAAAAAGTTTTGCGCATTAGTGTTACCAGAAGTGAATTCCGTCGCAAAGCTTACATGTTCTGGTTTCGACCTTATAGATAGATAGATAATATTGGGAGTAATGCCTATTGGCGCTCCCGGCACTTAGACCACGAATTGGGTCCATTGTGCACACTCTAGAATAAGTCCTTAGATTGTGGGATTGGCCAGCCTCCTGGAGCCTACAATGAAGCTGGATATCCTACTGGCGTAGATCTCATTGATGGCATTTGGTTCGATAAACCGGTCGCCGAAAGGTTTGAGTCTGTGCTTTTGAAAAGCTGGACAATGACAGAGGAAGGGTTCCGCAGCCTCTTCCTCAGCATCACAGGAATCGCAGGAAGAGTCATCTATCAGGGTCATGGACGCTAAGTGATAATTAAGTCGGCAGTATTCAGTTAGGACACTTACAACAGGCTGAATTTTTGCTTTACTGAGAGCTAGCAGTTCTTTCAATCTCTTTTGGCTGGGATGGCAGCCGAGTATTTTCGCCTGGCGACAGGTATTGTCTTGATACCACCTTGCGATGTGCTTTACTCGTGCTCTATCGTCGATGAGCTTCCTAGCAGTAGCCACGGATAATGGTACAAATGGCTCGGGACCAATAGGAGGCCAGTCTGAGCCTTGCTTTGCTAGAGCGTCCGCAGCTTCATTTCCACTTACTTCACAGTGCCCGGGAACCCAAAGAAAGTTAACCCTGTTGATACCAGTAAGCTCATTAAGATATGAAACGCATTCTAGTATCAATCTAGACTTGGTGAGGTTTGAATGTAACGCCTGGAGGGCAGCCTGGCTGTCGGAGTAAATGGTTATGTCCTGACCATTTAGTTGTTGTACAAAAGTAATAATTGCTATAATCTCTGCCTGGAAAACAGTCACATATTTATCAAGAGATATTTCGGCTGGTTTGGTGACATTTCCGCCCTGATCCACTAAGCAAAGACCAGCACCAGCTAGGTCATCACGCAGTGAGCCATCTGTGTACTAGCATTTTCCATTGGGCGGTAGAGATTTGCTATCGCCTGTCCAGTCTTGACGAGTAGGGCAGGCGATAGAATAAAGCTAGCAAAAATTAGGCCTATTCTCATAAAGAATGCAGTTACAAAACAATGAGAGATGGTGAAATTCGTGTCATGACTAAAAGTATAGAATCATATAGAGCTATAGTATCATACCTAAATGATAAAAAATTAAGCTTCCATACTTATCAAATTAAACAAGAAAGAGCTTACCGTGTGGTAATTAAAAATCTTCACTATTCCACACCAACTAAAGATATGGAAACTAGCATTGAAAGCGTGGGGTATAAGATTAGAAATGTAGTTAACATACGCAGTAGAATCACAAAACAACCTCTCCCGATGTTTTCTATTGACCTTGAACCAAATGTAAATAACAAAAATATTTATAAATTAAAGCATCTAAATAATGCAATAATCAACACTGAACCACCAAGAAAAACAATTGACATTGTTCAATGTCACCGATGTCAGCAATTTGGACACACAAAAACCTATTTCAAAAAACCAGTAAAATGTGGAAAATGTGGATTAGAACATTTAACAATAGATTCTTCAAAAAACAAAGATTCCCCAGTTCGGTGTGTGAACTGTTTGGAAAGTCATGCTGCTAGTTACAAAGGACGTCGTATTTACCAACAATTACTAAATGGCAAACAACAACAAAATGGAAACGCTGTTAATAAAAACAAGAATACAGATTACACGTACAATAAAGATGAATATCCTACACTAAAAAACGAAAACAATATTAAAGCTAATCAAAACAAGAATTCATATTCTGATGCTTTAAAAACTGGGGACACCAGCACAAATGACAATGCCTTTAATAAAATTGAAATATTATTAACGAAACAACTTCAACTTACTAATACATTACTAAATATGATGTCACTTCTAATATCAAAATTATGCAACTAGATATAAAAATAGCAATATGAAATGCCAGTGGGCTTTCTAACCACACACAAGAAATTGAATTATTTCTTCAGCTAAATTTCATTGGTATTCTTCTAGTGTCAGAAACACACTTCACTAGCTAAACTTTTTTCAAAATAAAAGGATATAACCTAATAAATGCAAATCATCCTGATGACAGAGCGCGTGCGGGTGCAGCAATACTAATTAAATCATCTATTAAACATGAAATAATAGACGAACTTAGAAAACGATATACTATATACAAGCTGCATGTATCAAAATTAAATATGTTGGCAGTGAAATATCTATTTGTGCTATATACTCTCCTCCTAGATTTTCGGTCAAATGCCAGGAATACCAAAGCTTTATTCGCCGATTGGGACCGAGATTTATTGTTGGCGGAGACTTTAACGCTCAACATCTCTGGTGGGGGTCCAGGATCACCAACCCAAAGGGAAGGCAACTCTACAATTACATCTCAAACAATAAATATTCAATTTTATCAACAGGTAGACCAACATACTGGCCAACTGAACCTAGTAAAATACCTGACTTGGACTTTGTAATATATTCTTGTATTCCTAGCCAATTTCTTCATATTAGTTGAGTTCTGACCACACACCAATTCTGGTTAGCTTCAATACATACTTACATTCAATTTCTCAAAAATACAAAATAACTAACTCAAGGACTGATTTTAAATCATTTGGTTTATGGATTGAAAGAAGTGTAAACCTAAACGTGTCCATAAAAACTGCAGACGAAGTGGACAATGTCGCTGAATCATTCAGCAATCTAATACATGAAGCTGGGTTCCTTTCTACACCAGAGAGCCATCAATAACAACAATATATTAATTAAAACTGAAATTCGACAAATGATAAAAAATAAGAGAAGGTTAAAAAAAATATGGCAGACCAGTAGACATGCTAATGATAAAAACCAGTTCATTAAAGCAGTTAAAGAGCTTAAAACAAGACTTTTTGAACTAAAAAATGAACAACTCAACAATTTCCTCAAAAAACTAAATGCATCTCCTAATGATGAATTCTGCTTATGGCGAGCAACAAAGTATCTAAAACGCCCAACAAAAAGAAATGTACCTGTGAAATATATGAACGGATCTTGGTGCAAAACTGACAAAAAAAACAAAAACTGAAGCATTTGCGTTGCAATTACAAAATACCTTCCAACCTTATACACTTACAAACACTTCAGATGTTGACGAAATGGTTGAGTATCTAGAAAGCCCTTGCCAAATGGACTATCAAACATATCTCTCCTCAGGAAGTAAAACGTGAAATGAAAAATTTAAACCGCAACAAATCTCCTGGCTACGATTGTATTGATAGTACGGTAATCCAATCATTGCCAAATTAGGGTATTTTACTTCTAACCCTAATATACAGTTCTACCCGGAGACTGAGCCACTTTCCATCACAATGGAAGTGTGCGGAGATAATAATGGTGACGAAACCCAGTAAACCAGAGAACGAAGTCACTTCATATAGACCAATCAGTCCGCTGATAACTTTCCCCAAAATATTCGAAAGAATATTACTGAGACGATTGACACCAATGTTGGACAAAAATAACATCATACCTGAGCATCAATTTAGTTACAGACATAAACATGGCACACCAGAACTATGCAATCGTATCATTGCTTTCATAAGGGATACCTTGTAAAACAAGAAATACTGTTTCGGAGTCTTCTTAGATGTCCAACAAGCCTTTGACAAAGTATGGCATACTAGGTTATTTTTCAAACTGAAAAAATTACTCCCAACACCAATGTATCTACTGTTGAAACCATACTTAAATAATGGACCTTTCTATGTTAAAATCACCGAAGAAACATCCCAAATCTATTAGATCGAAGCTGACGTTCTCCAGGGCAGCGTATTGGCCCGATTCTTTACACAATATTTACGTCAGATATGCCTATTGCTGATAAAGTGATTATTGCAATATAGGCTGATGATACAGCGATCTTAGCCTCCAGCGAGAATCCTTCTGAGGCATCAAATTTTATCCAAATTGAACTCTCTGAAATAGGAAAATGGTTGAACAAATGGAATAGTAAAGTTAACACTGAAAAATTACTACATGACACTTTTACTCTGCGACGTGAAAAATGCCCGATCGTCCTATTAAACAACAGCGCAATTCCTCAAAATGGCAGTGTTAAATACCTGTGTCTACATATTGACAAGAGATTGACTTCGAAAAATCACATCAAAGCTAAGCAGCTACAAATCAATGTTAAAACAAAACGTCCCTCTTGGCTACTCGGCTCCAGATCGCAACTCTCCCTCGAAAGCAAGATTACTATCTATAAAAGTATACCTGAGCCAGTGTGGACGTATGGCGTACAACTGTGGGGAACCGCAAGCAATTCAAACAAAGAGATACTACAAAGATACCAATCGAAAACTTGAAGAAGCGTTATAAATGCTCCCTGGTTTGTATCCAACAAAACTATCAAAGAAGATCTAAATATTCCCACAGTTAAAGAAGAAATAAATCGATTTAGTGCCAAGTACTTAGAAAGGGATACTTAACCACATTAATCCTTTGGCGATTTCCCTATTGGACGAGACAGATGAAATACGAAGACTGAAGAGTTACCATATACTAGATTTACCTTTTAGAAAATAAAAAATCAAAGATAAAATCTTTAAATACTGTTGTTCTCACTGGAGCTCAACAATTATGTTATATTGCTTTGTTATCAAATTTGCTTATTATCCACTTAGGATAGATTGTAAATAAAATATAAAAAAAAAGTCGGCCTATCCAGAATGTACACATCAAGTTTTAAGAAAACCCGCCCATTATTGAGTGAATTATCGAAGTTTTTCTATTTTAGCCCCCCACAACCCTCCATCGAGGGGAGACATTTTATCTTCTCAGTTTGCCCATCCCAAATGTATATTCCAAGTTTTATTAAAATCCGCCCGTTATTGACCAAATTATTAAGGTTTTTTTAATTCACCCTCCGCCAACCCCTACCGAGGGGAGACGCATTCCATCTTTTCACTTGGCCTATCCGCAATATGTACACCAAGTTTCAGGAAAATCCGCCCATTATTGAGTGAATTATTGACGTTTTTCTATTATAGCGCTCCAGAACGCCCCACCGGAGGAGACATATGTTGTCTTTTCAGTTGGTCCATACCAAACGTACGCTCGAAGTTTAATTAAAATCCGATTATTATTGGCCGAATTAGGGAAGTTTCTATATTTCTACCGCAACATTTTCTAAAAAACAGTTTTGCGCATTAGTGTCACCAGAAGTGAATTCCGTCGCAAAGCTTACATGTTCTGGTTTCGACCTTATAGATAGATAGATAATATTGGGAGTAATGCCTATTGGCGCTCCCGGCACTTAGACCACGAATTGGGTCCATTGTGCACACTCTAGAATAAGTCTTTAGATTGTGGGATTGGCCAGCCTTCTGGAGCCTACAATGAAGCTGGATATCCTACTGGCGTAGATCTCATTGATGGCATTTGGTTCGATAAACCGGTCGCCGAAAGGTTTGAGTCTGCGCTTTTGAAAAGCTGGACAATGACAGAGGAAGGGTTCCGCAGCCTCTTCCTCAGCATCACAGGAATCGCAGGAAGAGTCATCTATCAGGGTCATGGACGCTAAGTGATAATTAAGTCGGCAGTGTTCAGTTAGGACACTTACAACAGGCTGAATTTTTGCTTTACTGAGAGCTAGCAGTTCTTTCAATCTCTTTTTGCTGGGATGGCAGCCGAGTATTTTCGCCTGGCGACAGGTATTGTCTTGATACCACCTTGCGATGTGCTTTACTCGTGCTCTATCGTCGATGAGCTTCCTAGCAGTAGCCACGGATAATGGTACAAATGGCTCGGGACCAATAGGAGGCCAGTCTGAGCCTTGCTTTGCTAGAGCGTCCGCAGCTTCATTTCCACTTACTTCACAGTGCCCGGGAACCCAAAGAAAGTTAACCCTGTTGATACCAGTAAGCTCATTAAGATATGAAACGCATTCTAGTATCAATTTAGACTTGGTGAGGTTTGAATGTAACGCCTGGAGGGCAGCCTCGCTGTCGGAGTAAATGGTTATGTCCTGACCATTTAGTTGTTGTACACAAGTAATAATTGCTATAATCTCTGCCTGGAAAACAGTCACATATTTATCAAGAGATATTTCGGCTGGTTTGGTGACATTTCCGGCCTGATCCACTAAGCAAAGACCAGCGCCAGCTAGGTCATCACGCAGTGAGCCATCTGTGTACTAGCATTTTCCATTGGGCGGTAGAGATTTGCTATCGCCTGTCCAGTCTTGACGAGTAGGGCAGGCGATAGAATAAAGCTAGCAAAAATTAGGCCTATTCTCATAAAGAATACAGTTACAAAACAATGAGAGATGGTGAAATTCGTGTCATGACTAAAAGTATAGAATCATATAGAGCTATAGTATCATACCTAAATGATAAAAAATTAAACTTCCATACTTATCAAATTAAACAAGAAAGAGCTTACCGTGTGGTAATTAAAAACCTTCACTATTCCACACCAACTAAAGATATGGAAACTAGCATTGAAAGCGTGGGGTATAAGATTAGAAATGTAGTTAACATACGCAGTAGAATCACAAAACAACCTCTCCCGATGTTTTCTATTGACCTTGAACCAAATGTAAATAACAAAAATATTTATAAATTAAAGCATCTAAATAATGCAATAATCAACACTGAACCACCAAGAAAAACAATTGACATTGTTCAATGTCACCGATGTCAGCAATTTGGACACACAAAAACCTATTTCAAAAAACCAGTAAAATGTGGAAAATGTGGATTAGAACATTTAACAATAGATTCTTCAAAAAACAAAGATTCCCCAGTTCGGTGTGTGAACTGTTTGGAAAGTCATGCTGCTAGTTACAAAGGACGTCGTATTTACCAACAATTACTAAGTGGCAAACAACAACAAAATGGAAACGCTGTTAATAAAAACAGGAATACAGATTACACGTACAATAAAGATGAATATCCTACACTAAAAAACGAAAACAATATTTAAGCTAATCAAAACAAGAATTCATATTCTGATGCTTTAAAAACTGGGGACACCAGCACAAATGACAATGCCTTTAATACAATTGAAATATTATTAACGAAACAACTTCAACTTACTAATACATTACTAAATATGATGTCACTTCTAATATCAAAATTATGCAACTAGATATAAAAATAGCAATATGAAATGCCAGTGGGCTTTCTAACCACACACAAGAAATTGAATTATTTCTTAAGCTAAATTTCATTGGTATTCTTCTAGTGTCAGAAACACACTTCACTAGCTAAACTTTTTTCAAAATAAAAGGATATAACCTAATAAATGCAAATCATCCTGATGACAGAGCTCGTGCGGGTGCAGCAATACTAATTAAATCATCTATTAAACATGAAATAATAGACGAACTTAGAAAACGATATACTATATACAAGCTGCATGTATCAAAATTAAATATGTTGGCAGTGAAATATCTATTTGTGCTATATACTCTCCTCCTAGATTTTCGGTCAAATGCCAGGAATACCAAAGCTTTATTCGCCGATTGGGACCGAGATTTATTGTTGGCGGAGACTTTAACGCTCAACATCTCTGGTGGGGGTCCAGGATCACCAACCCAAAGGGAAGGCCACTCTACAATTACATCTCAAACAATAAATATTCAATTTTATCAACAGGTAGACCAACATACTGGCCAACTGAACCTAGTAAAATACCTGACTTGGACTTTGTAATATATTCTTGTATTCCTAGCCAATTTCTTCATATTAACCAATTCTGGTTAGCTTCAATACATACTTACATTCAATTTCTCAAAAATACAAAATAACTAACTCAAGGACTGATTTTAAATCATTTGGTTTATGGATTGAAAGAAGTGTAAACCTAAACGTGCCCATAAAAACTGCAGACGAAGTGGACAATGTCGCTGAATCATTCAGCAATCTAATACATGAAGCTGGGTTCCTTTCTACACCAGAGAGCCATCTCCATAACAATAACAACAATATATTAATTAAAACTGAAATTCGACAAATGATAAAAAATAAGAGAAGGTCAAAAAAAATATGGCAGACCAGTAGACATCCTAATGATAAAAACCAGTTCATTAAAGCAGTTAAAGAGCTTAAAACAAGACTTTCTGAACTAAAAAATGAACAACTCAACAATTTCCTCAAAAAACTAAATGCATCTCCTAATGATGAATTCTGCTTATGGCGAGCAACAAAGTATCTAAAACGCCCAACAAAAAGAAATGTACCTGTGAAATATATGAACGGATCTTGGTGCAAAACTGACAAAAAAAAACAAAAACTGAAGCATTTGCGTTGCAATTACAAAATACCTTCCAACCTTATACACTTACAAACACTTCAGATGTTGACGAAATGGTTGAGTATCTAGAAAGCCCTTGCCAAATGGACTATCAAACATATCTCTCCTCAGGAAGTAAAACGTGAAATGAAAAATTTAAACCGCAACAAATCTCCTGGCTACGATTGTATTGATAGTACGGTAATCCAATCATTGCCAAATTAGGGTATTTTACTTCTAACCCTAATATACAGTTCTACCCGGAGACTGAGCCACTTTCCATCACAATGGAAGTGTGCGGAGATAATAATGGTGACGAAACCCAGTAAACCAGAGAACGAAGTCACTTCATATAGACCAATCAGTCCGCTGATAACTTTCCCCAAAATATTCGAAAGAATATTACTGAGACGATTGACACCAATGTTGGACAAAAATAACATCATACCTGAGCATCAATTTAGTTACAGACATAAACATGGCACACCCGAACTATGCAATCGTATCATTGCTTTCATAAGGGATACCTTGTAAAACAAGAAATACTGTTTCGGAGTCTTCTTAGATGTCCAACAAGCCTTTGACAAAGTATGGCATACTAGGTTATTTTTCAAATTGAAAAAATTACTCCCAACACCAATGTATCTACTGTTGAAACCATACTTAAATAATGGACCTTTCTATGTTAAAATCACCGAAGAAACATCCCAAATCTATTAGATCGAAGCTGACGTTCTCCAGGGCAGCGTATTGGCCCGATTCTTTACACAATATTTACGTCAGATATGCCTATTGCTGATAAAGTGATTATTGCAATATAGGCTGATGATACAGCGATCTTAGCCTCCAGCGAGAATCCTTCTGAGGCATCAAATTTTATCCAAATTGAACTCTCTGAAATAGGAAAATGGTTGAACAAATGGAATAGTAAAGTTAACACTGAAAAATTACTACATGACACTTTTACTCTGCGACGTGAAAAATGCCCGATCGTCCTATTAAACAACAGCGCAATTCCTCAAAATGGCAGTGTTAAATACCTGTGTCTACATATTGACAAGAGATTGACTTCGAAAAATCACATCAAAGCTAAGCAGCTACAAATCAATGTTAAAACAAAACGTCCCTCTTGGCTACTCGGCTCCAGATCGCAACTCTCCCTCGAAAGCAAGATTACTATCTATAAAAGTATACCTGAGCCAGTGTGGACGTATGGCATACAACTGTGGGGAACCGCAAGCAATTCAAACGAAGAGATACTACAAAGATACCAATCGAAAACTTGAAGAAGCGTTATAAATGCTCCCTGGTTTGTATCCAACAAAACTATCAAAGAAGATCTAAATATTCCCACAGTTAAAGAAGAAATAAATCGATTTAGTGCCAAGTACTTAGAAAGGGATACTTAACCACATTAATCCTTTGGCGATTTCCCTATTGGACGAGACAGATGAAATACGAAGACTGAAGAGTTACCATATACTAGATTTACCTTTTAGAAAATAAAAAATCAAAGATAAAATCTTTAAATACTGTTGTTCTCACTGGAGCTCAACAATTATGTTATATTGCTTTGTTATCAAATTTGCTTATTATCCACTTAGGATAGATTGTAAATAAAATATAAAAAAAAAGTTGGCCTATCCAGAATGTACACATCAAGTTTTAAGAAAACCCGCCCATTATTGAGTGAATTATCGAAGTTTTTCTATTTTAGCCCCCCACAACCCTCCATCGAGGGGAGACATTTTATCTTCTCAGTTTGCCCATCCCAAATGTATATTCCAAGTTTTATTAAAATCCGCCCGTTATTGACCAAATTATTAAGGTTTTTTTAATTCACCCTCCGGCAACCCCTACCGAGGGGAGACGCATTCCATCTTTTCACTTGGCCTATCCGCAATGTATACACCAAGTTTCAGGAAAATCCGCCCATTATTGAGTGAATTATTGACGTTTTTCTATTATAGCGCTCCAGAACGCCCCACCGGGGGAGACATATGTTGTCTTTTCAGTTGGTCCATACCAAACGTACGCTCGAAGTTTAATTAAAATCCGATTATTATTGGCCGAATTAGGGAAGTTTCTATATTTCTATCGCAACATTTTCTAAAAAAAAGTTTTGCGCATTAGTGTTACCAGAAGTGAATACCGTCGCAAAGCTTACATGTTCTGGTTTCGACTTTATAGATAGATAGATAATATTGGGAGTAATGCCTATTGGCGCTCCCGGCACTTAGACCACGAATTGGGTCCATTGTGCACACTCTAGAATAAGTCCTTAGATTGTGGGATTGGCCAGCCTCCTGGAGCCTACAATGAAGCTGGATATCCTACTGGCGTAGATCTCATTGATGGCATTTGGTTCGATAAACCGGTCGCCGAAAGGTTTGAGTCCGCGCTTTTGAAAAGCTGGACAATGACAGAGGAAGGGTTCCGCAGCCTCTTCCTCAGCATCACAGGAATCGCAGGAAGAGTCATCTATCAGGGTCATGGACGCTAAGTGATAATTAAGTCGGCAGTGTTCAGTTAGGACACTTACAACAGGCTGAATTTTTGCTTTACTGAGAGCTAGCAGTTCTTTCAATCTCTTTTTGCTGGGATGGCAGCCGAGTATTTTCGCCTGGCGACAGGTATTGTCTTGATACCACCTTGCGATGTGCTTTACTCGTGCTCTATCGTCGATGAGCTTCCTAGCAGTAGCCACGGATAATGGTACAAATGGCTCGGGACCAATAGGAGGCCAGTCTGAGCCTTGCTTTGCTAGAGCGTCCGCAGCTTCATTTCCACTTATTTCACAGTGCCCGGGAACCCAAAGAAGGTTGACCCTGTTGATAGCAGTAATCTCATTAAGATATGAAACGCATTCTAGTATCAATTTAGACTTGGTGAGGTTTGAATGTAACGCCTGGAGGGCAGCCTGGCTGTCGGAGTAAATGGTTATGTCCTGACCATTTAGTTGTTGTACACAAGTAATAATTGCTATAATCTCTGCCTGGAAAACAGTCACATATTTATCAAGAGATATTTCGGCTGGTTTGGTGACATTTCCGGCCTGATCCACTAAGCAAAGACCAGCACCAGCTAGGTCATCACACAGTGAGCCATCTGTGTACTAGCATTTTCCATTGGGCGGTAGAGATTTGCTATCGCCTGTCCAGTCTTGACGAGTAGGGCAGGCGATAGAATAAAGCTAGCAAAAATTAGGCCTATTCTCATAAAGAATACAGTTACAAAACAATGAGAGATGGTGAAATTCGTGTCATGACTAAAAGTATAGAATCATATAGAGCTATAGTATCATACCTAAATGATAAAAAATTAAGCTTCCATACTTATCAAATTAAACAAGAAAGAGCTTACCGTGTGGTAATTAAAAATCTTCACTATTCCACACCAACTAAAGATATGGAAACTAGCATTGAAAGCGTGGGGTATAAGATTAGAAATGTAGTTAACATACGCAGTAGAATCACAAAACAACCTCTCCCGATGTTTTCTATTGACCTTGAACCAAATGTAAATAACAAAAATATTTATAAATTAAAGCATCTAAATAATGCAATAATCAACACTGAACCACCAAGAAAAACAATTGACATTGTTCAATGTCACCGATGTCAGCAATTTGGACACACAAAAACCTATTTCAAAAAACCAGTAAAATGTGGAAAATGTGGATTAGAACATTTAACAATAGATTCTTCAAAAAACAAAGATTCCCCAGTTCGGTGTGTGAACTGTTTGGAAAGTCATGCTGCTAGTTACAAAGGACGTCGTATTTACCAACAATTACTAAATGGCAAACAACAACAAAATGGAAACGCTGTTAATAAAAACAAGAATACAGATTACACGTACAATAAAGATGAATATCCTACACTAAAAAACGAAAACAATATTAAAGCTAATCAAAACAAGAATTCATATTCTGATGCTTTAAAAACTGGGGACACCAGCACAAATGACAATGCCTTTAATAAAATTGAAATATTATTAACGAAACAACTTCAACTTACTAATACATTACTAAATATGATGTCACTTCTAATATCAAAATTATGCAACTAGATATAAAAATAGCAATATGAAATGCCAGTGGGCTTTCTAACCACACACAAGAAATTGAATTATTTCTTCAGCTAAATTTCATTGGTATTCTTCTAGTGTCAGAAACACACTTCACTAGCTAAACTTTTTTCAAAATAAAAGGATATAACCTAATAAATGCAAATCATCCTGATGACAGAGCGCGTGCGGGTGCAGCAATACTAATTAAATCATCTATTAAACATGAAATAATAGACGAACTTAGAAAACGATATACTATATACAAGCTGCATGTATCAAAATTAAATATGTTGGCAGTGAAATATCTATTTGTGCTATATACTCTCCTCCTAGATTTTCGGTCAAATGCCAGGAATACCAAAGCTTTATTCGCCGATTGGGACCGAGATTTATTGTTGGCGGAGACTTTAACGCTCAACATCTCTGGTGGGGGTCCAGGATCACCAACCCAAAGGGAAGGCAACTCTACAATTACATCTCAAACAATAAATATTCAATTTTATCAACAGGTAGACCAACATACTGGCCAACTGAACCTAGTAAAATACCTGACTTGGACTTTGTAATATATTCTTGTATTCCTAGCCAATTTCTTCATATTAGTTGAGTTCTGACCACACACCAATTCTGGTTAGCTTCAATACATACTTACATTCAATTTCTCAAAAATACAAAATAACTAACTCAAGGACTGATTTTAAATCATTTGGTTTATGGATTGAAAGAAGTGTAAACCTAAACGTGTCCATAAAAACTGCAGACGAAGTGGACAATGTCGCTGAATCATTCAGCAATCTAATACATGAAGCTGGGTTCCTTTCTACACCAGAGAGCCATCTCCATAACAATAACAACAATATATTAATTAAAACTGAAATTCGACAAATGATAAAAAATAAGAGAAGGTTAAAAAAAATATGGCAGACCAGTAGACATGCTAATGATAAAAACCAGTTCATTAAAGCAGTTAAAGAGCTTAAAACAAGACTTTTTGAACTAAAAAATGAACAACTCAACAATTTCCTCAAAAAACTAAATGCATCTCCTAATGATGAATTCTGCTTATGGCGAGCAACAAAGTATCTAAAACGCCCAACAAAAAGAAATGTACCTGTGAAATATATGAACGGATCTTGGTGCAAAACTGACAAAAAAAACAAAAACTGAAGCATTTGCGTTGCAATTACAAAATACCTTCCAACCTTATACACTTACAAACACTTCAGATGTTGACGAAATGGTTGAGTATCTAGAAAGCCCTTGCCAAATGGACTATCAAACATATCTCTCCTCAGGAAGTAAAACGTGAAATGAAAAATTTAAACCGCAACAAATCTCCTGGCTACGATTGTATTGATAGTACGGTAATCCAATCATTGCCAAATTAGGGTATTTTACTTCTAACCCTAATATACAGTTCTACCCGGAGACTGAGCCACTTTCCATCATAATGGAAGTGTGCGGAGATAATAATGGTGACGAAACCCAGTAAACCAGAGAACGAAGTCACTTCATATAGACCAATCAGTCCGCTGATAACTTTCCCCAAAATATTCGAAAGAATATTACTGAGACGATTGACACCAATGTTGGACAAAAATAACATCATACCTGAGCATCAATTTAGTTACAGACATAAACATGGCACACCAGAACTATGCAATCGTATCATTGCTTTCATAAGGGATACCTTGTAAAACAAGAAATACTGTTTCGGAGTCTTCTTAGATGTCCAACAAGCCTTTGACAAAGTATGGCATACTAGGTTATTTTTCAAACTGAAAAAATTACTCCCAACACCAATGTATCTACTGTTGAAACCATACTTAAATAATGGACCTTTCTATGTTAAAATCACCGAAGAAACATCCCAAATCTATTAGATCGAAGCTGACGTTCTCCAGGGCAGCGTATTGGCCCGATTCTTTACACAATATTTACGTCAGATATGCCTATTGCTGATAAAGTGATTATTGCAATATAGGCTGATGATACAGCGATCTTAGCCTCCAGCGAGAATCCTTCTGAGGCATCAAATTTTATCCAAATTGAACTCTCTGAAATAGGAAAATGGTTGAACAAATGGAATAGTAAAGTTAACACTGAAAAATTACTACATGACACTTTTACTCTGCGACGTGAAAAATGCCCGATCGTCCTATTAAACAACAGCGCAATTCCTCAAAATGGCAGTGTTAAATACCTGTGTCTACATATTGACAAGAGATTGACTTCGAAAAATCACATCAAAGCTAAGCAGCTACAAATCAATGTTAAAACAAAACGTCCCTCTTGGCTACTCGGCTCCAGATCGCAACTCTCCCTCGAAAGCAAGATTACTATCTATAAAAGTATACCTGAGCCAGTGTGGACGTATGGCATACAACTGTGGGGAACCGCAAGCAATTCAAACAAAGAGATACTACAAAGATACCAATCGAAAACTTGAAGAAGCGTTATAAATGCTCCCTGGTTTGTATCCAACAAAACTATCAAAGAAGATCTAAATATTCCCACAGTTAAAGAAGAAATAAATCGATTTAGTGCCAAGTACTTAGAAAGGGATACTTAACCACATTAATCCTTTGGCGATTTCCCTATTGGACGAGACAGATGAAATACGAAGACTGAAGAGTTACCATATACTAGATTTACCTTTTAGAAAATAAAAAATCAAAGATAAAATCTTTAAATACTGTTGTTCTCACTGGAGCTCAACAATTATGTTATATTGCTTTGTTATCAAATTTGCTTATTATCCACTTAGGATAGATTGTAAATAAAATATAAAAAAAAAGTTGGCCTATCCAGAATGTACACATCAAGTTTTAAGAAAACCCGCCCATTATTGAGTGAATTATCGAAGTTTTTCTATTTTAGCCCCCCACAACCCTCCATCGAGGGGAGACATTTTATCTTCTCAGTTTGCCCATCCCAAAAGTATATTCCAAGTTTTATTAAAATCCGCCCGTTATTGACCAAATTATTAAGGTTTTTTTAATTCACCCTCCGGCAACCCCTACCGAGGGGAGACGCATTCCATCTTTTCACTTGGCCTATCCGCAATGTATACACCAAGTTTCAGGAAAATCCGCCCATTATTGAGTGAATTATTGACGTTTTTCTATTATAGCGCTCCAGAACGCCCCACCGGGGGAGACATATGTTGTCTTTTCAGTTGGTCCATAGCAAACGTACGCTCGAAGTTTAATTAAAATCCGATTATTATTGGCCGAATTAGGGAAGTTTCTATATTTCTATCGCAACATTTTCTAAAAAAAAGTTTTGCGCATTAGTGTTACCAGAAGTGAATTCCGTCGCAAAGCTTACATGTTCTGGTTTCGACTTTATAGATAGATAGATAATATTGGGAGTAATGCCTATTGGCGCTCCCGGCACTTAGACCACGAATTGGGTCCATTGTGCACACTCTAGAATAAGTCCTTAGATTGTGGGATTGGCCAGCCTCCTGGAGCCTACAATGAAGCTGGATATCCTACTGGCGTAGATCTCATTGATGGCATTTGGTTCGATAAACCGGTCGCCGAAAGGTTTGAGTCCGCGCTTTTGAAAAGCTGGACAATGACAGAGGAAGGGTTCCGCAGCCTCTTCCTCAGCATCACAGGAATCGCAAGAAGAGTCATCTATCAGGGTCATGGACGCTAAGTGATAATTAAGTCGGCAGTGTTCAGTTAGGACACTTACAACAGGCTGAATTTTTGCTTTACTGAGAGCTAGCAGTTCTTTCAATCTCTTTTTGCTGGGATGGCAGCCGAGTATTTTCGCCTGGCGACAGGTATTGTCTTGATACCACCTTGCGATGTGCTTTACTCGTGCTCTATCGTCGATGAGCTTCCTAGCAGTAGCCACGGATAATGGTACAAATGGCTCGGGACCAATAGGAGGCCAGTCTGAGCCTTGCTTTGCTAGAGCGTCCGCAGCTTCATTTCCACTTACTTCACAGTGCCCGGGAACCCAAAGAAGGTTGACCCTGTTGATACCAGTAAGCTCAATAAGATATGAAACGCATTCTAGTATCAATTTAGACTTGGTGAGGTTTGAATGTAACGCCTGGAGGGCAGCCTGGCTGTCGGAGTAAATGGTTATGTCCTGACCATTTAGTTGTTGTACACAAGTAATAATTGCTATAATCTCTGCCTGGAAAACAGTCACATATTTATCAAGAGATATTTCGGCTGGTTTGGTGACATTTCCGGCCTGATCCACTAAGCAAAGACCAGCACCAGCTAGGTCATCACACAGTGAGCCATCTGTGTACTAGCATTTTCCATTGGGCGGTAGAGATTTGCCATCGCCTGTCCAGTCTTGACGAGTAGGGCAGGCGATAGAATAAAGCTAGCAAAAATTAGGCCTATTCTCATAAAGAATACAGTTACAAAACAATGAGAGATGGTGAAATTCGTGTCATGACTAAAAGTATAGAATCATATAGAGCTATAGTATCATATCTAAATGATAAAAAATTAAGCTTCCATACTTATCAAATTAAACAAGAAAGAGCTTACCGTGTGGTAATTAAAAATCTTCACTATTCCACACCAACTAAAGATATGGAAACTAGCATTGAAAGCGTGGGGTATAAGATTAGAAATGTAGTTAACATACGCAGTAGAATCACAAAACAACCTCTCCCGATGTTTTCTATTGACCTTGAACCAAATGTAAATAACAAAAATATTTATAAATTAAAGCATCTAAATAATGCAATAATCAACACTGAACCACCAAGAAAAACAATTGACATTGTTCAATGTCACCGATGTCAGCAATTTGGACACACAAAAACCTATTTCAAAAAACCAGTAAAATGTGGAAAATGTGGATTAGAACATTTAACAATAGATTCTTCAAAAAACAAAGATTCCCCAGTTCGGTGTGTGAACTGTTTGGAAAGTCATGCTGCTAGTTACAAAGGACGTCGTATTTACCAACAATTACTAAATGGCAAACAACAACAAAATGGAAACGCTGTTAATAAAAACAAGAATACAGATTACACGTACAATAAAGATGAATATCCTACACTAAAAAACGAAAACAATATTAAAGCTAATCAAAACAAGAATTCATATTCTGATGCTTTAAAAACTGGGGACACCAGCACAAATGACAATCCCTTTAATAAAATTGAAATATTATTAACGAAAAAACTTCAACTTACTAATACATTACTAAATATGATGTCACTTCTAATATCAAAATTATGCAACTAGATATAAAAATAGCAATATGAAATGCCAGTGGGCTTTCTAACCACACACAAGAAATTGAATTATTTCTTAAGCTAAATTTCATTGGTATTCTTCTAGTGTCAGAAACACACTTCACTAGCTAAACTTTTTTCAAAATAAAAGGATATAACCTAATAAATGCAAATCATCCTGATGACAGAGCGCGTGCGGGTGCAGCAATACTAATTAAATCATCTATTAAACATGAAATAATAGACGAACTTAGAAAACGATATACTATATACAAGCTGCATGTATCAAAATTAAATATGTTGGCAGTGAAATATCTATTTGTGCTATATACTCTCCTCCTAGATTTTCGGTCAAATGCCAGGAATACCAAAGCTTTATTCGCCGATTGGGACCGAGATTTATTGTTGGCGGAGACTTTAACGCTCAACATCTCTGGTGGGGGTCCAGGATCACCAACCCAAAGGGAAGGCAACTCTACAATTACATCTCAAACAATAAATATTCAATTTTATCAACAGGTAGACCAACATACTGGCCAACTGAACCTAGTAAAATACCTGACTTGGACTTTGTAATATATTCTTGTATTCCTAGCCAATTTCTTCATATTAGTTGAGTTCTGACCACACACCAATTCTGGTTAGCTTCAATACATACTTACATTCAATTTCTCAAAAATACAAAATAACTAACTCAAGGACTGATTTTAAATCATTTGGTGTATGGATTAAAAGAAGTGTAAACCTAAACGTGTCCATAAAAACTGCAGACGAAGTGGACAATGTCGGTGAATCATTCAGCAATCTAATACATGAAGCTGGGTTCCTTTCTACACCAGAGAGCCATCTCCATAACACTAACAACAATATATTAATTAAGACTGAAATTCGACAAATGATAAAAAATAAGAGAAGGTTAAAAAAAATATGGCAGACCAGTAGACATGCTAATGATAAAAACCAGTTCATTAAAGCAGTTAAAGAGCTTAAAACAAGACTTTTTGAACTAAAAAATGAACAACTCAACAATTTCCTCAAAAAACTAAATGCATCTCCTAATGATGAATTCTGCTTATGGCGAGCAACAAAGTATCTAAAACGCCCAACAAAAAGAAATGTACCTGTGAAATATATGAACGGATCTTGGTGCAAAACTGACAAAAAAAACAAAAACTGAAGCATTTGCGTTGCAATTACAAAATACCTTCCAACCTTATACACTTACAAACACTTCAGATGTTGACGAAATGGTTGAGTATCTAGAAAGCCCTTGCCAAATGGACTATCAAACATATCTCTCCTCAGGAAGTAAAACGTGAAATGAAAAATTTAAACCGCAACAAATCTCCTGGCTACGATTGTATTGATAGTACGGTAATCCAATCATTGCCAAATTAGGGTATTTTACTTCTAACCCTAATATACAGTTCTACCCGGAGACTGAGCCACTTTCCATCACAATGGAAGTGTGCGGAGATAATAATGGTGACGAAACCCAGTAAACCAGAGAACGAAGTCACTTCATATAGACCAATCAGTCCGCTGATAACTTTCCCCAAAATATTCGAAAGAATATTACTGAGACGATTGACACCAATGTTGGACAAAAATAACATCATACCTGAGCATCAATTTAGTTACAGACATAAACATGGCACACCCGAACTATGCAATCGTATCATTGCTTTCATAAGGGATACCTTGTAAAACAAGAAATACTGTTTCGGAGTCTTCTTAGATGTCCAACAAGCCTTTGACAAAGTATGGCATACTAGGTTATTTTTCAAACTGAAAAAATTACTCCCAACACCAATGTATCTACTGTTGAAACCATACTTAAATAATGGACCTTTCTATGTTAAAATCACCGAAGAAACATCCCAAATCTATTAGATCGAAGCTGACGTTCTCCAGGGCAGCGTATTGGCCCGATTCTTTACACAATATTTACGTCAGATATGCCTATTGCTGATAAAGTGATTATTGCAATATAGGCTGATGATACAGCGATCTTAGCCTCCAGCGAGAATCCTTCTGAGGCATCAAATTTTATCCAAATTGAACTCTCTGAAATAGGAAAATGGTTGAACAAATGGAATAGTAAAGTTAACACTGAAAAATTAGTACATGACACTTTTACTCTGCGACGTGAAAAATGCCCGATCGTCCTATTAAACAACAGCGCAATTCCTCAAAATGGCAGTGTTAAATACCTGTGTCTACATATTGACAAGAGATTGACTTCGAAAAATCACATCAAAGCTAAGCAGCTACAAATCAATGTTAAAACAAAACGTCCCTCTTGGCTACTCGGCTCCAGATCGCAACTCTCCCTCGAAAGTAAGATTATTATCTATAAAAGTATACCTGAGCCAGTGTGGACGTATGGCATACAACTGTGGGGAACTGCAAGCAATTCAAACATAGAGATACTACAAAGATACCAATCGAAAACTTGAAGAAGCATTATAAATGCTCCCTGGTTTGTATCCAACAAAACTATCAAAGAAGATCTAAATATTCCCACAGTTAAAGAAGAAATAAATCGATTTAGTGCCAAGTACTTAGAAAGACTACTTAACCACATTAATCCTTTGGCGATTTCCCTATTGGACGAGACAGATGAAATACGAAGACTGAAGAGTTACCATATACTAGATTTACCTTTTAGAAAATAAAAAATCAAAGATAAAATCTTTAAATACTGTTGTTCTCACTGGAGCTCAACAATTATGTTATATTGCTTTGTTATCAAATTTGCTTATTATCCACTTAGGATAGATTGTAAATAAAATATAAAAAAAAAGTTGGCCTATCCAGAACGTACACACCAAGTTTTAAGAAAACCCGCCCATTATTGAGTGAATTATCGAAGTTTTTCTATTTTAGCCCCCCACAACCCCCCATCGAGGGGAGACATTTTATCTTCTCAGTTTGCCCATCCCAAATGTATATTCCAAGTTTTATTAAAATCCGCACGTTATTGACCAAATTATTAAGGTTTTTTTAATTCACCCTCCGGCAACCCCTACCGAGGGCAGACGCATTCCATCTTTTCACTTGGCCTATCCGCAATGTATACACCAAGTTTCAGGAAAATCCGCCCATTATTGAGTGAATTATTGACGTTTTTCTATTATAGCGCTCCAGAACGCCCCACCGGGGGAGACATATGTTGTCTTTTCAGTTGCTCCATACCAAACGTACGCTCGAAGTTTAATTAAAATCCGATTATTATTGGCCGAATTAGGGAAGTTTCTAGATTTCTACCGCAACATTTTCTAAAAAAAAGTTTTGCGCATTAGTGTTACCAGAAGTGAATTCCGTCGCAAAGCTTACATGTTCTGGTTTCGACCTTATAGATAGATAGATAATATTGGGAGTAATGCCTATTGGCGCTCCCGGCACTTAGACCACGAATTGGGTCCATTGTGCACACTCTAGAATAAGTCCTTAGATTGTGGGATTGGCCAGCCTCCTGGAGCCTACAATGAAGCTGGATATCCTACTGGCGTAGATCTCATTGATGGTATTTGGTTCGATAAACCGGTCGCCGAAAGGTTTGAGTCTGCGCTTTTGAAAAGATGGACAATGACAGAGGAAGGGTTCCGCAGCCTCTTCCTCAGCATCACAGGAATCGCAGGAAGAGTCATCTATCAGGGTCATGGACGCTAAGTGATAATTAAGTCGGCAGTGTTCAGTTAGGACACTTACAACAGGCTGAATTTTTGCTTTACTGAGAGCTAGCAGTTCTTTCAATCTCTTTTGGCTGGGATGGCAGCCGAGTATTTTCGCCTGGCGACAGGTATTGTCTTGATACCACCTTGCGATGTGCTTTACTCGTGCTCTATCGTCGATGAGCTTCCTAGCAGTAGCCACGGATAATGGTACAAATGGCTCGGGACCAATAGGAGGCCAGTCTGAGCCTTGCTTTGCTAGAGCGTCCGCAGCTTCATTTCCACTTACTTCACAGTGCCCGGGAACCCAAAGAAAGTTGACCCTGTTGATACCAGTAAGCTCATTAAGATATGAAACGCATTCCAGTATCAATTTAGACTTGGTGAGGTTTGAATGTAACGCCTGGATGGCAGCCTGGCTCTCGGAGTAAATGGTTATGTCCTGACCATTTAGTTGTTGTACACAAGTAATAATTGCTATAATCTCTGCCTGGAAAACAGTCACATATTTATCAAGAGATATTTCGGCTGGTTTGGTGACATTTCCGGCCTGATCCACTAAGTAAAGACCAGCACCAGCTAGGTCATCACGCACTGAGCCGTCTAGGTACTAGCATTTTCCATTGGGCGGTAGAGATTTGCTATCGCGTGTCCAGTCTTGACGAGTAGGGCAGGCGATAGAATAAAGCTAGCAAAAATTAGGCCTAGGGACCAAATAGTCGTAGGGCATTTCAATTTTCGGACAAGCAGATTCTAAATTAGTCCAGATTTTTGCGTGACCAGAGGTTTGATTTCCGGCCACATAATGATTGGTCATATGTAGCCTAAGATTGCCTAACTCTGCTTCTTTTTTAATAAATAGATCTAGTGGAAGCAAATCCAGCAGTGCTTCAAGAGCAGCCGTAGGGCTAGTCCGCATAGCCCCTGTAATACTAACACAGGCGATCCTTTGCAGTTTAGTAAGTTGTTGCTTGACTGATGCAAGATCAGTTCTTGTCCACCAGACAGGTTTCGACCTTAGTACATAAACTGTGCAAATCTCATCAAGATTGAATGTGCAGCTTTGGTTTTACAACTAGTGAAAAATACACTATATTTAGACAAAACATATTCTTAAACAGTGTTTGCATAGTCGAATATGGCCCAAAAACTAATCAGTTCTAAGTTAGGGGCAAATGCATGAACTGTGTAAATTCTATCGAAATTGGAGCAGCAATTTAATCTTAAACGTGCAGACAAAATCTTGTCGTTTTTAGACACAAAAGCGTTACCAAATAGTGTTGCCATATATTTATTTCGCCCAGAATCTAACACCTTCTGGCATTTGATGCAACATCAAAATGGTCAAAGTTTCAAGGAAATCGGACCATCCGTTTAGATTTTATTAACGATTTAAAGAAGCGGACGGACGGACATTGGGCTAATAATTTTTGATGAAACGGATTTTGCACTTTTTTTCATCTTCCTAGCCCTTCTAGATCAAAAGTTAGGTTTTCGCACGATTATAGTACTTTCCTATAAACATTCGTTTATCGGGAAAGTAAAACGGGTTTTATTAATAAAATGCCAAAAAAATGAAAAAAAAAAAATGAAAGATCTCGCTCACATGGTGGAGCGGCGGATACATTAACACAAATACTTAAACAAACAAATAATGAGGACAGTCTAAATACGGCAATAAAAATTGTAGCTTACGCCAAATTAGTGTCTGCTAGAACTGCTATTAGCAATATTAGCAATTGTAATAACAGCCATTCTGAAAATATGTTTACGGATAATAAATATGTCTACGCCAATGATGAAATCACCAAGCAAAAGCTAGCAAATAACTGAACAAGAAGAAACTGAAAACACACTACAATCGCCATTAAATAAAAACAAAAAGCGTAAAAATAATAATAATAATAACAAAAACTTGACATCTACAAACGAAGAGATCTACACAAATAGTTACCAAGCCATCGCCCCACAAGAGGAAAATAACGAAGATGAAATGATAATGGATTCGTCAAAATCTGACGGAGATGATGAAGAATTCCCTACCATAGATACTTTAAAACAACTAAAAAAAAAACAATAAACTAAAAGCTAATAAATAGAATGATAATAACATTAATAATATTAGTATTGAAATTAATGAAAATAAAATCGAATTAAATCATAAGAAAACACAAGGTATAGAAAAACTTCCACCCATTAACATTTTTAACCAAAATATAAATTTGATCAAAAAGGGATCTCAGGGAAACTACACACAAAAAATTTTTTAATTAAAAGAATTAGTGCAAATAAATCATCAATTTTTACAACAGAATTGAAAGCATGTGACGAGATTAAGAAACTATTAAAACAATGTTCCACCCCGTATTTTACATATATATCAAGAACTCTGAAACCTCAAACATTCCTTCTTAAGGGTATTGACCCTAGTGCCAAACCTGAAGATATTCTTGCAGAACTTCATGAAAAGGAATCAGAAATTGGTAACTTAAAATTTCTAAAAGTGTCTCAATTCAGCACAATTAAGTCAAGAACCGAAAATAAGAAATTACCCATGTACATTGTACAGATCTCTCCCGAATCAAATATTAATGAACTAAAACAAATCCGACATATCATGAACCAAATAATCCGATTTGAAAGACTACAAAACAGGGATGTTTTACAATGTCGTAAATGTAAACGTTTTGGAAATTCCATTAATAACTGCGGTATTGATTTTTGTTGCATCAAATGCAACGAAAAACATAGTCCCGCGGAATGTAAAATTTCTGAAAATACGGAAAAACAAAATATCTTTTGCGTAAATTGTCAAAGCAACGGACATCCTGCTTCATACAGGGGTCCTAAATATATAGCAATGAAAAAATTGATTCGCCAAAAAATTTCTGAAAAACAAAGCAAAGCTCAACAGAACGCAAAATTTATGAATAATTTTAGTCAACCTAACATAAGTTCCTCAAAAATAATTAAAAACCCTAATGCAGAAAGTACTAGTGTAACAAATAATAACACAAATCACAACATTTAACGGGATTTTGCAAAGCCCGAGCACTAATTTAAATAATCGTAACCTTAATGAAATCTTTAAATTGCTCAAATCACTAGAAAATCGTCTAGTTGGTACCGAAAACAAACTTGGAGTGCATTTCGAAAAAATCTCGGTATTATACGATATTCTCGATCCCCGCAGCTAACGGGCGAATCAAAAAATATTTCTAAATCACACAATACTACCCGTCAGAACTTCACCTACGCTTGATGTTAATAATATTATTTATAGTATTAATTTTTTTTTTAAATTGCATATTTTGAATTAAAGCTTTTTATTTTTTGTTATATATTAATAAAAGCCTAAAAAAATAAGACCGATTTTTTAATACATTATTTTACGCTAAAAATACTTCAAATATTTTTAATTTCAGCATGTTCCATTATTACTTTGACACTGTACTTGTCAATTATTCATATCTAAACGATGGTTTTGAAAACCAAGCCGTCAAACGTTACAAATCAATTATTAATAACGTCAGAATACTGCTCAAGCAAAATAAGACAAATAATATTAATAACTATTGGAAAAAAAAGATTGATCCAGTCAATATGTATCCTAATATGAACAGAATTTTTCGTCCAAAAAGCATATCAGAAATTGAAAAACTTTCGATTGAGGATAATCAGCAAAAGAGGGACATCATGAACTATGCCCAAATCTCTATCAATCAATTTCCGATCGCAGACGGGAAAGTTCTGATCAACTCTAAGTGAAATAAATTAAACGTACTAGGTTACTAACTTCAAGATATTCATAAAGAAATTCCTTTCAAGGTAAATAACCCTACACATAATATGGTCAGAAATACATTCAACAATTCTCTAACCTACACAACAGCGCAATAGACTCTAAAGAAACAATCCTTCAGTTTTCTCCTACGCTTAACGCGAACGATATTCCTGATGAACTCTTGAATAACTATTTTATATCTACATACATATTGCTTGAAATATTTCGAACATTGAATAATAAAAAATCTACTTGTAATGATCACGTCCCAAATATCGCACTGAAACATTTACCTGTCTCAATTATAAAAGATTACTGCACACTTTTCAATAATTTATTAAATAACAGTGTCTTCTGCAAATCTTTTTGCAATCCCAAAAAAGGACAAATAGACAGGAAAGAACTGGGGCATGTCTCATAGATTTTGAAAAAGCGTTTGATACCGTCTGGCTGAAAGGTTTAATATACAAACTAATCAACTATTCAATCCATCCACAACACCTAAACTAGATTAATTTAAGAAATGATAATAGATAAGGAATTCAACTTAACTGATGGCAATATACGAACGGAAGAAACTTACCGAATTCAAAACGGGTTGCAACAAGGCGCTGTAAATTCTCCTATCTTATTTAATATGTTCACGTCCGATATAAACAAATTAAAATCACATAACCCCATTGCCTTCGCAGATGATTGACCACAGATGATATGACCACAGTAAGAAAACAAACGTCTTAACACAAAGTGTATAAGATCATTTCAATAAAATCCAAGAATACAGTGAAAACTGGCATTTAAATATTAATTTTAGGAAATGCGAAAGCATTTTATTTAGAACACCCCTTCATATTGCGCCACATACTATTAACAAAAATTATAAAAAATTTCAAATTAAAAATTCTGATAACCAGTTAATTGAAACAAAAAAGTAGTACGATATTTGGTTATTCACCTATATCCATTCCTTTACTTCAAAAAACACGTGAACATTAAATTGGCAAGTTCTAACAGAGCCTACCAAAAAATAAGAAAACTTTTTTATATCAAACACCTAAATAGCTGAGTAAAAATAATTAGCTACCAGTCGCTAATTTGCTCCATACTTACTTACGGATGCCCAGTATGTTATAAAATCATTCCATCCTATATGGAAAAGATACGGGTATATGAACGTAAGTGTTTACGCACCACGCTAGGCTTGTTAACAAATTTGCAAACCCTGCACCACTATCCTAATAAAACCTTGTATAATACTGCAAACATACATCGTTTTGATATATTCACACTCAATCTGATACGTGATCACATATGCAAAGCTGTGCAGGTATACGAAAACGATACCATCTACCTGCCTTATCATATGGATTTCGCATATTTTGAGAGTGCAAGGATAAGTGGATACTTCTCACAGGAAGGATTTGTTTGTCTTGATAAGGAAGGAAAAATGAATTTTAGTATTAGACTCAGTAGCTGTAATTAGCATTTAGTCTAGCTTTTAAGTCAAAATAAGAAAAGCTTTTATAGTTCTGAGAGTGAGATGAGTGGGTGATACGAGATTGGCACAACCAAAACATGAAAGGGATCATACCTAATTTTTACAGGGTCAGGTATGATCATGGGGGGCCAAATTTTGCTTTGGTCCATCGGGTGGGACAAAAGCCCCATGAGACAAGTGGCGCTGCACTCCATCTTACCAATCGGTCCGACATGCCTCGCAAAGGCAATCCTGAAAAGTTTGTCAAGTTGCCGGTGACCGAAAGATTAACGAACCTTCCCTTTTATTGGGTCATTTCTCGCAAAACCGAAAATTCCTTGCTTGGGTAAAGAAAATATGTGTAAAATTTAAATGTCTTTTTGTTAAAAAATATCATATGAGTAATTAAATAAACTGCTTCAAAATGTATTGTTTAAAAATAAAATTGTTAATAATTAAAAAAATTTAGCTTATAGGGGTTTCGTCAAGGTATTAACGCAACAACGTGTGCAAAAATACGGAAAGCAACAGAAAAAAAACTTTGCGGTTTGCTTCGCATAAGTAATCCGATTAAAAGAAATATATTTTTCTCAAGATTATTTAATTCTTAATGTACGTAACACTTAACTATAACTTGGTGGTAAGCTATGACTTAATTATTAATTATTCTTAATGATTACTTATTACTAATTTTCAAATTATTAAAAGTTGTTTTATATTATATTGATTATAATATCATTTAATTGTTACTTCAAATTATTTGTTTTAACTTCCTCACAAATTATCTTAATCTGAATACATTTTAGAAACATTATAAAAAGTATTGTATGTCAGATATAATAAATTCCGAGGCTCTTTACAAAAAAAATAAACTTAAGTTATTTTTTTTAAAGTCCTGACCACACTGTCGCAAAATTAAAATCCAAATTCTTTTTCAACCCAGCCCTAAATAATTTAAGAAAAACCCGTTGGCTTTTTCGACATTTTTAAAACTTGTCTAGTTGCCAATTAGAAAAAGCGCACAGAAATTGTTTGTATTTTGTCCTATTTGCAACTAACGTTTCTCTTTTGAAAAAAAAAATGAAATAAAAGCATGATTCTATTGCAATTCAATTTTGCCAACTGTCTGAGACGGTTCTACCTTAAGGGCTAATGAGGCTAAGCCCCACCACACAAATCCACCGAACTACTGAAATCCCTCAGTTAAAATTTTTTTCAAAAACATATTGGAAAATTGAAATATAAAAAATGAGCAAAGCCAACCATAGTGAATTCACATTTTCTCTATATCGGCCGGACCACTATGGAACTTTCCCGATAATGTCAGAAAATATTTATTTCAGTTCTCCTATTCTAAATGTATATTCCAAGTTTCATGAAAAAAATAATAACAAAAGTAGTAATACTAAAACTACACGTATTAGCAGTAATACTAGTAATAATAATACTAATAACCAATCTCCAACCGATGTTATCCCTTCGCCTATTCTGCACATTGTACCCTATCCGAAATCGATTTTTGTTTCCCGCTTCCTACCTTCAACTACATCGACGGATGTAATAAATTATATGACATCTTTGCTGCGTAGTAACTTTAAAAGGGCAGTTAGATGTGTTAAAATTAATAAGGTTAATAGCAATGTGGCTTCTTTTATACTTTTGGTCCCCGATGCTTTTTTTTATAAGGTAGTTTCACCGTCCTTTTGGCCCGAAAAATCCCTGGTCAAAGAACTTATACCGACGGAACTAGCAAATCGCGGCTCTTCCTCTGCTGGTGTTTCAAAAGTTTCAAAAAATTAAATCGCTTGTCCCTTTACTACCAAAATGTCAGGGGTCTGCGTTTCAAACTGCGTGAAGTTTTCTTGAACGGGAAGGTTCTTCCCTACGACATTTTCGCATTGATCTGTGTTTGACTGCTCGCACTTTGTCATCCCAAATAGTGAACTGTTAGAACTGGTTTGTGTTAAAATTTCTCTAAAGCATGATATAATTTACATTTTAAATTGCTTCATGCCTCCAACTTGTACTAATGAACACTACCAACTTCTGGTTGCTGCTGTTGATTTCGTCAACGATATCATGCGCCCCAATAATAACCTAATTATTTTAGGTGATTTCAATCTACCTCATTTGACTTAGGTGCACTGGGAGGATGATATTCATCATATTGCTACCAATGTTTCATCGTCGCAAGAAACACTTATTGTTGATAGCTTTACAGCATGCGATCTTCGACAGATAAATAGCGTTAAGAATGGTCAGAATAGGTTATTGGACTTGGTTTTTTGCTCCAATTCTGCAAAACTGCTTAGTGAAACAAGCTGAGTTCAGTTTTTCTAAAACTGATCCTTACCATCCACCTTTGAACTTGTTACTATGATATAGCTAGTGACGAAGTTTGCTTTGACGTTGTGTGCAAATTTAACTTTCGTAAGGCAGACTTCACTTTACGTAATTCGTTGCTAGGTGACACGAACTTCGATGATATTATCAATGACTAAGACATCAATGTATGTATCGCAAATTTTAACTCGACGTTATTTGAATGCTTCGTGTTATTGGCTCCATATTGCTCTCAAAAGAATCTAACTTCTTCACCCCCTTGGTATACTACCAGGCTCAAGGGTTTGCGAAATCGAAGGAACAAAGCATGGCGGAAATATTTGAATTCTGGTTATGCTTCGGATCATAGCGAATACATATCGTTGCTGAAAGAGTTCCACAGCCTCCTGCAATTTGAATATAGGTCCTATTTGTCTAAGATGCACGATAATTTACTTATTGACCCTACACAGTTCTGCAAATTTATTAATAGTAAACGTATGAAACACTATGGCTCGTCAAACAATCCCAAAACTATTACCAATCTTTTCGCCTCCTTTTTTAGCCAAACAGTTATTGGCTGTAATTTCATACCTGACGAGGACTATTTTAGCTACCCGGATAATTATCCGAAATCCACACTTGATTCCATTATTATTGACGAGGGAATGGTGTTTGATCATATCTTACTGGTAAAGGATGATTTTTCTTCGGGACCTGATGATCTGCCTGCAATAGTGTTAAAGAAATGCTGCCATAATTTATCTGCACCGCTAACGTCCCTTTTTCATAAATCTTTAACTTCGGGTGTTTTTCCAAATGCTTGGAAGGATTCATTTATCATCGCTATTCATAAAGAGGCTTCTAGGGCAGATATTAGCAATTATAGGGCTATAGCGAAGTTATCTTGTACGCCTAAGCTTTTTGGAAGTACTGTCTATAACTCCTTTT